>OX235262.1:101820678-102420678 GCA_944472135.2 Trichobilharzia regenti
AATTCCCCAAAATTATTGACCACAGCAATCACTCATTGGATGCTGACCACCACTGTTTAAGTCGACTTGTTTAGTTGAAGGCTTCCGGTCAAGCATCCTTGCCATTTGGTACCCGTCGTGTCACGCGCACGATCACTAGCTAGCTAAGCGTTCGTCTAACGGCTGGTTTTGGTTCCTAAATAGATCTCTTGGTTTGGACGATCAATTATTGGCTTTTGCTTTGTCTTTGGTACGCGAGAATAAATTAATTAGAAGTTGTTGAACGAGATATCACGTCAAACTCTCTAAAACAGGATAGATATCCTGATGTTCTAGTGAGAATTCGTAAACGATGAGGTCCACCAAGTAATGTGTGAAAACAGATTCTCCCTGATGTCATTGTTTGGTGATAGAGCTATATATCACCAATGATATTGTCTATCGCAGAGGTAAATCTCATCTGTGGGCTTTGGATAAACCATACATGAATTCCATGCATAAGTCTCTTGGTTTAAGTTCATTATAGGTTTTGTTATCATTTACTCCTTTCTTAAGATGTTCAAGGTGCTTGTTCACTGTGCCATAAAATGGTTAGTCAGTTGACACAAAAGTTGGAACCAGTCTGAAGAAAGCTGGCAGTCCACAGTGTCAAGAATCCGTTTCAATTTTCACATGGACTGGATCATTTGAATATTTCAGATAAACCCGTCACATAATATGATTTTTGATGATTATATACAACCACACGCATTGTAAAAACAGTGAAAATCATATACGGGAAGTGTGAATTACTTCCTCTTGCTGAAAACGAGTTGAGACAACTGTTAGTCCTGTAGCGGTAAATAATTCCCCAAAATTATTGACCACAGCAATCACTCATTGGATGCTGACCACCACTGTTTAAGTCGACTTGTTTAGTTGAAGGCTTCCGGTCAAGCATCCTTGCCATTTGGTACTCCGTCGTGTCACGTTCGTGAGCAGTCACTAGCCAGCTAAGCGTTTGTCTAACAACTCGTTTTGGTCCTGAAATATATCACGTAATTTGGACGATCAAATACTATCTTTTGCTTTGCTTTTGGTACGCGAGATTGAAATACATTGGAAGTTGTCGGTGTAAGAACATGCGTTAATATACTTTTGTACTGTTCGCGAACGTCTATACCGTCAGCCTCTAAATTCCTTTTTACAAAGAGTGTTTAGTTCTAATTTAATAACTAGTGGTACTGGCAAAGTGATGGAATGCTATGGGTTTGCCTTTGGGCTCTGTTCTTGTGGAAACATTCATGATCCACCTTAAACAGACACAAGTGAAATCGACGAATAGAGAAGATTACATATTGCTTAAAAGACAACGTAGCTCATCCTCACATTAAGTTTACAATGGATTATGAACGGAACAACCAGTTCAACTTTTTGGATCTCAGCATAAGACAAAGAAATAATGGAACCTATATAAAAGAAACGTGTAACGGATCAGTACTTGACTTATCACAGTTTCCACCCAATTGGTTACAAACAGTATTTGATTAAAACTCTCGTCCAGTAGAGTGAGGGCGTTGTGTTCCGAAAATAAGACTGATGGAGAACTCACGATTACTGAAAAGAATAGAATGGAGAATAGCTATCCAAAGAAGTTACAATAAAATATAGAAGAGAAGAAACGTCCAGAATGAAGCTAGTTCATATTTGCACGGCGTACAAAAGTAAGAAGTATCAAACAGAATCGAAGAAAAAAAGGAGGTGCATTCAAAAGAACATTTTCAGCGCTATGGTGATTGATTTTTATAACATGAAATGGTCATTAATCTAGTCCAAAGTAGATAAGTATCTTGATAATGCTAACTCCAGCTGCATTCAACAGTTCACATGTACTTGCAGTAGTAAGTACTTAAGACGGACTGAGAGGACTACATCTACTGGATTTTCTGAGAAAATTCTAAACAGTCTTCATATAAATAGTAAGAAGAAGTTTCCATATACAATCGCTAAGCTCCTTATTAACACCGGACATACAGTCGGTCCTTAAAAATAATCAATCTACAGAAAAAAGCCTTAGTCACTTTAATTTGCAGAAATCATTGCTATCAAACGTCTTCAACCAAGTCTCTGTATACACTACCCTGTTGCTTCACAATTTTTTTGTCACTCAATGAGGTGAAGTCATTTTTAATCTTCCAATTAGATTAGCTGTCTTTTTGCTTCAAAATTTCACTTTTACTTATAGTTCTTCTCACTTCCACCCATTTCCCACGAACTCTGAATAATGCTACGAATGCATAAACCCTGGTTGTTAGATTATTAACTCATGCATTCATATCTCTTGTCCTAAATCTATGCCCTTTGAGTTGAAATAATGTTTGAAGTATGTCATATATGTTTGCATTTATAATGATTTATGACATTTTAGGGGGTCAGAAGCTAATGAAAAGCCTTTCAGTGGAAATCATAAGCTTATTTTGATCCTGCAAATATGTTTAATATTGCGAACAGGTAGCAGTTGGATTCATGAGCAGTAAGATTGCTTTCCCGTAGATCAGTACGACTTCCTGGTCTTGTGACCTAGAGTGACTGCGTTCATGGGTGCATACTGCTAGATTCTTTAAACTAGAAGGAAGGAGCCATCTATCATTTTCAAACTTTCAATGGTTTCCTCTTTTTATTTCGGTTCATGATGAAATATCACAGAGTGTATATGGCTACAACTGTAGTTAGTTAGTTATTTTAGACTAATTATAAATGTGAGCAGGAAAAGCATGGAAAAAAACTGAAAACAACTGTTCTTATAACTGAGGAAAAAACGGAAGCTAAGGGAACATACCGAACTAGGTCCCATATTTCTTAAAAACCTATAATTCTCATAATACTTTGGGAACACGTAAGTTTCACCCCACCCCACCTAACATTCTGCCTCATATGAGTGACATTTTCTTCATCAGACAAATAAACAATTTTATCTTACTGCTTTACTTTTACGTTGAATTCGCCAAGTACTCATGCTGGTGATATCAGTAACTGTACCATCGCCAGTAACGATTATCCAGTAAATAAAACTCTTGATTATATCAGCCATTACATAGATATTTGCAAATTGTATTAAAGGTATCTTAAAAGCAATCATTAATTTATCCCATCGATTTACTGGAAATTTTGCGACGTCATCACTCACATTTACGAGTCACCAGATTGTCAGTCAATGAGGCCTCCATACTTATTAGTCTTTCACATCCACCCCAGAATCTATAGCTATGACAAATGTTAGTCTAAGAAATGAGTTTCTAAGTAATCCTCCTCCTAGCTACATTTCATGCTTTAGCACTTAGTCTGTAATCGGTGTAAGAAAAGTTCAATGATTTCATCTGAGGTCACACCGCGACCAACCTGTCAACCAAAGGCGATCGACTAACTAACTAACAGACTAAATACTTTTCGTTTTGTTTTCTCTGTCATAAAATGTTCACTTTTTGTCCAAAGACTTCCGTAATGGTTACGGCTCCAAAGTTAACTAGTTTACCATAAACAATCATGGCTAATAGCAGGTTCTAGGCATATACATTTAACCTACGTTGCAGCTGTTGGAAATAACAAAACCAGGCCTGGGCTTATTGAGTCATAAGAAAAAGGCACAAACAGCGAAGAAAATTTTCTTTTCGACGATTCATCTTCATGAGCTGTTCCATCTTAATTTTAATTAACGAAGAGATCTTTAGACCAATCAGATACTGGTAAACTTTGTCCTTGAAAATTGTATTAAATAATGTTAGGTGTAAGAAGGGATGACTAATTCTAAGTTAGAACGGAGACAGAAGTTGGCATGACGTAATGAGTGTGACTAATCAGTAAGCTCGTAAAGAATAGACAGGAACTAGTGGAAAGGCTATAAAGTGTTTCTGTATAAAATCTGTATGAAAAAGCAATGATATTAATAAACAGTAATGGGATGGTAATAAAATGTGGATGATGGAAATAATAATGATAATAAAACTATTAGGAACAATAATAATAATAACGAATCTAGATAATAAAGGAAAGAAGCAAAATTGAAGTAAGAACTTTACTCTGGGCATGGTAGGGCAAGAGAATGTATGTATCACTTTTGAATGCAGAGGTCCGGTTTCAGATCTGGAATAGCTAATGCTTCAGCTATGTACAGATGGCGTATCTCATGAAAATGAATCGTCGAGAAGAAAATTTTCTTCGCTGTTTGTGCCTTTTTCTTAATGCAAGAAGTAATAGAGCCTTAAATGGTTACCAGATCTTAGTATCACCAAGTATTTAGTATCTCATGGTTATACTCCGTTGTAGCAAAGTATTGGTATTTTCTTCGGTTGCTGTCTAAGTTGACTAGAATGAGGCTCCAGTCATGGCATTATAGCCAACCGATTACTTAGGAATATTACCCCACACTGAGGTAGACACAGAAGTCAGAATTAACTTAGACAACTGCGACAACAACACCGACAAGGTTATTATTCACAATACAGAGTAAATCATTCTTTACACAACAACGAAAATTTAAACTATTGATAAACAATCAATATCTGACCAACTGCTTCAGTCACGAACTTACGGCCAACGAAAATAGTCAGTTCATCCCAACACACTCATTTTCATTTCATCACATAACTAACTTTTCTATTCAGCTACACATATTTCAAACGCAAAAACATGTTTTCAGCACAGAATATGACTTGAAGATTTAAATGCTGCATGAGATACTCATGTTTGTACGAAATCCAAATGCCAATTTTTCCATTAGTTTGAGATATTGATCGCCATGCACTGTTAGCAACCTTTTATCTATCAAGGATCATTTTCAATTCGAGGAGTCATAAAAATTATGTCATTGCGACTACTCTCTACCAATGTGAAATTCGAAGCAGATTGTTATTCTTAGCACTTAATCAATCATTGAAAAATTCTAAAAAGCCTTATCGTACTTATATTACCCACGATTTATTCATCAGCAGATAATGACTAGTGCTATGTTCATTCAGCAGCTAACATACTGTCTAATACTAAATGTTATCTTAAAATCAGTATCTCCTTCTCTATTTGTTCACATCTTTGTATTCTCAACATACAATGAATGGTGCTAGTTCTTCGAAATCTTCCTACAGTCAGATACTTCCTTTCCTGAAATGAATAAACTTTTATTGATTATGATAGGGTAATGTCGAAGAACAATATAAGCTTCCGAAATCTGATCATGATCTTCTGATCTCCATTATGAAAAAACAAAACAAATGAAATAATGTAATTCATTATAATAAAAATTACTGAACACTGGCGCGTTTGTGAGCACATAATCGCATAGACAAGAAAGAATGTGGATGATATTCAATTAAGTGAAAATATATTCTTTAAAAAAAGAAAGAATGATTTTAATTAGATTGATTGGCTAAATTGAGGCTAAAATTATAAAATATGGTATTCATTTTTATTTCACTCAAAGGAGACGCATACTGAACACTACACTGACGTAAACGACTTAACATTTTCTTTTTTTATTGAATCAAAGCCTTTGATTTATCATAAGGACTCTTTAAATTCGATGACTGAGTAAACATCGATTCTTTCGTCTCTATGAATGGGACTGTATCTATTCCGAACCAATACACTTCATCATCCTGTTGATATGGTCCAGTACGCGACGTAATAGATGATAGATTTTGTAGTGTATGACGACCACTCCAGTTATCCACGTCATGTAAGCTAATGTATGAATCACGATATAGTGTATTAGGAATTCTCTCTCGTTTTCCATCATAGCTACTTAATAGATTTTCTTCCTTAATAGCTGAAAAACAGGCTTTCTGACTGGGATTCCTACGATTTAACAGTGCATCCTTAGAATAACTAACAAAATTTGATCGGTAAACCGAAGTAGATTCTATTGGTTCATGTTTACTCGGATCTTCTGGAAGGTAAACAGCTGGTCTGGGTTTCCAGTTATAACCGACTCGTTGGATAATTTCATCATTCATGGGTGGCTTAACCCATGAATGATACTTCTTATGATAATCAGCTAAAGTATTTTTATTTTCGTGACCAATTTGTGGTAGTGTGTCGTAATGAACATCTTTGAAGACATTTTCAGTGAAATCAGTTCTGTAGGTAGAATCATTTGGTGAAGGATAAATTTGTTTGTATACATTACTGTCAATTTCAATAAAATCTTCCGATTTTAGTAAGCTTTTGGCTCTTTGTTGAGTTGTCTCAAGACCATTTATGCCTTCATCACGTGGTTGAACTTTGCAAGACGGTGCTATTCGAAAAAAAAAATATATAATACATTAAAAACACTTGTTATATACAAATGTAGGTGGATTATTGCGAAAAGACAGTAGAAAATCTTCAGTTTATGTCACTTCGGCTAGAATTTATCCGGTGGTTTTAGCTCCAGTCTGAGGAAAACTAACTAGAACTTACTACACTACATGGCATGGAAGTGCCAGGAATCTGTGAGAGCAGATGGAATGCATGTGCACTGTCCAAATTATCAACTGGAGAGTCGGAAATCTACTCCGGTCTGGTCACCCAGACGACAACCACGAGCACATTGAGGCAGTGAGTGGCAATAATGATGACACAAACATCGGCTGAAGCTCTTATACAGTGAGAACCAATCTCCTCCTGCAGAATAATGACACAAAGATTCAACTCAAGATGAAGGGGGCTGAAATCACCCAATACCACGCACCCACAAACAACCCAGAACAAGAGAAGGAAGATTTCTATAGACACCTGCAAACCATAGTGGATAATTCAATTTCGACTTTCACGTTGATTGACTAGACCCAGATGTTCGGTCTCTGTTGAAATGTAGCACTGTGGCGAATAAGACCCAGAATGGTGACACTCAAATCGTAGTGGGAGATATGAATGTCAAATTGTGAGCACAATATAGGAAGAGATCTCATCACTGGTTGATATGGTCTGGATGAAATGAATGGGAACGGAGAACACTTAGCGGACTTCTGAGCACTCAGTGATTTGGTGATTAGAGGCAACCTGTACAAACACGAAGATATAAACAAGCTTACATGGATTTCACCTGACATACACATCAAGAACCAGATAGACTTCATCTCAATGTAACTCAAGAAAGGGAAGAGGCAGTCTGTTGGGCACAAAGTCGAGAAGGAGAGTATGTGTGGATTCAGACCTTTATCTAGTTCAAGTAACCTTTAAGGTAAAGTCGGAAGCCTTTCATGAAGCTGGAGATAGACGACAATTCAAATTCAACACCCAGAAATTGAAGGACGAAACTACCAGAGACAGTCCGATTACAATCATGAGAGCGAAATCGGAGACACACATAACATCAAGGGAGAAAGCTGTGTGGAAGATCACTGGAACTCTCTGAAAGTGAAGTTCAAGGAAACGTGTTTGGCCTTTTTAGGCAGAAAGACGAGGCAAGACAAGGAATAGCTCTCAACGGACACGTGGAAGCTAATCGAAGAGAGGAGGATGGTGAAACAGAATATGAATCAATACAAAGATGGATACCGGAAGGAGAAGCTGATTTCAGTTTATATCTCACTGAAGAAGAGACAGAGGATAATTCTACGACACACTGGGAACTGAAGCAGAACAGGCTGACAACAGGAAGGTAAAAGAGACCTCCAAAAATTATGTCAGATAAACAGGTCTCGTCTCTATTCGGGAAGAGATCAACACAAATGAAACCAATGAAAGATAGTCAAGTGAACCTAATTACCAAAGAAGAAAGATAAATAAAACAGTTGGCTGATCAATTAAAAGGACTCCCGAACCAAATACCAGCAGCAGCCGAAGAACAGCCAGTGGGTGCGTGGTATTGGGTGATTTCAGCCCCCTTCATCTTGAGTTGAATCTGTGTGTCATTGGTGTGTGACGTAATAATGGTTTGAATTGTTCTGTTAGTGATCGTATTCAACTTTGTGTAATTTAGTTCTACATTATGGTGACCACCTTAGTGATACATTCAGGATTTCACCTTGCTGTTGGATTACGACGTTAGGAAAATTTCGGTGTAAACTCACGATATATTAATACATGACAGTGTATACTAATCACTCGGCTGCTGTCCCTACATTACTAATAAAAGATGCCTAACAAGAATTATATGTTGTGATATACTTAAAGTGCTAAACCAGGACACTTATAATAATGTTTAAACTGACTTCCAAACTAGGGATAAATATCTGCCATGCTGTTAATATATACAGCAAACACAAAGTGTAAAATATCAATGGAGGTCTGTATTCGTTGAAATATGCACATGTACATTCACGCATCAGATCATTCATGATCGCAGATACGCCTTGTTGACGAGACCTAAACAAAAAGCTTTCTACTGATTACCTCTAATCACTTAAGTTTATGATCATAATACACAGTTCAGTAATAGAATCCAGTCAGCACCAAGAATGAGAACTGGATACATGACATTTATTAGACCCTAGTCGCCATTCTGCGTATCCATACATACATAATATATGTTGCGTGATATGCTTAAGTATATGTAATAACGAGATAACACAAGAGTATATTATTAGTTGATAGCTGAATGTGCAGATATAAGCAAAATAGATGTCTACCACATACTAAAATAACAACATGCACATATCTTCTGTATTGCGATTCTTTATCACCCTGTTATTTTTACCATGTTTTACAAGCATGGTTTATTTTTTCTCTTCGCCATTTTAATCAGTCTTTCTGATATTCGATATATCTGTATATGATATACGTATTTGTATCTGTACTTATATATTACTTATAAATTTTGTCAGTAGCACACGCCACATATGTGGTTGAACTTTACAGACCTTACAAAAACTAATAAGCAAACTCACATGCCTACTGAGATGCCCAATAATTTTTAGTGACAGCCTTAAACTGAAAAATATATTTAATATAACTCTGTGAGAGTTGAAGAATCAACACTATTTCAACTCTGCTGCAAACAAGGCAAGGTTCTAAGTCTTTCATCCACTGATGAAATATCAAGTTGGTAAAAGTGATAATAATTTGCTGTTTGTTTCATCGAAAAAAACTGTCCTGTTACAACAAATCAGTAACAAACGATCATCACTCATTATCAACCACTCTCAGGAACTATTGTTTTACACTGTCAACAAACAGTTTTCCACCCCATAGACTACATGAAACAAAGGTTATTTTGAAGGTTAGCTCTCCTTATGGACATTAGTTGGAGTGAAAGTTGTGTCTAGCTATGAGCAGAAAGCACCAATATACAACTATGCAGGTCTGTTATGGTAAAAGTATTCTCCTTATGCTTAGATTGTTGAAAACAGATTTTCCACTGATACAGGAATAAAATAATATTCAAAAGTTTTATCCTATCGTATTTAAGCCCCAAACAGACTTTCATTTTACAAATAAATATATAAAGAGAACTATGAATATTCCTCATCTTTTCTGTAGCTAAACTGGTTAAATAGTTAGAATTTAGGCGCTTAGTTTATTTCACATAATGACACATTATCAAGTATATATATCTTATTATTATTGCGCGTGATAACCTGTGTCGTAAACCTCAGAGGGGAAATTATTCTCCATCATTCTGTCGTATACCAGATAGAAAAGTTGTAGCATATAATTGAATGTCAGTTTTTTAAAACAACTGGTCATTTATACTTTTTTACCATTCCAATTTCACAGTAATCACACAATACAAGAAAACCTACCACATATTCTTCCTGTGAATGTCGATCGGTATAGTGACTTGTCCTCTGGTAACACATTTGAAGGTGCAGGCTGAATAGAATCCTTTCTACGTAACAATTGACGTGGTCTACGTGTACATGAGGAATTATAATATTGTGAAGTAGTTTGATAATCAGTGGGTAAATCATATCTTATGTTTGGTGCACTTGGTGTTCTCTGATGCTCAGTTGCCGGATAGTAGTTATTTTCACCTCGACTTAGTCTAATTGAAGTAGAGGCTGGAGTAAGCTTCCTATTAGGATATCGAGTGTAACTAAACAAACAAATAGTGGAGACAGAATTATATAAAATCAGTACAACATGGGGATACTAATTATTTTACTCACCGATAAAACTGTACTACCTCGTCTGCCGTATAGGGAGTTAGTTCAAATTTGAAGATGGCCATTATTGAAATTCAAACCAATCTGTTTACCGAAATGTTCGAAGGTCAAACTTTCTAGGCCTAATCAAAAGTGATAACTTTTACTCATCCCTAAATTATAACCATGAATAAACATTTAAGACGAAAGTCTAAAACACCCTGTAAGAGATTACTGTTAGTTAGTTAGAAGTTAACTGACCTTTGTACTTCGCACTAAATACGCCGTACTTTCCGAATTTCTGAAGAAAGACCCACTGCTTAAAATATCTCTTCTGTCTCATTGCTTTTTCTTAGGTAATTTGTTCTGTTTTGTGATAGAAGCGAAATATTTGAGTTCTCCACTTAACTTATAGTCAGTAGCGAGTCACACAAATAGCTGTCAAACTTGAATGAAGCTAGAAGAACGCCTTGTGCAGAGTAAGATGGTGGTGTCACCATTTATTTCATAGGTTTCTCATCATCTGAGTACAGCTTAAGGAAATTATTGAATTTCTTTAAGCTGATTATTTATTATTACTGTTTTCTTTAGTTCCTAGAGGAACATAGGGCTTCAGCCGCACGTCTCCATTGCGTTCGGTTCTCTGCGAACATTTTGACCTGGCTCCACGTCTCCCCACATCCTTTCATCTCCTCTCCACATGAACTCCTCCATGTCACCCTCGCAGTGGCGACCAACTCACCGCTTCACATTCACATTCACTCGAGGGCCTGTCTTGTGATGTCACTTGATGGTTTTCTCAGAGTATGACCAATCCGCCTGCATTTCTTCCTGCATATTTGCTGCATAGTTGGTTCCTGCTGAGTTGGTTGGTTGGTTCCCGGAATTCCCCCCTTGTTGACAATCTTTTCTGGCCGGCTTTCTGGTCTTGAGTAGTAATGAGCGAAGACAGCTGTTGATGAAGGTCTGTAGTTTGTTCGAAGTATCCTTCGTGACGCACCAAGCCTCTGATCCATATAGTGAGTAGAACTGACTTCACATTGGATTTGAAAATCCGGATGTTATTTTTGATGCTGAGTGCTGTTGACCTCCACACAGACTTGAGAGTAATGAAAGCTTGCCTTGCTTTCCCGATAATTGCTTTGATATCCTCGTCAGTACCGTCCGCCTGTAGTTGAAATTATGCTTTTCAGGCAGGTAAAGAAGGCTGCTTCATTCAGATTTCTCCCAGTTATGCTGATTGTTGTTGTTGCTGTTTTCCGGAATCTTCACCATCTCTGTTTTAAACTATGTTTACCTGAAGGTCTATCTTTGATGCTTCTTCTGCTAACTTGTTGCTTTTCATTTGCATGTCTTCCAGTTTGTGGGAAATCAGACAGATATCATCGGCGAAATCTAGATCCTCCAGGTTTTTTGTGTGGGTCCATTTTATGTCTGTCTCCTCGTTGCCTGCTTTCTTTTGCATTATCCAGTCTACCGCAATCGGGAAAGTCATTGGAAACAATAGGCAGCCAGCTTGTTTTACTCCCGTCTTCACCTCTTCGAAGGATTCCGTGAGTTCCCTGTTGCGGATTACTTAGCATGCAGCATTATCGCACAACTGTTGGATGAGGCATGTGATTGTTGACGACACCCCGTAGTAGCGAAGTAGTTTCCGAATCACCTCTCGATCGACGCTGTCGAGGGCCTTTTCAAAGTCGATGAAGTTGAGATAGAGAGGTGACTAGCATTCCAAGCTCTGTTCAGTGATGATACGCAGGGTTGCGATTTGATTGACGCATGCCCTGTTTCTCCTGAATCCAGCCTGTCCTGGTCGAAGTTCTAAATGCAGGGCGTGTTTGATTCTCTTCAGGATGATGCGGCTTAGTATTTTGCTTCGGATGGACAGAAGCATAATGCCACGCCAATTCTTGCATTGACTTAAGTCTCCTTTCTTTAGCAGTTTGAATAAGTAGCCTTTCTTCCAATCTGCAGGTACCTTTCTCTACACCTTCGCCAGTAGGGGTGTCATCAAGTCAACTGATGTCTTGGGGTCCATTTTAAATGTCTCTGCTGGGATTCCGTCTGGTCCTACTGCTTTTCCAGCTTTTAGCATCTTGATTGCCTTTAGGATTTCTGTTCTCGTTGGACGGTTGATGTCCACTAGTGGTTTTGCTTCCGCTGTTGGTATTATTGGGCGCGATATAGGTGGCAGTCGATTTAGAAGTCTTTTTTAGTGTTCAGCCCGGTGTTTTCTTTGATCCATCTCTTTGGTGATTGACTTTCCATTGTGACCTTCACTGGCTTAATTTGTGTTGATCTCTTCCCCGAAAGCAAGCCAGTTGCTTGGTAAAGTGTTGCGAGATCTCTTTTGCCTGCAGCTTATTCTGCTTCATTGGTCAGAGCTTCATAATACTTTCTTTCGTCTTCCATGGCACTCTTCTTCACTCCTTTGTTCAGTGTACTGTAGCTTACATTCAACTCCTGTTTTTGTTGCTCGTCAGTGCACTGGATAATTTTTTGTTTCAACATCCTCCTCTCTTCTATTAGTCCCCATGTGTCTGTAGTCCGCTACTGTTTGTCCTGTCTCTTCTTTCTGCCTAGAACCTCCATGCAGGTTTGACTCCACACCGCTTTCAGTTTGTTCCAGCGTTTTTCGACGCTCACCTCTTCGCTAGCGTTGATTTGTGTCTCCACCTTTTTCCTTATGATTGCCGTGAAGATATCCTTTGTGGCCTGATCCTTCAGATTTTGAGTGTTGAACTTGCCTTACTGTCTGTCTGCAGCTCCTGTTTCCCTGAAAGCTTTTGATTTGGTTTGGAGTGTTCCTTGTACGAGATAGCGGTCTGAACCTACGTCTACTCCTCTTCTTACTTTTGTATCCAGTAGGCTGCACCTCCACCTCCTTGAGCAGCATTGAGATGAAGTCAATTTGGTTTTTAGTTTGCCCATCTGGTGACACCAATGTAGCCTTGTGGATATCCTTGTGCTTGTATACGCTGCCACCAATCACTAGTTCATTGAAGGCACAGAAGTTAGAGAAGAGTTCTCCGTTTTCATTCATCTCTCCAAGAGCTTATCTACCTATAGTGAGTTCTCTTCCTGTGTTTTCTGGTCCCAGTTTGGCGTTCACATCTCCCATTATGATTTTAATTTCACCGACTGGAGTATTGTTCATCGTTGCCTGTAGTTTTCTGTAGAATTCTTCTTTCTTTTCGAGGTCTGCGTTGTTTGCGGGTGCATAGCATTGTATAACTGACACTTTCCTTCCTTTGAAGTTGAATCTAGTGTTCGTTATCCTGGGTGAGATCGCCTCCCATTGTATCAGGGCTTTCGTTGCTGTCGGGGACTCTATGATAGCCACGCCTTCGGTGTGCGTCATCTTCTGGGTGACCGGAGTAGATCACTGACTCACCCATTGAAAATTTGGTGACCCCATTCCCGTTCCATCAGCTTTCACATATTCCCAGTACTTGAATACCATATCTCTTCATCTCGTTTGCAATCTGGGTAGCTTTACCAGTCTCATACGTAGTGTGGATGTTTCATTTCTCCACACATAGCTTTTGTTTCTTCGCAAGGAGACTCATCGTACTGAAGTTTCTGAAGCAGCTTTGTTTACAGGGTGGGGTTGCTAGCCTCACGTTTGAGAAGCGGGTTATTACATGTATATGTAGTTTACAGAAGAGAGACTTCATGGGTTGCTCTCTTTAGAATCAGGAAAACAAGGTATAAAGCAATCAGAACAACACCAGCAAAAGGAAAACACACTCACAACAGGAAAGGCAGCAGCAACAACAAAAGCCGTAGCAGTAATATCACTGTTAAATACAATTACCGAAAATGACACGCAAACCATAGACTCACTGGCTTGGGTCAACTTGGGCATTAGTCAGTGTTAAACAATCACAAAATGGCAAACAGTTAGTTATAGGTATTAATAGTCAACAAGATTATATCCACAGAATCAGTATTTGAAGGTAAGTGAATTACAATAGTACTTACAACTTTCTGGCCAGAAACGCTAGAGAAATTAAAGTTTTCTGTAACTAAGCAAATGTAACACACAAATCGAAAAGCGCGTCAAGGTTGTTCTTTTAGGCTGACGGTACCGTCTTATTCTGCACGAACCGTTCCGCTCGCTTTATTCAAATTTAGAAAGGGGAATAAATGTATGAAGCTCTCAAACTATTCAGAAAATTCAAAATGCATTTCACCATTCACACGGAAAGGCTACTTTTTAGCGATTCATTGTGATATCAGTAATATTTCTGTCAAAAAACTCAGTGAGCGATCCATCGAGCAAACAAAAATGAAAATAAAGCTGAGAAATATACTACTACTTTGGTATAATCAGCAGTTATGAAGTAATTCATAATGATTAACAAGAGGTTTATGCTATTTGAATGATGACGACCAGCAGTGCAATGCAAGATGCGCATATCAGGCATATATCCTTGCATCTCTAGTGACTGATGCTACCCCCATTGAAACTCGAACTGACTGCTATTCACTATTAACCAAATAACGTCATATTGATCTTCAGACATTGCCAAAACGTTTGCACTGGGTAACAATCTATCAATAGACACTGAGTATTTTGGTCTAATATAATTGATCAACTGGAAATACAGATTAACTTAAATAGAATAGTTGGTTTGATTTAATCTACCATCGTTCAAAATTATCCATATATGTATCTTATTCGAAGCTAATTCTAGCATTTCATTTAATTTGAATAAAAATGGCAATTAATCTGACTACTCGATTCAAACTTTTTTAAATTTCTTGTAAAATTACAAACAAAATGAAGTACAAAACATCGACTATTGATCGTGATTTGAAAGCAGGTGTTATTTTGTATTGATTGTAAAAATTTATTTTGAACTAAAGTAAAAATAGTATGAACTTTTAGTCATTTAGTTGATATAAATAAATTGGCCAATGAATTGAAGTCAATTTATCATACATAATACTCAATTTACCTATGTCCCATACAGAAATTCTTTATTACTGATTTCTCAAAGCAAGTAACAAAGAACTGTAGTGATAAATGAGAATCACACAACTAGGCTGAAATGATTTCCAGTGTTACTCTTCAAAAGAGTTTGAAAATATGTTTTCACTATCAAATGTTATCCTTCATTTAATTATTCAAAAAGCAGAAAGTCTGAGATAATCTTAACAATAGCCCTATTGATTGTCTAGAGTTTTGTCACAATATACCCTATAATCAGAGCACTTCCCAATATTGAATGTCTGTGTTTACAGTCGACTTTTATGCGAAAATATTCGTCGTCTTATAGATAGAGATTTCTTTAGTCGTGATCATCCTAAGTGCAAAGTCCTACAATATTCTCAGAGTCTATAAATAAGGTTTTCGATGTGGCTACTAGGGTAAGTAACAGGACACTGTAAAACACATTGCAGTCCCTAGTCAGTCAAAAATAAAGTCTCGACAGAGCTTTGATGCATACTGACAAGGTTTACCGACAACCTAAGATAAATAGATATCAATTTCGAGATTTGTGCATTTCTTACTTAATGTTGAATTCAGTTAGGGTAATACCAAGTTCTTCAGAACTTCTTGCCGATTAGATACTAACTCTTAATACATTTTTATGTTTAACCATCACCCAAATGAATTACTATATTGAAGATCAGATCGCCGGGCCGGAAAGAATCACCAGCAAGAAACTATAGGAACAAACAAAACAAGAACCAATCGCCCAACAACATCAAATATGCAAGAGAAAGTGGAGATGGATAAGACACTCGTAGCTAAGGAGGCATCGCGCGCCCTTCAGGCCATTGCTCGAGTGGAACAAGGCCGAAAGGGAAGCGGCGAGTGGGTCGTCGGTGCAAGGGTGACATGAAGAAGATCGTGTGAAGAGGAGTTGAAACATTATGGACTAACATGGATGCAGGTGAGAAGCACAGCAGAAGACAGAAGCAAGTGGAGACGTACAGTTGAAGCCATACGTTCCACTAAGAAGCCAAGGGAGTAATAATAATACAATAATAAATGAATTATTTATGGCCTACTCAAAGGAAAACATAGTGAAAAACTGCCCGAAAGTGCTCCTATAACAATTTTAGTCATCATTCAAAATATACGGTTTCGTTAAAAATAGACAGTTTAAAAACAGCAAAAGCTCATAAATGCACATAAAAGACTTTTGTATATATATTTACATATATATATATATATATATATATATATATATTCATGTATATGCATATATACATAGAAAAATAGATAGATAGATAGATAGATAGATAGATAGATAGATAGATAGATAGATAGATAGATAGATAGATAGATAGATAGATAGATAGATAGATAGATAGATAGATAGATAGATAGATAGATAGATAGATAGATAGATAGATAGATAGATAGATAGATAGATAGATAGATAGATAGATAGATAGATAGATAGATAGATAGATAGATAGATAGATAGATAGATAGATAGATAGATAGATAGATAGATAGATAGATAGATAGATAGATAGATAGATAGATAGATAGATAGATAGATAGATAGATAGATAGATAGATAGATAGATAGATAGATAGATAGATAGATAGATAGATAGATAGATAGATAGATAGATAGATAGATAGATAGATAGATAGATAGATAGATAGATAGATAGATAGATAGATAGATAGATAGATAGATAGATAGATAGATAGATAGATAGATAGATAGATAGATAGATAGATAGATAGATAGATAGATAGATAGATAGATAGATAGATAGATAGATAGATAGATAGATAGATAGATAGATAGATAGATAGATAGATAGATAGATAGATAGATAGATAGATAGATAGATAGATAGATAGATAGATAGATAGATAGATAGATAGATAGATAGATAGATAGATAGATAGATAGATAGATAGATAGATAGATAGATAGATAGATAGATAGATAGATAGATAGATAGATAGATAGATAGATAGATAGATAGATAGATAGATAGATAGATAGATAGATAGATAGATAGATAGATAGATAGATAGATAGATAGATAGATAGATAGATAGATAGATAGATAGATAGATAGATAGATAGATAGATAGATAGATAGATAGATAGATAGATAGATAGATAGATAGATAGATAGATAGATAGATAGATAGATAGATAGATAGATAGATAGATAGATAGATAGATAGATAGATAGATAGATAGATAGATAGATAGATAGATAGATAGATAGATAGATAGATAGATAGATAGATAGATAGATAGATAGATAGATAGATAGATAGATAGATAGATAGATAGATAGATAGATAGATAGATAGATAGATAGATAGATAGATAGATAGATAGATAGATAGATAGATAGATAGATAGATAGATAGATAGATAGATAGATAGATAGATAGATAGATAGATAGATAGATAGATAGATAGATAGATAGATAGATAGATAGATAGATAGATAGATAGATAGATAGATAGATAGATAGATAGATAGATAGATAGATAGATAGATAGATAGATAGATAGATAGATAGATAGATAGATAGATAGATAGATAGATAGATAGATAGATAGATAGATAGATAGATAGATAGATAGATAGATAGATAGATAGATAGATAGATAGATAGATAGATAGATAGATAGATAGATAGATAGATAGATAGATAGATAGATAGATAGATAGATAGATAGATAGATAGATAGATAGATAGATAGATAGATAGATAGATAGATAGATAGATAGATAGATAGATAGATAGATAGATAGATAGATAGATAGATAGATAGATAGATAGATAGATAGATAGATAGATAGATAGATAGATAGATAGATAGATAGATAGATAGATAGATAGATAGATAGATAGATAGATAGATAGATAGATAGATAGATAGATAGATAGATAGATAGATAGATAGATAGATAGATAGATAGATAGATAGATAGATAGATAGATAGATAGATAGATAGATAGATAGATAGATAGATAGATAGATAGATAGATAGATAGATAGATAGATAGATAGATAGATAGATAGATAGATAGATAGATAGATAGATAGATAGATAGATAGATAGATAGATAGATAGATAGATAGATAGATAGATAGATAGATAGATAGATAGATAGATAGATAGATAGATAGATAGATAGATAGATAGATAGATAGATAGATAGATAGATAGATAGATAGATAGATAGATAGATAGATAGATAGATAGATAGATAGATAGATAGATAGATAGATAGATAGATAGATAGATAGATAGATAGATAGATAGATAGATAGATAGATAGATAGATAGATAGATAGATAGATAGATAGATAGATAGATAGATAGATAGATAGATAGATAGATAGATAGATAGATAGATAGATAGATAGATAGATAGATAGATAGATAGATAGATAGATAGATAGATAGATAGATAGATAGATAGATAGATAGATAGATAGATAGATAGATAGATAGATAGATAGATAGATAGATAGATAGATAGATAGATAGATAGATAGATAGATAGATAGATAGATAGATAGATAGATAGATAGATAGATAGATAGATAGATAGATAGATAGATAGATAGATAGATAGATAGATAGATAGATAGATAGATAGATAGATAGATAGATAGATAGATAGATAGATAGATAGATAGATAGATAGATAGATAGATAGATAGATAGATAGATAGATAGATAGATAGATAGATAGATAGATAGATAGATAGATAGATAGATAGATAGATAGATAGATAGATAGATAGATAGATAGATAGATAGATAGATAGATAGATAGATAGATAGATAGATAGATAGATAGATAGATAGATAGATAGATAGATAGATAGATAGATAGATAGATAGATAGATAGATAGATAGATAGATAGATAGATAGATAGATAGATAGATAGATAGATAGATAGATAGATAGATAGATAGATAGATAGATAGATAGATAGATAGATAGATAGATAGATAGATAGATAGATAGATAGATAGATAGATAGATAGATAGATAGATAGATAGATAGATAGATAGATAGATAGATAGATAGATAGATAGATAGATAGATAGATAGATAGATAGATAGATAGATAGATAGATAGATAGATAGATAGATAGATAGATAGATAGATAGATAGATAGATAGATAGATAGATAGATAGATAGATAGATAGATAGATAGATAGATAGATAGATAGATAGATAGATAGATAGATAGATAGATAGATAGATAGATAGATAGATAGATAGATAGATAGATAGATAGATAGATAGATAGATAGATAGATAGATAGATAGATAGATAGATAGATAGATAGATAGATAGATAGATAGATAGATAGATAGATAGATAGATAGATAGATAGATAGATAGATAGATAGATAGATAGATAGATAGATAGATAGATAGATAGATAGATAGATAGATAGATAGATAGATAGATAGATAGATAGATAGATAGATAGATAGATAGATAGATAGATAGATAGATAGATAGATAGATAGATAGATAGATAGATAGATAGATAGATAGATAGATAGATAGATAGATAGATAGATAGATAGATAGATAGATAGATAGATAGATAGATAGATAGATAGATAGATAGATAGATAGATAGATAGATAGATAGATAGATAGATAGATAGATAGATAGATAGATAGATAGATAGATAGATAGATAGATAGATAGATAGATAGATAGATAGATAGATAGATAGATAGATAGATAGATAGATAGATAGATAGATAGATAGATAGATAGATAGATAGATAGATAGATAGATAGATAGATAGATAGATAGATAGATAGATAGATAGATAGATAGATAGATAGATAGATAGATAGATAGATAGATAGATAGATAGATAGATAGATAGATAGATAGATAGATAGATAGATAGATAGATAGATAGATAGATAGATAGATAGATAGATAGATAGATAGATAGATAGATAGATAGATAGATAGATAGATAGATAGATAGATAGATAGATAGATAGATAGATAGATAGATAGATAGATAGATAGATAGATAGATAGATAGATAGATAGATAGATAGATAGATAGATAGATAGATAGATAGATAGATAGATAGATAGATAGATAGATAGATAGATAGATAGATAGATAGATAGATAGATAGATAGATAGATAGATAGATAGATAGATAGATAGATAGATAGATAGATAGATAGATAGATAGATAGATAGATAGATAGATAGATAGATAGATAGATAGATAGATAGATAGATAGATAGATAGATAGATAGATAGATAGATAGATAGATAGATAGATAGATAGATAGATAGATAGATAGATAGATAGATAGATAGATAGATAGATAGATAGATAGATAGATAGATAGATAGATAGATAGATAGATAGATAGATAGATAGATAGATAGATAGATAGATAGATAGATAGATAGATAGATAGATAGATAGATAGATAGATAGATAGATAGATAGATAGATAGATAGATAGATAGATAGATAGATAGATAGATAGATAGATAGATAGATAGATAGATAGATAGATAGATAGATAGATAGATAGATAGATAGATAGATAGATAGATAGATAGATAGATAGATAGATAGATAGATAGATAGATAGATAGATAGATAGATAGATAGATAGATAGATAGATAGATAGATAGATAGATAGATAGATAGATAGATAGATAGATAGATAGATAGATAGATAGATAGATAGATAGATAGATAGATAGATAGATAGATAGATAGATAGATAGATAGATAGATAGATAGATAGATAGATAGATAGATAGATAGATAGATAGATAGATAGATAGATAGATAGATAGATAGATAGATAGATAGATAGATAGATAGATAGATAGATAGATAGATAGATAGATAGATAGATAGATAGATAGATAGATAGATAGATAGATAGATAGATAGATAGATAGATAGATAGATAGATAGATAGATAGATAGATAGATAGATAGATAGATAGATAGATAGATAGATAGATAGATAGATAGATAGATAGATAGATAGATAGATAGATAGATAGATAGATAGATAGATAGATAGATAGATAGATAGATAGATAGATAGATAGATAGATAGATAGATAGATAGATAGATAGATAGATAGATAGATAGATAGATAGATAGATAGATAGATAGATAGATAGATAGATAGATAGATAGATAGATAGATAGATAGATAGATAGATAGATAGATAGATAGATAGATAGATAGATAGATAGATAGATAGATAGATAGATAGATAGATAGATAGATAGATAGATAGATAGATAGATAGATAGATAGATAGATAGATAGATAGATAGATAGATAGATAGATAGATAGATAGATAGATAGATAGATAGATAGATAGATAGATAGATAGATAGATAGATAGATAGATAGATAGATAGATAGATAGATAGATAGATAGATAGATAGATAGATAGATAGATAGATAGATAGATAGATAGATAGATAGATAGATAGATAGATAGATAGATAGATAGATAGATAGATAGATAGATAGATAGATAGATAGATAGATAGATAGATAGATAGATAGATAGATAGATAGATAGATAGATAGATAGATAGATAGATAGATAGATAGATAGATAGATAGATAGATAGATAGATAGATAGATAGATAGATAGATAGATAGATAGATAGATAGATAGATAGATAGATAGATAGATAGATAGATAGATAGATAGATAGATAGATAGATAGATAGATAGATAGATAGATAGATAGATAGATAGATAGATAGATAGATAGATAGATAGATAGATAGATAGATAGATAGATAGATAGATAGATAGATAGATAGATAGATAGATAGATAGATAGATAGATAGATAGATAGATAGATAGATAGATAGATAGATAGATAGATAGATAGATAGATAGATAGATAGATAGATAGATAGATAGATAGATAGATAGATAGATAGATAGATAGATAGATAGATAGATAGATAGATAGATAGATAGATAGATAGATAGATAGATAGATAGATAGATAGATAGATAGATAGATAGATAGATAGATAGATAGATAGATAGATAGATAGATAGATAGATAGATAGATAGATAGATAGATAGATAGATAGATAGATAGATAGATAGATAGATAGATAGATAGATAGATAGATAGATAGATAGATAGATAGATAGATAGATAGATAGATAGATAGATAGATAGATAGATAGATAGATAGATAGATAGATAGATAGATAGATAGATAGATAGATAGATAGATAGATAGATAGATAGATAGATAGATAGATAGATAGATAGATAGATAGATAGATAGATAGATAGATAGATAGATAGATAGATAGATAGATAGATAGATAGATAGATAGATAGATAGATAGATAGATAGATAGATAGATAGATAGATAGATAGATAGATAGATAGATAGATAGATAGATAGATAGATAGATAGATAGATAGATAGATAGATAGATAGATAGATAGATAGATAGATAGATAGATAGATAGATAGATAGATAGATAGATAGATAGATAGATAGATAGATAGATAGATAGATAGATAGATAGATAGATAGATAGATAGATAGATAGATAGATAGATAGATAGATAGATAGATAGATAGATAGATAGATAGATAGATAGATAGATAGATAGATAGATAGATAGATAGATAGATAGATAGATAGATAGATAGATAGATAGATAGATAGATAGATAGATAGATAGATAGATAGATAGATAGATAGATAGATAGATAGATAGATAGATAGATAGATAGATAGATAGATAGATAGATAGATAGATAGATAGATAGATAGATAGATAGATAGATAGATAGATAGATAGATAGATAGATAGATAGATAGATAGATAGATAGATAGATAGATAGATAGATAGATAGATAGATAGATAGATAGATAGATAGATAGATAGATAGATAGATAGATAGATAGATAGATAGATAGATAGATAGATAGATAGATAGATAGATAGATAGATAGATAGATAGATAGATAGATAGATAGATAGATAGATAGATAGATAGATAGATAGATAGATAGATAGATAGATAGATAGATAGATAGATAGATAGATAGATAGATAGATAGATAGATAGATAGATAGATAGATAGATAGATAGATAGATAGATAGATAGATAGATAGATAGATAGATAGATAGATAGATAGATAGATAGATAGATAGATAGATAGATAGATAGATAGATAGATAGATAGATAGATAGATAGATAGATAGATAGATAGATAGATAGATAGATAGATAGATAGATAGATAGATAGATAGATAGATAGATAGATAGATAGATAGATAGATAGATAGATAGATAGATAGATAGATAGATAGATAGATAGATAGATAGATAGATAGATAGATAGATAGATAGATAGATAGATAGATAGATAGATAGATAGATAGATAGATAGATAGATAGATAGATAGATAGATAGATAGATAGATAGATAGATAGATAGATAGATAGATAGATAGATAGATAGATAGATAGATAGATAGATAGATAGATAGATAGATAGATAGATAGATAGATAGATAGATAGATAGATAGATAGATAGATAGATAGATAGATAGATAGATAGATAGATAGATAGATAGATAGATAGATAGATAGATAGATAGATAGATAGATAGATAGATAGATAGATAGATAGATAGATAGATAGATAGATAGATAGATAGATAGATAGATAGATAGATAGATAGATAGATAGATAGATAGATAGATAGATAGATAGATAGATAGATAGATAGATAGATAGATAGATAGATAGATAGATAGATAGATAGATAGATAGATAGATAGATAGATAGATAGATAGATAGATAGATAGATAGATAGATAGATAGATAGATAGATAGATAGATAGATAGATAGATAGATAGATAGATAGATAGATAGATAGATAGATAGATAGATAGATAGATAGATAGATAGATAGATAGATAGATAGATAGATAGATAGATAGATAGATAGATAGATAGATAGATAGATAGATAGATAGATAGATAGATAGATAGATAGATAGATAGATAGATAGATAGATAGATAGATAGATAGATAGATAGATAGATAGATAGATAGATAGATAGATAGATAGATAGATAGATAGATAGATAGATAGATAGATAGATAGATAGATAGATAGATAGATAGATAGATAGATAGATAGATAGATAGATAGATAGATAGATAGATAGATAGATAGATAGATAGATAGATAGATAGATAGATAGATAGATAGATAGATAGGTGAATATGTGTCAGTTGCTCAGTTGCAGAATTCTTGCCATTTATCCAGGAATCCTATGTTCGGTTTCCGGTCGACTCACTAATAAACCTTGATTAGCTGGTGGTACGGTGGTAAAAAAGCACAAGAATAATACCACCCTCACTTAAGCTGCAGAACTTGAAGCATGTGTTCCACCGGCAACTTATGTATATACATGTACAATATTGCTAAATGTAAGTATTTTTAGGTACAAAATACAGTGAAATTAAGAGGTTTCATGATGCCGGATTACTTTCGAAATGCATTTTTACAGTCTTTTGCCAACCCTTGTGGACTTTTAGCCTACTTCCTTCTGTACAACAATTATGATCATACAGAAATTCATAAAACGGTTGAAATGTAGGTTTTCATAATACTGTTAGTCAATTTTTGTCTTAGGTAAAGTGGGATTATTTTAACGACTAACTGGCATCATTTTTACCTCAAGATGTAATCACTGCAATTTATTAGTGAAATGTTTTCCACGTGACATCTGAATGAAAAACTCCAGATGGAATAAACTACACATTAAATACTTTACTTGAGAAAATCTGCATAACCGTTCTGCTGAATAATAAATGAGTGCAGTTGAGTCACTGTTTTCTGAAGTCTGAATGAGACCCATTACTTGTGACGTTTAATAATTCTTTGGGTCATAGTTTCCAATCTGTTGAGAATATTAAATCACTGCAAAAACCACCATCAATCAAAAGTCGTCCCGTTTTGAAACTCCTCAGCAGTACACACTCACCACCTCACCGTGCATTGAACTCAGGACCTCCAGACTTCGAATCGAGCCCGTTGGACATTCAACCACTGGGGAGGAATGAGATAGTGCATGTATTACAGTTTTTTCCAATCCGTGACACATCTCTACTACCAGCTAGTTTCTAATCCATTGGTCACAACTTCTCACTAGAGCTCCAAGCTACTTCATCCTGTAGTCAGCCACTGATAAGCATTAGAATAATTTTCAAATGCTTTTCTCAGGAATGTCGTTGATTTTTAGTTTGACCATTTTACTTTTTAGTTTTCAATGGTTGCCTAACCAATCATAGAGTTATCTATGAATAACGATAACATAATTAAACGAAAAGGTCCATAGTCCTTAGTGATTTCCTTGCAAAGCGATATTCTTTAACTCCGGATAAAACAGGTAAAAATTTAGTTTTTTGATAGCTCATAGTTACAGAAATGCAGTTGCATTAGTCATTATGTATTGAGTGGTATCGGCATACCAGTCTCCGGAAATATGCCCGTAGAATCCAGTATAAGGTTAAGATGGATTTCTGCATGACTGAATGCTCAGAAATTTAACTTATTACTACGAAGCCAATAGAGGAGAGTGAAGTTTTTGCACAAATAATTCTTCTGAAATTTCATCACGTTAGTGTCACTGAAGGATGATATCTCTTTGGAAGCGTTAGGCATCTGATAGGTAACTTGTGTGTAATATCCTATTGAGTCTTGTCATCTCATTGAGACTGAGAAGGCGATCACGGTTACTGCCATCTTATGATTAAGCCATCTTTTATGGTCTCTTCACATCACCAAGCCAGTCACAAATAATCATAAGTAGTTGCATTCACAAGTGTAGAGGTTGAAGTCATCCGATAAGGGTAATCTATCTACCTATATACAATTTGAATCTAATCATCTGCTTAACTATAGTTTCCTTATTATTTGAAATCCCTTTTTCGATATGTAAATAAAAAGTTACTGTCAAACAAAGTGATTGTAAATTCTTTAACTCTGAAAATCAGACATGAATGTTTGCCGTCTTAAGACAAAGTGGGTTCCACATTTCTCTTTCCCTCCCCCCCTTCCAAACACCATTTGATGATGGGAATTAGTGAGTTTGGAATTTTCGTCGACAAGAGGTTTCTTATGACTACTACTACCAAAATGAAATAATGTTCGTTGAGATATAGAGTAACTTGTTTAATTTGGCATGTTTCGAACTTAGTCGACCGAATTACATTTGTCCCAAGATGAAAGTGGCAAAGATGAACCGGAAGAAATTGACAAATATCATTCAAGGAGAGAGTTAAAGTGAATTCAAATTTTTTTAAATTTAAAAGAAGATTTAGTCCTCAATATCAAATTGTTTGTCAACTTTGCAACTGAATTTGAAACTCTTGGGATTAATCATGAGTGATGTCTGCGTGTATGATTATAAAAGTAAAAGAAGAAAGAGTAAAAGAAAAGCCTGTCGCTTGATACTTCTATTAATTCTCAGTTTTTCAATCAAAATCAATATGTATAAATAGATTAATCACCAAATTCATTTATTTAACACCTAAACGTTTTACCAAAGCTCATAAATGTGTTTAAAATTCACACGATCAAGTTAGGAGATCATTGTCTCGCTTGGAACACCCATTGGTCGGTTGTTACTCGTTTGATAATCAGTCCTCACAACCAAAACAAATGTTTGTGGTATTTCCTTCCTGCAGGTCTGTTCCTCTCCTGTATACAAGAAATTTGATAAGCACCCTAAGCTATAGACTCATATCTATTGCTTCAAAAGATGCAATTGAAGACGAACTTAAGGTTGTATACGACACGGTAATTGAAAACAGCTACCCTGAAAAATCCACCACTAAACACGACCGAGAAAGCAGAAAACAAGTCTTCTGTATCTGTTAATATGAAACCTCTATATATACGACTACAATTCAAAGGTGGTACAGATCCAATTGAAGTAATAACCAACAAGTTGAAAAGGTCGATTCAGAGAACGTTCAATACAGGTAAGCTGCAAGTTATATTTTTCACACAAGCGGTTGTTATTCCGGAACTGGAAAATGAAGCGCCTACGCCGACCACCTCTAATTGTGTCTATCAATTCAACTGCTCCTGTAGAGCTAGTTATATTGCCGTTGCTCCAGGAACTTATTTTTTCGTGCTTCGGAACACCTAACAGTGTGTTAAACCAAGGTATTGTTAAAACTGTCAACAGTTCTATATTGGACCACCTTGTCCAAAACAGGTCACAAAGCTACCATTGAAGAGTCTTCCTCTATCATTCATCAGGCGTATCAAATAAATTACCGGAGACCCCTTGATACTGGACACTCCAAACAACAGAGACCATTACAATTTGCTTAAATCAACCGGGGCTCTGTATGCAAAGAGACGGGTTCAGACACTATTGCTACCTTGACCTGCTCTTGAGCCCATAAATTCATAAGTTCTGTGTTACTTCTTTTAATTTGTCTGATATTTAGTTTAGTGTTATATTCATGCATATTATCTCTCTTACTGATAATGCTATATTTAACCATATTTCTTTAATTATTACTATCATATAAATGTAGAACCTGATGATCAATTTGTCGAAAAGGATATTCTTTGTTCATTGATTAGTCTTTGAAATTATCAATCGCTTCTCTAATCAATTAAATTTTGACTGGGTAGTTGAGAGTGTCGTGCAAAAAATCACGTGCCTCTTGCAAAGCTTGGATTTCCTAATTCGTTCTTTGTATTTGACTAACATCATAATCAACTAAGTGATTAGTATCAGCCAAATTCTTCTTCAGGATTATGGGTATCTTTGTGTTTAGTGAGTATTTGTGACAGGTAGTCGTAGAAAGGAAATGGAGTGTTATAAAGTTCGCATAATCGGATGTACTGTTAAAGCACTGTTGTAACGCTTACTGACAACGCTTAATACAAGCCAGTCATAATTCCTGAAATAATAACCTCTTTTTTATGGACAGTATTTATAAAATGTAGAGAGTTTTCAGAGGAGTTTATTCCATGATATTTTCCCTTCGTACAATACCTTCAAGTAAACTATTAATTGACAGTATATCTTGTGATACAATGGTCTCTGAGCTGAAGCACAAACCATTGTTCAAATTTATTCAGTTCACATTGCTACATTCAAACAAGTTATTTATTTATTTTACTATGAAACATCTTATTTCCCATCTAATTGTATTTTATTCATGACACTAGTATTATTTCCAAATGTACTTTATTTTATGTTGATTTGATTCAAATGTCTAATCGATTTTTACCCATGCATATAAATGAAACAAGAAAGTTGTGTGAGTAGTGCCTTGATATAATTATGAGCAGCAATAATTTGTGCTTGAAACGTGGTCATCAGTAAATATTCCCGTATAACACTGTGTGATTTTATCTAAATAAAATTTTATCCACAGTGGAGTTATACTCTACCACAGTTCCCAAGTCTTATCCTTATATAAACAATAGATCACTTCTTAAAATTAAAACCTTAAAAAATATTGTATTTTAGTTTATTACAGAAAGTCACGAAATTTTTGTAAATTTAGTCTGTGTTGAATGAACATTCCACGTAGTTGTTTACAGAAGGTTTTTTTGCTTCTTTCATCTTATTTATTTGTGTGTTTGTTCATAGTCATCAGTCAGTGGAATACATTTCCAGTTAAGAAACAGAATGTGAAATCTCACTGCAGAAAAATTCTGTAGAAGAAGTCAGTACCTTAAGTAGTTGAACTGTATTCAATCATGAAGAGTAGTGAAACTTTTGGACAAGTAACAGTACTTGAAATATGAAAACTGCTGTTAACAGTTAGTCTTTTCTTTATCCATTTCAGTGAGTTGATGTATGTGACACTTGTTCAGTGGTAGAATAATCTCTGACCACAAAAGTGGTCTGGGGCTGCATTCCCAGTTGGCGCACTCTTAAACCTCATTCAGTGTACTAGTCAACAGCATGTCCAGAAATGAGGTAAGGTTCAGCGTGAGGCTGTCAACTCCACCCAGTAAAACAAAAACATGGTTACTGAAACCGTAAGACTTCAAGCCTGGAGGTTTATGTTCTATTCGAAACTCAAAGGATTGAAAGAATTGAGTCAATGTGTTACTTTTGAAAATGACTGACTTTCATACTAAACCATCAACTAAGTGTATATTAATCAACACTCCTTTATGAATTTATCTGTACAATAGAACGTATAGCTACCAATATACGAAAACATTGTGCCTTCCCAATTGAAAAGATCTAGTCTCAGTGCCTGGTTCGTCTTATAATCAGTTGTTTTCTACAACAACAACAACAACAACGGTAACCCTTGTGAATATGTTAACTGCTCCGACAAGCGAAATAGTTTGCAGACGGAAAATAAATTCACCATTCCTGTAATATGCAAGATAATTGCGAAATGGACACTACACGTTTAAAAATGTTAATTGAATATTATATCTATTTGAAAATAATTTTACAGTGCTTTACCATTTAAAATTCGACTACATTTGCAAAGGTTAAAGCTAGAAAGAATTAAGAGATAACCGCATGTCTGCATGTTTACGTGTGTGCGTCAGAGTATTTATGGCTGATTCATCATATATCTATAGTACCGTAGAGATACTTCGAGAGAACAACATCCGATTTTAATCTTTCATTTTTGTAAATGAAGAAAGCTGTAAAATTTCCCTCTTTTGTATGCATTTCTTCCGATAGTTTGTGTTTATCCTATTACAGAAAAATTCTGGTCATTATAGGTTCTTTTTTATTCCTTGTGCTCCAAGTAGAACAGGGGCTTTTGACTTTTAGAGTTTCGATAGCAGTGGTATTTTTTGACAGAGTGGTTTCGCTAGCCTCACTATAAACCATCCTTTCTTTTTCGAAGTTAAAAATCAATTGTATTGAGAACACTAAATTCTTAGTAGGTAAATGGTTATTGGTGTTTCAGATAACTATTTTCAAGATGGACTTAAAAAAAGCACAACACATTTTAACCTTAACAAAAAACAGAAAAGAAAATATACAATTATGAAATTCTGCTTTAAATTATTCAACACGAATGTGACTGACTAAAGTGAGAGAGAGGCTTCACTTATCACAGAAATTAATACAAAGTGATTATTTGCAACAGTGGTAGCAGTTGTAAATAGTGTTCACGATTGGCAAATTAGTTTGTAATTAGTTAACACAGTCCAGGGTGAAATTTCATCGCACTTTTATTTGAAAACGAAAATTAATCATATCTGCCTGATACCACAAATGGTAATCAGGAAAGCAACCACAACTGCTAAACCCATATACTACTAACTGATTGAATAAAGCAGTTTGTTGTATATCGCTCACATCAATCAGTAGTGCTTGCTAGCAATATCGAGGTGATCTAAACACAAGACGACTGTTTTGCTAGTTTGCGGTTCACTGAGCTGAATCAAACTGAGTGCACCGCTGATGAACTAAGCCTAAAAAGAGCGAAACAGTTGCCGTGTGTTTAGACCACTACGAACTTGATATCAAGCACTACTGATTGATGTGAGTGATATACAACCAAATGATTGATATAAGCAGTCGTAAATGTTTACCAAATAAAGCATTAACACTTAACCACATAATAATCTCGGGTTTCTCTTATTCATAATTAGGTAAGTTCTCAAGCATATTCTATGTTTTTGAAACACTAATAACACATTACAGAAAGTCTTAACCGCGTGAAATTGCTGACCTGGTTTGATTGATTAATTAAGATATATATATATATATATATATATATATGAGTGAAAATATCGTTCGGTGATGGATAGGAGGCATACTTGCATGTTTTACACTGTCTAGGAAGCGAATAAATTTGACTTTTAGATGTTGATTTGCAGGGATTTGATTGATTTCAAGGTTGATCACGAATTGACTACAGTTACAGAACCAGTGAAAACCAGGATGAAATAGTTTTCCAGTACTTTGTGATTTTCAGGGTTTCTCTAACTGAAGTCAATTCGTAATAAATCTTGAAACTTCGTTTCAGTTGAAAATTCACCGAAATGATACTTACACAACCAACAAGTGTTTAGTAGTAGTTCATTCATCCTGTTCAGTCCAACTCAAATTTATTGTGAACATTTAGTGAACTATATGGTGTATTTAAAATATAGGAATGGCCAGGTAAGAAAAGATGAAGTGATTATTTTAATCATTAAGTGTAATTTTTATTAACAAAAATATGAACATACATCTACTGGAAAACTTACTTCAACCTGGACGTTGACGTGTAACTTATTGATTTCCGATTATCAAGCCATATAGGTTCATTTAAATTCCTATCAATAGTGGAATGACCAGAATACATTGAACTTAAAAAAACTGAATAAAACTGTTGTATTCCTGTTTTGGATTACGCGCGCACAATTATTCGGAACTGAATAGAAAGCTAAATAATCATATAAATATCTTTTTAAACAATTCACTGCACTTGATTTTTGTATTCATAATAATAATAATAATCAGCTTTATTGAATTTTGATACTTAAAGTCCTTGAATTGAACAAAAGAGAGAAGAAATAATCCGGATCAGGTGATCGGTAGTATTCCTTTGATTTAGAGAAACTTTATATATATATATATATATATATATATATATATATATTACAACAGTGCTTTACCTTTTGCGTTAATTTGACAAATGGAAATACTTGTAAATCCCATAATGATAAATGACTAAATAACCTGGGTCGGTTTTGATGGCAATAAATTCAGTGTGCTGGCCAATGATGGAAAAGTTCTTGAAAAAATGGGGTTAAAAATGGCACTCAAGACCATCTCAGTGCATAGAAATTAACCAGCAGTCACAAGTGACATATTTATATGACTCTAATAGACACATGTAGTCGAAAATTGTTGTGAAATGCAGTAATATATATTTTAATTGTGTTGCAAAATGATTACAGCTATTCTAAGTGTGACAAACAATTTTACTGATGTTTAAGTGTTGGTTTGTAGGGATTTGGTTGGTTACAGGATTTCTTAATGAGCTGATATCAGTTAGAGAACCATCGGAAAACCTGGGAGTACTGGACAGCTGTTTCGTCCTAGTTTGGGACTCTTCAGGACTACGCACCCGCTGGGGTTCGAAGCCAGGACCACCCAGTTACAAAGCGAGCTCGTACACCATTAAGCCACTGGGACCCGATCCAATGGTCCATGAATTCCAACTTCTATCGATTCATGACATATCGCGAACGCTAGGCAATGTCTTCGGCAGGTATTTGTCCTCACACCCGACCAATGGTTCTCTAACGAATGTCAGCTCATGATGGAATCCTGTAACCAACCAAATCCCTACAAATCAACACTTGAATATCGATGAGATGCTCACTGGCGACTTGCCCTATTCAGGTAGGTAGTTACCTGGGGTTCTAGTGAGAAGTCGTGACCAGTAGGGCGCAGCAGGTTAGGTGTGAGGACAAATACTTGCCAAAGACATTGGCTAGCTATCGCGCTATGTCATGAATTTTACAGACGGTTAGACTATAGCATTTTTGTAAATAATACAGAGGGGCGCTTTAAGGATTGTGTGGTTTCGGACTGCTAATTTTAGTATTTTCGAGTATAGTTAGTGTTTGATTATTTTCCACGGTCTTGCCATGTAATGAATCGGATAGTATCTGCCTTCCTTCTCATTTGTGTGTAGTTGGAATAAAACTTAAGCTGAGGTATTATAGGACAATGTAATTGTCAATAAAAGTTTCACAGCTTAACAGAAAATCATTATTCTAACCTTGAAGTTAGTTCGCTTTTTTTTCATACAGTCTAGTAAATATTTAACGATATATTTTATCATCAACGGACATCACTCAGGAAACGTTTGAAAACCGGTAACAGCTGACCATCTTCTTTATCACAGTTTGGGATTCTGGAGTAATATACACCTACTAATACCATCACTCAATAAGAGCCTAGAAGAAAGAGTGTAAGGCTAGAGCTGACTGCTTAAGCTTCATGAGGATGACACTGTAGTGTGTACTGGTAGAATTTAAAATTCCTTGGTTATTGTGTTTCAGCTGAAAGACTTGGTCCCCAGTGAAGTCGTAAATGTGCACTTCTGAAGAGCACCAAACTAATACTAAAGAGCTATCAATATTTCTGTTGTCTTTAATGGTTTCCCAACTGATATTGACCCATGAAGAATTTTCCCCTAAAATTAATTAGGTTTTCACAAAGCGAACATGAAGTAGCCACTTAATCAATGAGCTGCACTAAATAAGGATTTTTAGGTCGAAATCCAACGAAATAGACAATAAAATTTATTTATGATTTAAAAGTATTCTCACAAGTATAAGCCATAGAATCAATAATAACAACTTAGCCAGCACTTGGGACTATACCGCAAAGCAGGAAATACTTTTGTTCAAGAACTGAACAGTGTAGAATTTATACCTTGATTCCTCACTGTATCTTTTTTTAATTTATTGGGATAAGGATTGTTATTCCAATGCTTCAAACAAAGCATATCACTACTAAACTCAGTAATTTGTCAGACTATCTGTCTTATTGGTCTACTAAGAGATAGGCTCCTAAACACTCGATAGCATGCATTGCTATAACTGATCTTTTTTCTAGGCTTTTTAATTCTGCTCCATTTCTAGGCGGACATTTCATGGACAGTCCATGTTCATTCGATTTGACCTTCAGTTCCCTACTTCTCTCCCTTGTAGTAACAAGCCTCACATTCTGAACACTTTAACCTATAGACACATAGCTTTCTCTAGAGAATAAAAGTACTCGAAATAGACTTTAATATTATATCAAGCAAGCGTAATAATAAGTGTTTGGTTGGAATGGCTTTGAAGTATTAGTTTTCATACATTTCAATGACAAACGTATTAAATACACTGACTTTTCATTGAAAAATAACAAATTTCATATTATCTTTTCTTTAATCATACAGATTCAAATCCATTTTGGAGAGGTGTTTTTTACCTGTAGATTGCCAACATGTAATAAAAGGGACGAAACCTAAGTCGAATAGGATTCTATGCGATCGCTTCTGAGCACATTACATACCTTGATGACAGTACCGACAGCTTAACAAATCTAAATTTGCTCACCACAGAAAACTAAACAACATGAAATTAGTTTACCTACACTTGCTACCAATCGATGCACAATTTTACTAATTTATTAATTATTTTAGTCCGGAATTTAACAATTGCTTCCCAAAACTAAATAATTTAAAATGGATTCAGTCGACCAAATCTAGACGGAACAGAACCTGGAGACCGATCCTGAAATTGTAGCCAAGGTCTCGAAATTCATCTCTGATTTAAAGTGAGACAAAGCGGTAAGAAAACTTAGTAGTAATTCACTTGAAAGATGTTAAATAATAATGATGATAAATTATTTACTTTATTAACTAAGATGCCATCTAGTTTATCAGAATTTGAAGTAGTTCGATCAGACTGGTGCACATCATTGGTCATTGCGATTTACATTACACAGTCATACGGTGACTAAGGTAAGTGTGGATAAAAGAAACAAGAGATAACACGGTGTTTTGAGCTGGGACGAGATTGTACTAAACAAGCATTCAGCCTTTGATAAACTCTGAAACATAGATATACTTTCGAGAGCCTGACGTCTGCCATATTTCTTAACTCGTAAACAACATTCCGCACTGTAAGTCAAGAAGTCTTTCGGAAATGTCTGACAGCGACTCCATCTGACTTCAAATTTTCGGTAAGGAATTTGTTATTATGAAAAACAACGTTGGTTCAGGTACACAAACAATGCTTGATCTGTGATTCTGTCTGTTACTGCAATAATGGATGGTACTAAATCGTACTTTAGTACTAAGTAGTTGAATGTATTAGTCGCCTCATTTATTCTGCGGGTAATTCAGGGCAGTTCGATCTGTTCTACTTACAGTTGTGAAACGAGACTCCTGAGTACAGGAGATCGAAAATGATATGATTTTTTCAACCATAGTTGCCTTCGTTCCATTGTGTACGTCAGATGCAGATTTGATGTAAGCTATTTGGTAAGAAGCTTACGGTAGTCGACAACCTTGTGAAGCTTGAATGATTGAGGTAGCTGGGAAAAGTGCTACAAATGCCACATCACCAACTTTCTGGGCAAGCAGTACTCGCTAAAGTAGGATTGGACTAGGGAAGAATTGAAGGTAGTCAAACTGAAACTGCCTCCATAAGTGACTGTTTATCTGAGCATTTAGGGAAACCTAGATTGCACATCTAAGATTCTCTGAGTAATATGACTGATTGGACTTATACATGGGTGTAAGGACACTAAACGCAATGGACGCCTCAACTGAATGCTAGACATGACAATTCACCCTTTTATTACCTTCCGCTTCACTGAGCCACGCAAGCATCAGAAGACAAAGACTGGTTTTTATCAAAGGAAAACACATCATATTTATACATTTCTAACATGCAATAAATTAGGCTAAGTGAGTTTTAAATAGATTATCCTGACTGGTTGCAATTAGCCAAAGGTTATACAATGAGGTTATCATTTCCATATAATAAACTAAATCCAGATTTGAAAAATAAAATCTTCTGCCTCTGGAATCATTGGCTTAAGATGTTGATTGAAATTTTAAGTGCTTCCTGTCATTGAAAGTTAAGAATCAGGGATTGGAGACTTTTAGTGAGGTGGTTCACAACAGGTCAGATGAATTCACTACATCACCTCTTCTAGATCCTGGAAGGTTTCATCAATCTATGCTAAATAATCCTATCAGTCGAACGTATTGGTCAGTTGTAGTATCAGTTAGCAACAGATTATTTAGTCAACAAGAATTTCGAGGTATAGAAGTGATGGAAACAACTGAAGAGTTTTAGTATTATTACATTATGTTGTATACTTCATCGAAGTGTAGAAACTTAAAGTGTTGCACTTCTGTGTTAAGGCTGATGCTAATCCATTTGTCGGTCAATCATCACGCTACAAAATAAAAACTTCAAAGTTTTCCTCAGCTTTAAACTATCTTTTAGGCATTATATATGAAATTGAAAAATTGGAGCTGAGAAGGCCATAAAGCTATGGCTTAGTATTGAGAAATAGACTCTGGTGGCACTCACAAATCCCTTTAGCTCTACATATCATGGAAAGACAATAGTTGAATATGCTTAAAATATGCTTCAATCATTGTAGTCGATAACTATTAATTCCAGGCGATGTAACTCTTTTATTTATTATTCAACATGTAATCTCTTTATTGCTTATATGGTACTTCCACAATACTCAAGTAATGAGGTAAAAACGGCAGTTGCTGAATACGCTTTTCTGCATTTTTAGTATCTAGGCTTTATAATTGTAAATTAATACACATTGCACTAGACTTTTAACAGGTCTGTGGATATTTCCTCCTTGCAAATTGTAGAATATGTAAACAAGAACCTAATGAAATATTGATAAGTATAATAGGCTTAATCTCGCCACATATCCGTCCAAATTAGTGAAATACATTAACACCTAAATAACTTGCTTATCATTGTCAAATGGAATACATTAAAAATGAGTTAAGATAAAAGGTTTTAATATTAACCTCTCTCCAACTCGTAACATTAAAATGAGTCTATCTAACATAGTTTTACTCATTGGAAACTAGTAAATAGTGCGATGTGTTGAATCCTTTCTTTGGTGCATATCAATTTCTTTTAGTCAGCTTTCCAATGTGGCCAACATTCTAGATAGCTCGCCATCACGGTGCCCTTTGAACTGTTTATGTTAGATGGTTGGAGGCAATACGTAGGAAGCCATATTGCAAACTTCACTGATAGAATTCAGTTTCCACCAAACAAAGGACTAGACATATGACACCAGTTACTACTGTCCAATCGAATTATCCAATACAGTCCTACAGGAGGTCAATCGCAAGCACGAATAACTCAGTGGTAACGTCTCTGACTGTAGTACTAGGTGACGCAGGTTCCAGTCTCAGAAGAGACATAAGTTCCCTCAAGGTTGTAGATACGCCTTGCTGATTGGTGAGGGCCAACTAGCACGAGACTTTGGTCCAAGGCATCCTGACGACAGCCTACAACCATCTAACAGAGTTTTACTCATCCTCACCACTGCCTTGTAGAAAAACATAGTGAATATAATTAAACTGCTAAATTAAGTGTTGAAAGAATCTGTATATTTAAAACATATTCCTGACAAAAAGATTGACCCATACAAATCCTGAAAGTATGGTTATCATAATCATAGTAAGTTTGTGTAAGATAAATTCAGATAACATTTAAGAAATATATATTTCTCACGTAAGTTAAAGAAAGTAAAATTCGAGTAAATGCCGCACAGTAACTTAATATGTTTGATAAATACTTTTCCAGTAAGACACCACTGCAAGACATCCTAATTGTCACTTTCACTTTGTATCTCAACACTGACGTCAACAATTTATTCACTGATACAGTACTTGTTTAATCTTTTTCAAATAATTACTCATACTACTCATAAGTAAATAGATAAAGTTCTTAGGATTTTCGATACTTTAGGTTGGCTGTTTATTCCACACTAACACTATCGCATAGATTTCCCATCATAATAATATACAAGTATTCGTTTGTTGGGATTTACTTTGATTGGCTGGAGGATTTCATTACGAGCTGACATCGGTTAGAGAAACATTGGAAAACCTGGGAGTACTGGAGAGGTGTTTCGTCCTAGTTTGTGACTCTTCACAGCACGCACCCACCAGGGTCTCTAACGAGGACGAAACAGCTGTCCAGTACTCCCAGGTTTTCCAATGGTTCTCTAACCGAAATCATGATAATAAATACGGAATAAATAATAACGAGAAGATAAGTATTAACACTCAAAAGTTTAAACTATTATTATTATTTTCATCATTCAGTATAATAATATATAATATAATGATAGCATTGACAGTAATGTCTTGAAAATCAATAATGACATGAAATTCGCAATGAACAAATAAGTATACTGTATTGTGTATAGCTTGTTATAACGAAAAATGATAATGATTATTATTATTCTGCTTTATTGTTTACGAACTGAATTTCATTTGATGCGCTATTCATTACACAATTAAGCTGAAGTTCTGTTTTGACAAATATATTCCATTGTTTCAAAAGAGAATGTAACACAATACACACACATACGCACACACGTGTGCATACACGCACACATACAGGGAGAGAGAGAGATACATAGAGACGAACATTATATTATACTGTACACATGATCTGTCGAAAAAAACGAAATGTACTCGTAATATCTAAGGTGAAAAACAAAAATGTTAGTGCGTGAATGATATTAAGAAGGAAAAGAAGAAGAAAAACAATAGTATAGAAGAGAAATCAATTCACAAGAAAAAAAATGAATTAGCTAAAGAGGAAGCAAACAAAAACCAGGGATGGAGAGAATCAACATGTTTGTTTTATTCTCAAATAGTATGTTGTCTTGTTGTTGCTATCCCCAATTATCAACGTTATTGTTATTATTATTATTGCTGTTGACAAGGTGAATAACTACTACATGTACACGCCACACATATATATTGACATGAATACGCATGTATACACACACACACATTACATACAGCACATTCATGTATGCAGACCTTTATCCAGGCATACGCATCCATCCATGAAATGGATATAACTCAAGTACAGATAAACCACACACCCCAGTCATCGATACAGAGACTTATACATACGTGCTCGTACACGCATACACATATGCATGTAAACAAAGAGGAAACAGATATGTGAAAATCGACAAACATTCATCATAAAGAAATCTAATCGATAAGATGAATAACAACAACAACAACAGAGGAGTTTATTTCAGTAATCCACTTTCAAGTATTTACTAGCTTGCTTGAAATCTTCTTGTTGAGTGAAGCAATAATTATGGCGTTAGGAGTGATAAAATTATAAAATGTGTGAATTAATTAATTCTGGCAGATTTGTAAATGTAGGGAAAAAAGCCAACATTCAATGTAAAAGGAATTTACACACACACACACACAGTCAATCATCTGATCACGTATAGCAAGTTAATGTCAATCTCAGCATTTTGGACAATAAGACTGACAACAATCAACATGATAATGATGATGATCATAATAAATTAGATTTATTAAACAAAAAGCTGTGCGACAATTAAAAAAAGAGAGAAAATACACAAGTGAAGAGAAAAACAGCAGATACATGTGCGAGTGCAAAGGAATTTAAGTAGGATGTTATTTCAAACAAAAAAAAATGGGATGAAGTTTATTGCTGTTCAGTGAAAAAAAAGTGGGAAATTCCACGAAAGGAACACGTGAAAGTGAAATGAGGAGCAAGAAAAAGGTTAATTATTACACCCACCCATCTATCCATTCACACTCGCACATTCATATACCTTTTGTAGATAAAGGCTATAAATTTATACAATAAAATATTTCTATGCAAAATAGCATAAATCTATAAATAAAAAAAGAATAGTAATAGTAATCAATGAAATTAGGATAGAAATGTTGCACATTCACATATATATACACACACACACATAAACATTCCATACAATGAAGAAAGTAATGATGAGACATCAAAACACTGAAAAGAAGTAATTCGTCCTCACCCCCATGGCCCCTCTCTTTACAGAAATACACCCTTCGTTGTCCCATATACATTTTTTTTCAATGTTCACACATTGAATAAAGCTTTTAATTAAGATACATGTCAGACATATTCAGCAAATGGTACAAAAGAAGAGAAGAGAATGTAACAAAGCAACAACAAAAATGACAAAAAAAATGATGTATAATGTATACAAATATTGTTGTTAACAGAACTCCAGCATAAACAGCTTATATATACATAAACATATTTATGGTTTGTTTGTTTGTTGTTCTTTTTGAAGAAGAAGAAGACAAAAAATAGTTTTGGGAATGAGCTAAAAACATGTCCCCATTGAACAACCGGTGACTATAAAGGAATTTCAAATAAAATCAACAGTAACAATAAGAATAGACAAAAAAATGTTCAGGGAATGCAGAATAGGCAAAACACACACACACACGCACGCACACATACATACACGTACGTATAGACGTATTTGCATATACAAATTATCAAACTGAAAGACATTAATATATAACTAGGCATAAAAAAAATAATCCTTTAGTTTAATTAACATTAACAATCAAGGTAATTGTTTTATTCTATGTAGAAAATATAAATTAGACAAGAGAAACACTGAAATTTTAACTTTCACATGAATAGTTTATACGTTTATATAGACAACAAATATGCATTGAAACGTTTCTGTATGTGTTTGTGTAGACTGTAACTAGAATGGGAAACATAGGAACGTTTACAATAGGCAAGCGAGGAGATTGAAACACACCACAATCATCATTATCCACTTACACAAATAAACATTACACATACACATACACATACATACATACAAATATAGATATACAAACAAACGAAATGGTATACAAAACTGAAAAGTTGGACAGGACACTGAAATTATACATGTACATACGTATGAGGGAATATTGCTATTACTATTTGGAGATGGTGGGGTTAAGGGTGTGTGTGAGAGAGAGAGAGAGACTGTGAGGCACAATATTCAGTGAGATCAAATCGAAAGCACTTTTTGAGCAAAATTCCTTACAAATATGGCCACGAAAAAAAATTAGTAGAAAGAAATTTCACTTGCATTAATACAATCACCTATTTATGTATGTCATATATTCTGTAACTGCATACAACTTGAAACATACACATGTCAGCGGAGGGACAGGAAGTAGCCTCTTGTAGGATATCGCCAGTGGATCTGTAGAGTGAAGATAGTTCATCAGTAATACATGCCCTGTAGTAAAAAAAAGTATTGTATTGAAGATCGTTCCAGGGATATCTTATTATTCTTGTTTTTTTTTTACACTTTTTCACCAATTTGTTGAGAGTTACCACTTGAAACATTGTAGATTGGATTTTCATTCAAATGGCAAACACCAACGCGTCGTTTATTTGATGGTTCAAAGCTTACAGTATCATTACTATTGACCTGAAAAGGATCTGTAATGCTGACGGATACTTTTTCATGTAAATCGACAGCAGGTTTATATTGTTGATTTTGATGATGATGATTATCATGAGAACCTGGGTTACTTAAATCATTAGAATCTGGAGTACACGCTGGAGTTGCAGGGAAACTGTGAGCTTTCCGCTTAAGTGAGGAATTATTATCTATTGAATGAGGATGAATTGGTGATGTAGGTTGTGGATTGCATAAATGTCCTGGGGATTGATTTAAATTTCCGCCACCACCAACAAGAACACAACCACCACCACTACTTCCTTTTTGTGCTAATGCACCGGCAGGAATTGGCCCAGTTACGCCTTCATATGCTCCACCGATAATTTTAGCACCGGCTGGGATAGGATCAACAATATAACAATCTTCTCCGTGTAACCAATACGTTTTTTGACGACCTTTACCCTGTAATGTAATTAAGTTATAATTGAAAACTTAAATAAAGCTTAAAATCTCAACACTATGCTAATATGATTTTTAAAAAATATAAATAAAGTTGATAAATACTATTAACTTAGTAGAAACAGTTCAGTCAGTAAGCTCAGATAGCTGAAAGTATCTCACTGCAGCAGTGGCTAATAGAAGTTCGAACCCTCGACGAAACATCAATTCTGCAGTCTGCAGATACACCTTGCTATTAAGTGCCAAGAATCATGAAACCAGGGTAACTTTCTGACAGCTATAAAACATCTAACATCAGGACAGTAATTCAAGGTAATGCTTTAGTTTACGCTGTATTGTCAGTATTTTTATAGACCAGTTTGAAAGCAACCCATCGGAGCGACTAATATTTATTTTTGAACTACAAATATATGACAGTAACCAAGATGATCCGTTTACAACTTGTACAGAAACTCATACTCCCTTCTATCAGTTGTGATATTCAATAACATTCAGATACCTTGTATAAAAGTCTAGTGTTGGATTTTGAGAAAAGGGATAATTAACAACCAACAAGAATTGACTGTAACTTGCATTGTAGCGAAAACTCAATTTATTTAAATAACGACAACATAAACAGTTATGGAAATCTGTATCAAGTGGGACAGACACTTCAACGAAATACTACTGCAGAACATTGCAAAGGATAAGTTGGTCTGAATTCTATATGATTCCAAAGTATTTTTAATTGTCACCTCTTCTGTTTTATATGTTAGGATAAAACGTTGTGTTTTCTTCTGAAAACTTTGTAATTGGCGGGTGGGTGTAGGTTCAGTGTTGGTGAATTAACAGTAAATACGAAAAATGAGTACAGTTGACTATTGAAGAAACTAAAACCTCATAGACTGATAAAAGTAGAAACACTGATTTCATCATCTGACATGGAATTTTCGTCAGTCATATTGGTTACAAAATAACAAAACATTAAACATTGTATTTATTGTATAGGAAATAAACATTCAAGTGAACTGTACTCACTTTCATTTCAACCAAACCACGTTCAGTCATAATGAATGATTTAAACGTCTTCAGTACATCAAACGTTTGTTGACTGATATGAATTTTCAAAGCTAATAAACAAAAATAATGAACTTAAAATTGAGAAATAAAAACCATTACATAAATCACTATTATCACTCTCATATGTTCCTTTTGTACATTTTCACACCCTCTTCACACTTGTTAAATTAACACTCAACTACCTTTATTCTCACTCAATAGCAATTTTAACCTTATCAAATTTCTAACTTTGTGCTGTTGAGTACCACGTAATTTACAACTTTTATTTTTACTTCTAAAGCCACTTCCTAGTAATGATATCAATTATGTCACCCCCTACTACTCAATAATAGACCACTATAGATTTTTGGTAAATATACATACGACTGTACAGCCTCTGAAGATAATTTCATCGATAAAGAAAATTGTCTTCGCTGAATATGTCTTTTATTTAATTCATTACTTAATTGGTATTTTCGGTGATTTAAACACCATTACATTATGTATATACCTCCCAGTTGAATGATGTGTAACTGACCTTAACCGACAACAAGAAACATATCATATGAACCTCTTGTACAAATATACAGTCAAGCAAAAAATTAATACAGTCTTAGATACTCTTACTAATATAATTAATTAATTAGTTAATTAATTAATTGAAAAAGAAATTATATATGCATTAACTTTACACCAACTGGTTTGAGTTAACTAACTTATTAAGTTGAAATTAAATTAAAGCTATATGCGATGCTGCTGCTCATATTAATAAAGTTGTTTGAGAGTAAAAGAAACAAACCAAGCTGTTAACTAGCACAAATAAATCGATTAAATAATTAACTAATCAATTATTACATGAGATTTATACAGAAACAGAAGTTATGATGTAGCTTATCACATTAGTTTGACGAAAAAGTGGATCACTACTTAGTCGCTTTATTCGTATATATAATATAAACAAATTAGATTACTTAACAATATACATCCACAACAAATATATTCATATACATATATTGGGAAATTGAAGATTTAAACGTTGATTGGCTTAGGGTTTTATTTTTGTATTTCTCGATGATTAATCTACATTGGAGGAAAATATTCGATCTCTCTTGACAAGTCGGCACCTAAGGACGGACGTTTCAACTATACCTGCGGATTAACATTGATGTAATCTGGTGGATGGTGAATAGCAGTGGAATCCAGGGTGTGCATTGCGTATTGTTTGTCTCTCACCACTTAAGTGGCCCGGAGGATACAGTTTTGGAGTTTGAAACGATGGGTGCTAAATCCAAGTGTCAGCAGCAATGCTACCACATATTGGAGATTGAAGGTATATCCAGATGACGAGCCCTAAATAGGATGAAATGAGCATATCTTGGATTCCACTGATAGTCACCAACCAATAAATAACATTTATATATTTATTCGGTTAAATAATGCCTACACAAGTTAAGTGGCAACAAACGGCAATATGACTGAAATAATAACGCCTAGAGGAGGATACGAGACAGAGAAAGGTTATCCGTTTGTTGCAGTCAGAATTTTAAGCTAAAACTCTACAACCTGTTGTCTGTATCTGTTTACAACACCCAGAATACAATAGTAGGCTAATGTCATATTTCACTATACTACTGTTATAACACAACTAAATATATTTATGCTTTTATTGAATGAGTAATTTCTTCGCGTTCTTAGTCAAATTCAAACGTATAGTTGTCGTTGCTGATATCTCAGTGATAAAATAATTAAAATACGCCGGTCAACTATGGTCTACACAACACAATAACCCAAATGAGTAACGTGTGCTTAAATTAAAATAATAACTGGTAGTTTGAATGACTATTGCTTAGCTTGTTATTATGAGGCTGAGTCACTTCAACAACAGGCTAAAACTCAACGCATAAACCATAGGCACAAATGCCGATAAAAGTGTATTGTGGGTTGAGTGCGTGTGTGTGAGAGAGAAAGAGAGCAATTAGAACTTACGCAGACCGTTGCTTTCCATTCGAGAAGAAGTGTTTACAGTATCACCGAATAAACAATAACGTGGCATTTTCTGTCCAACTACCCCAGCACAAACTGGGCCTAACCATAAAAAAAGAAAAGTAATCACATGGATAAAGTAATAACAATAGTCAACTAAACAATAAGATAAACGGACTCACGACTTAGAACAAAATATGCAACAAAATCTACAGAATATCTTGTTCATCGATTATTGAAGTCGACATTAGATTACTTGTCTATAGACACGACTTTTTATCTTTATGTACAACAGTTTCTATTCACATGAGAATTTGTATTTTCAAGAATTCATCACAGGAGGTAAACAAAGAAGAATTAGGCATCCCATACATATTCTTAGTTAACCCTAGTTATCGAAGTGATGTGCACATCGAATATTATTACCACTTAAATTTTCAAGTATTGGTTTTGTAGGGATTTTGTTTTGTACTCCCAGGTTTTCCAGTGGTTCTCTAACTGATGTCAGCTCACGATGAAATTCTCCATGCTACCACTTCAATATAAGGGAGGAGAATATAACTATGTGTACACTTATTTCAAAATGAAATTCATTCAAACAAAATAATCCAATACAATCGATATAAGTATTCTGTATTTCAGATGATACAGTCATTGAATAGAAGTGAGAAATTAAAAACAAAACATAACAGATAGTTAGTTGTATGCACTCCTCCTCCCCCCAGCGGTATTGCTTAACCTGCATGTTGTCACACACACTAGGCGTGACTTATATCTTAATAATATAGATGACTATTTATGATATTATTTGAATATTTAGTCTAAATGAGATGGAGAGGAATATCATCGAAAATTGATTACTCAAACGAATTAGTCAACACTTTTATTGTGCTGAAGTATTAATAAACTGAATAGTTTATTTGTTTTTTGAAAAAGTAAAAATAAAAAAGAAAGAAAAAAACTCACCTGAATGTATACCAATTCTTAATTCTAAACGTTTTTCAGGTCGATGAGGAATTTGAAATTCAAAAATAGCCTTTAAAAATGCAATTGACATACGTGCTACTTCACGTGCATGTTTATTACCATTTCGTTGTGGCAGACCTGAAGCAACCATATAAGCATCACCGATTGTTTCAACTTTATATGCATCGAAATTTTCAATTATTCCATCAAAAAGTGTATATAATCGATTTAATAATTCTACAACCTATTTAATATATGATACAAATATAAAACATACAAAATAAATGATTTAGTAGAAAATAAAAAGATGACCAATAACAAATGATAAATATCACTGTAATACTGTTATGTAATCTCTATTGGCTCTGTCAAATTGACAATTTGTAAATTAATTCGCGATTTGTAGCTGACACAACTCCAGGAGAATTTTCACTACAGTTTCCTTTGATCTGTTTGATACCACAAATGAGCACAAAGAAAAGAATCATAAATGCATGACTCTATGTACTACTAATGAATTAATATGAGTAGTTGGAGACTACTCACTTCAAGCAGTGTAATGCTTATAAGTAAAACGTCAGTACAACTAACAATTCCTGTTTCAATGATTCCTATTGTGAAATTTCGCTACTATACCTGAACATTTATTTCAGTCATGCAAAAGAAAAAAGTAGAAAATACATACTAAATATTCAGGTATTGTTTTTGTAGGTATTTTGTTTGATTGGTTGGAGGATTTCATCATGAGCTGACATCAATTAGAGAACCACTGAAAAACCAACTGGGAGTAGTGGACGGCGGTTTCGTGCGAGTTCGGGACTCTTCATCAGCACGCACCCACCAGTGGCTTAATGGTCTACTAGCTCACTTGCCTTGTAACCAGAAGGTCCTGGGGTTTGAACCCCGGTGAGCGCGTACTTTTGAAGAGTCCCAAACTAGGACGAAACAGTTGGCTTTCCAGTACTCCCAGCTGGTTTTCCAATGGTTCTCTGACTGATGTCAGTTCATGATGAAATCTTCCAACCATTCTGAATATATTTAAAATAAATCCTACAAAATTTTTTCTTTAAAAAGTTCTCAAAGACTAATTTTGTCTAAATGAATCAGTTGTATGTACTTAGAAGGGTAAAGAGAAGGGTAGAATTCTAAAATAACGTGTCTAGAATTAGCTAAAATGAACAGAATGTCTTCTACCCATTCGTCTGACTTCTTTTCATTATTATCTGATGTCTAATCCATGCTACATGTCCTCTTATTTTCATCCGGGGGAAAACATAATGATAGTAATAATAATAATAAATGTATGCATTTTTTTGAAAGTGGAAAAAGAAGTAAATTAAAGATTTGCAAAATCGCATAGTTAATAAGCAGGCGAAGAAAAAATATTTACAATCTGTTTGTTAAATATTTTTGTTTGTCCTTCCTTCTCCACTTGTAATTTATCATTGTATTACAAATCTAGCCTACATCAAGAGTATCACTACCTTCAAGGCTTTCGTGTTACAAGGAAATCTAGAATTTTAAGTCACGACAACTCAAACCACAATATAGAAATAAATTAAATTAAAAGCTGAAAAAATAGGAGGAATTGAAGGAAAAAGATTCTGGATTGTTCTTCAATGACACAATAATAATAATTATAGATATATAATTTTTAGAAAACTTAAAATTAGTCTTTGAATCAATTGGATATACATGTAATGATTGTCTGAAGTAAATAATCAACTCTGCGACTGAAAATTGTGAACCACCTATAACTGATTATTATTATTTTTTATTCCTTCACGTTCCCAGTGGAACATAGGGCTTCAAGTTAGTGGTTTAAAGATTCTGTAGCAGCGTTTAATTTTACAGCATGGGGTTGCTAGCCTCATGCCCAACCTTTCTTCTTTACCAGCATTATTTCTGGCTTAGCGAGGTAAAGGAGTCCGTTGGCCGGGGATCGAACCCCGGACCATGAGCATGGTCGGCGAGCGTCCTAACCGCTGTGTCACCGACGCACACTTTTTATTATCAGCATCAGGCAAATGCAATGTACTTTGAGTTGTAAGGAATGATCTGCAAACTTTAGAACTTCAATTGTATTAACCCTATGATCTAATCAACAAAGTATTATTCATTGATTTCAACCAGACTTGGTTTCTGAAGTAAAACAGACAGTTCAGCTCAACGAAATAAACTTTACACAGATCTTTATAATTATGAAATCAGATGCCAAGTATACAGAGCGAAATTCCACAATAGCATTTGAAATTTAAGTGCTACAAAGCTGTGACAGTGTAGTGATAGGATCAAATCTAGTACATATAGATAAGATAGTCATTCATACTGGTCAGTGTTTTTAAAAGTTTCAACCTCTTTTATATGTACTTTTGATATTTTAATTTTGATTATTTCTCTGAAGAAGTTTATGCAATAAAATGTTAGAATTATTTATTTCACTTTACCTGAGGTGTATACACATATAAGTTCTACATTTATCTGCTTTACACTCAGTGAACAATTATTGTGAAACTATTCGGTCAAATTGTAATCAGAATTCGTATAAATGTTTCAGCTTCTGTCTTAATTAACTGTTAACTTTAGTCGGATCGATATTCATCACCAGTTTTGATCCAAAATAGTGCTGTTACATAAGAATACTGGCAATATTGGCTATTGAAGAGCTGGTTAGGAGCCTAGTAGAGAAACTGACTGACAAATCAATGAAGAAATTTTTCAGAATGAGTATTAGGTAGAGTAAGCATTCACTGAACTGAGTAATTTATTAACTAAGGTGTACTAAAAATAATGAAGCCTCAGACAATCATAAAAACTGATAAACACTGAGACTTATCAGGAAAATAAGCTTTCACTTAGCAGATACTCATCAACTAAGCAGCTACAAACTAAACATTTTATTGTTAATTCTGTAATGAATGCACAGAAACTTGTTATATTCAATCAATTTGAATATGTCCGGTTATATTTTCCAAATTCTTTTTTTTCATGTACAAAATACGAAGCTACCATATGGTCATCATTTGTTTGGCAATTGAAATGGTGAAATGAAAAAAAAGTGAAGGCATAGATTATATTGTTTTTCACAAACCTCTGTTAGAAGGTCAACACTCGACAATATAATTTTTCCTAACAATCGAGAACACTTAGAATTAATGATATTAGATGGTTGGAGGCAGTCGGCAGGAAGCCTTGGACCTACGTTTCGTGCTAGTTGGCACTCAACAGTCGGCAAGGCCTATCTGAAACCTTGAAAGAATACATGTCCCTTCTGAGAATGGAACCCGGGTCACCATCCAGTGCTGCAGTCAGAGACATTACCTCCAACTATCTAATATCATCAAATCAATGTGCAGCGTGATGGCGAGCTACCTAGAATGGTGGTCACATTGCAAACCTGATTGGCACAATTCAATCTGAGCCAAAGAAAGGACTAGACACATCACACTAGTTACTAGTGTCCAATAAAAACAATTAGAGTTAGTTCATCAAACGTTGTGTTATGCTGAAAGGTGAGAAGACACACGTAACTCGTAGACCAGTAACTCCATTAACCTTCTGTTACCTAGATCTCTGAGTATAATTGTAACAGCGCCTATAAAACGATTAAACTGTATACTGCAGATGCTTTGACAGAATTATTAATTAAAACTTTATGTTTATTACATCATCGATAATTCTGTCTCATAGAGTAGAATGCATAGTGCTGTTAGAAACTAAACATACGGTCCCCAATAATTACTTAGACCCCTTAAATGTACGAATAACGATGTACGTTGAAAACAGTTTTTATACTGTTTAATTTCAGTACCGTAATATTCTTAGTCAAAGAATGACGTGAACTTTTAGTTCAATGAATTGTTTAAGCACTGGCTAACTCTAGTCATCAAAAAGCAACAACTTTATGCTGGGAAAATACAAAAGGTACAACCAATAATAATATAACACTATAATAATTGTTTAGGAAACTGATTTTCGTCAAATGTTTACTTTTTTCTGTCAGTTAGCTATAGTTAAGTGATAATCATTTATTGTCATAAATACACTTTTCCCCTAAAATGGTCAACCTTTAAAGTTTGTAGTGTTTTAATTGAATTGTTTAAAAATGGTTTACTTTAGTCATGAATTTGAATTGTCACTTCTTTTAGGATGAACAGTTGTCATCAGTTCAAGTAACAACTTATGCATATCTTCTATTCGATTATACGGTAATAACAAGTATAATAGAATTATCACTTAATACTTACATTAGTTTTTGTGGAAAAATATTATCACCATGATTGGACACCAGTAACTAGTGTGATGTGTTGAATCCTTTCTTTGGTGCAGATCGAATTCTTTTATTCAGCTTTCCAATGTGGCCAACATTCTAGATAGCTCGCCATCACGATGCCCTTTGAATTGTTTATGTTAGATGGTTGGAGGCAATACGTAGGAAGCCATATTGCAAACTTCACTGATAGAATTCAGTTTCCACCAAACAAAGGACTAGACATATGACACTAGTTACTACTGTCCAATCGAATTATCCAATACAGTCCTACAGGAGGTCAATCGCAAGCACGAATAACTCAGTGGTAACGTCTCTGACTGTAGTACTAGGTGACGCAGGTTCCAGTCTCAGAAGAGACATGAGTTCCTTCAAGGTTGTAGATACGCCTTGCTGACTGGTGAGGGCCAACTAGCACGAGACTTTGGTCCAAGGCATCCTGACGACAGCCTACAACCATCTAACATCAATATTACGACTGGTAGTGTGCGGCATGATATAGATTGATAAGAAGAGGCCGAAATTGGAATCAACATTTTAAATCAATGGATGAAGAGGCAGAAATGTTTGTCCCTCAATCTAAATTTGGTTTACATACGGGATATGCAATAATCCCATTGGTCAACTTGTTTGACCTTGGGTTAATCACTAGAAAATCAGAACAATTTATTGTCCTCTGACATAGCCAAACTGCACTGCGGCTATGAACGCATATGTATTTTTCCCTGATAAAGATCCTTAAGCAAGTCTCTTATCTTTTCCCGATACAGTAATAGTAGTGACTAGTAATTTACATACCTGCATTGGAGTAGATTCAGCTGATAGTGATGTAAATCCGACAATATCACTGAAATAAATCGTAACCATTTCAAAACTTTCTGCTGTCACTGGTTGATTACGGAATAATTGTTTGGCTACAGATCTAAAGAGAATAAAACAATAATATGAACAGAAGATGGGTACAATTGAATACATACACACATACATGCATATGCATAAATACACATACATAGACATACATACAAATACTAAATCTTACTAGTACCCACCTTGGCAACATTGAATATAATAAATCTTCTGTTTTCTTTTTCTCTTCTAGATATTGTGCTGTACGCTGTTCAACTAATTCTTCTAAATTATTCGTATATTGTTCCATACGAGAGAGTAGATTATCCAAAACATTATTACTGTCTCCTGATCTGTAGGGATATTTTTTTTAAAACAACAACATATATTTAGAGAACTACAGTACAACAAGATAAATGTATGCATGACTGGTTAGCAGAGACTTCATTATAACTATTATTATTTTAATTGAAGAAAATTAAACTTGATTAAAGAAGAATACATAACCACTTCACAAATACACTTAAATATTGACTTAGTTTGTGTGTATGTTTTAAGATCTAAGTAATATTACTTTGAAACGATCTCAGTGGAGCAGATACATTTTGACTTAATAGTATCACACTTCTTTACTAGCCACACCTTTTCTTCTTTTCATAACAATAAAAATGACAAAAAAAAGAAGGAAGGAAGAAATCATCCTCTACAGTCTTTCATTACATCTATTAATCTGGATGAAAATGAATTCATAGATTAACTTACAACCCACAGAAAAGCCATATAATCGCTGAAGTGTCAAAAAGTACACCAACTTATAACAATATCAGGTATTTCATATCATTTCTTTACTAGATAAACTTGAACAAAACGATTACAGTGACAACAACAGGTTCAGTGAAATGAAAAATAACTCAAGACCAGATAGCCGACCAGAAAAGATTATCAACAAGGGGGGAATTCCGGGAACCAACCAACCAACTCAGCAGGAACCAACTGTGCAGCAAATATGCAGGAAGAAATGGAGGCGGATTGGTCATACTCTGAGAAAACCATCAAGTGACATCACAAGACAGGCCCTCGAGTGAATGTGAATGTGAAGCGGTGAGTTGGTCGTCACTGCGAGGGTGACATGGAGGAGTTCATGTGGAGAGGAGATGAAAGGATGTGGGGAGACGTGGAGCCAGGTCAAAATGTTCGCAGAGAACCGAACGCAATGGAGACGTGCGGCTGAAGCCCTATGTTCCTCTAGGAACTAAAGAAAACAGTAATAATAAACAATCAGCTTAAAGAAATTCAATAATTTCCTTAAGCTGTACTCAGATGATGAGAAACCTATGAAATAAATGGTGACACCACCATCTTACTCTGCACAAGGCGTTCTTCTAGCTTCATTCAAGTTTGACAGCTATTTGTGTGACTCGCTACTGACTATAAGTTAAGTGAAGAACTTAAATATTTCGCTTCTATCACAAAACAGAACAAATTACCTAAGAAAAAGCAATGAGACAGAAGAGATATTTTAAGCAGTGGGTCTTTCTTCAGAAATTCGGAAAGTACGGCGTATTTAGTGCGAAGTACAAAGGTCAGTTAACTTCTAACTAACTAACAGTAATCTCTTACAGGGTGTTTTAGACTTTCGTCTTAAATGTTTATTCATGGTTATAATTTAGAGATGAGTAAAAGTTATCACTTTTGATTAGGCCTAGAAAGTTTGACCTTCGAACATTTCGGTAAACAGATTGGTTTGAATTTCAATAATGGCCATCTTCAAATTTGAACTAACTCCCTATACGGCAGACGAGGTAGTACAGTTTTATCGGTGAGTAAAATAAAAAATAAAAATCCGTTTTTTTAGTTACACTTGATATCTTAAGTCGATCACTCTGTAACCACATTCAGGTTTACGCTGTATTACTCTAGAACAAATATTTTTCGGCTGTCGAAACTCTTAATCAGAATAATAACTATTAATAAACCTTTGATATGACAGTCAAAAGTCGACTGAAATTAAACGACATATTGCTAAGCCAATCAAATACATGAAAATAATTGTGTTCAAACACTAGCTCACTTGTCATCCTGTCTTCTGAATGACTCAGCGACGAGCCGCATACCTTCCGTCTCGAAAGTCAGGTTTTTCACAAACACTTAATTCATACTCTTATTAAAACTAGTCATCGAAATGATGTACTGTGCATTATGTCTTATATTTTGTTAAATTTAACTCTGACACAGTGACGCGATACCACCTTGCATGCAGATGAACACAAATGTAAATTAAAAATATTTAGGCTAGAATAAAAGTAAGCAAAAATAAGTGGACAAAAAAGAATCTAAAGTTTGACCATCTTAATAAACAAAACAAAAATGTGAAATTTACTAAGTAGCCTTCATACTTGCATGTTTAAAGCCCTGATGCTTATAATCGTCTGTAAAGTAACTAACACTCACTTGTTTAATTTTCGCATAGATAATTTAATTGATTGAAAATCTGGTCTCAAACCTGGATCATCATCCCATGCCTGACGGATTAATTGAACTAAGTCTTCAGAACATCCTTCAAGGGAATCCAATGTTGGTCGAAATGGGGGTTTTCTGCACTCTCTGACTTCTTTTATAATATACTAATGTGAAATTGCAATAAAAAGGCACATATATGTATATATTTATATAAATTGAAATAATAATTTAAAAGAGGAAATCAAGGTTCGAACCTATTGGTGGTCACTAGTAAACAGTTCAGAATTACAGCGAAACCAGTACCCACTGCCTCCTCGTTTTCTATGATTCACTAAATGCGATTTTGGTTTATCGCTGTATCTACATTGGAACAATTATAACACATATTCGAAGATTTACAGGCGAAAACCAACAAGTTAGCAGAAGAGGCAGAAAAGAGACGACTTCAAATGAACATAAATAAGGTAGAGGTGGTGAGGATACCTAACAACTGACAACAACAACAACAACCAACAATCTCTATCGGCTAGAGAAATGTAAAGGAAGTCACCTCTTTCAGTTATCTTAAAACCACCGTTTCTCCTACAGTTGAAACACAGGATGTCAAAGCCAGCCACGATCAAAAAACCAAGACACACACTCATTATTCTGAAATCAGCCTGGAAATTAACTCAGAACAAGGAATGAAAACCGGATTTCCAACACTAATGTATGTAATCAGTGCGTGTATTCAGTTCAGGGACTTGGTGGGCGTCGCTTCGCGGAAAGCATTTTCAACAGGTTGTAGACTTTATCAACAGTTGCTTTCATTGTCTTGATCCTGGAGATCAGATGGAAGGCTGGAATTGATAAGCAACAAGAGCTCAGGGAACTAAGCATCTGATGATCTATCACTCAAGAAATACGCCGAAGGCGATTGAGATGGGTGGGTCATACACTGAGGTGACATTATCCTTGTACACTTAAAACTGGATTACTTCATCCATAGACATTTTATTAAAAACAAAATGGTGATACAATAGAATTGATCTACTGTTCCAACTTTAGAGATATAACATGTTAATGAGATGCCATCCACTCCAATCCTGTACAGTATCATCAACTCACTAATTTTTATTCATTTAAATGAAGCTATTTTTTCATACATTAAAATTAATGAATACAGTATATACATTTTACAATAAACTCACATCTGGTTCACAATTTTTAAAATTTTGGATATAAAATACACCTTTACGATATACAATTTCCTGACAGACAATAGCGAAACTATAAACATCGCCTTTTATTGATTCACGTGGATAAATTATTGTATCTGCATCAGGCAATAACTCTGGCGCTGTCCATAGTAAATCTACAGCGAGGAGGAGGAGAAGAAGAAGATGATGACGAAATGGAATATAGAAAATAAACAAAAAAAAGTCTGTATGTTTATTATAATAATGTTAAATGAAAGATATTGAATGAATGTAGAATATAATCTCAAATATAAGTATATCACTTTAAGGCATTTTTACCTCTCTGAAATACGGTATCAAAATAAATACTTTAAAAATAAACGCACATGAACACACTCGCACACACGCCTGCTTATATAAAGAGAGACAGGAAAACAGGCTAAAATGAAAGAAGAATTTCAATCACCTGATGTGAAACTGTAGTAGTACAGTCTTTACGTTTGAAATAATGAATAAATATATTTCGATAAAATCGGCTGAACTATCGTATAAGATCACGTCCTCCTCCTCCTCTTTATTTTTTTTCTCTTCATTCAAATAATCTTCCAGTGGTAAGTTACAGGCAAAAATTGAGGCAAAGTTAAACTATTATATAACCAAAACCACAGTGGCTTCGAACAACCAATCATAATTAATATGCAAAAAAAGTCCTATAATCGTTGAAACCTACACTAAAATATATTGCAAACATGGTATTACACTGCATATGTGTATAGCTTATGTGTTGTAAGAATGTCTCCCAGTCATTTCACAGATGATCTACAGAGAAATCGCACCCTGCGCGATGTATGCATTCATCCAGGTGACTGTAGCTCATGATAATTTGTGATCCGTTGATATTTCTGACACTATTCTTCAACCTACTCCTAACTCTAACCATAATCCTAACTCCTAACCCTAACTTTAACCCTAGACCCTAAACCTTATTCTAAAAAGTCATAATCCTACCTAACAGTATGGATTTGCAGAAAAAGTACCTAGTAAATCAGCAGAATACTGTATCTATCCTCTCCAAGTCCAAAAGGGTAGAAATGATTTGATTTGGAATGACATTTCATAACATTCCCTGTATCTAATCGGTTCTTGAAGGTTGATCTTTGAAAGACCTTGACTTTGGCTATGATACTTTAACTTCTCCGAGAATTGATTTGTGAATAAATAACAGAAGGATTTTTTTAAAATCATTTGTAAAGGAAAGAATCTCTTATAACAAATGATGATCCAGTGCATCGAAATCCTGACAACGTAGAATTAATAAAGTCTATTAACATGGTCATCCAATATGAGACTTCCTTAGATAACCTTTATAATTTGTAAACTTTGGAAAATAATTGTTACAGCTTTTTTTAAAAAAACAAAAACTCTTATTTTTATTGTTTTTTTTAAACGATACTGTTAAATCCTCCAGTCAGAAATGACTCTTATATAAACGATTAAAATGCTGCATATTTCACAGCACTCTATACAGCTAAGTTTTCTTACTTCTCATTATTTGACTGATACTACTCCCATAAGACAAGTGAACTATAAACAAAAGTGGTTGTATAAGATTTGTTGTTCTGTAGACTGGTAGAAGTTTCCTTAATGAGAGATATTATTTAGTACCCAGAATGTCTCTCTCCAAGTATACAAAACGACTATTTTACTATAATTAAATATCATTAATCAGACCATTTTAGAGCCACACGTGTTGGTACAAACTTTCAGTTCAGCAAGTAGATCTTCTGAAGTTCAAATTCTGATAGTACACCTTATAAAATCAATCAAATTTTTGCCTTCTATGCTGATTCACAAATAACACTTCCTCGACTGATTTCAAAAGTTCTGTTAACAAAAACTCAAGGCCTTAAAATTAACCGAACTAATAAATCGTTATATGACGTGATTCATATTTCAATAATGTCATAGGCGAATTGGTTAATTTAAAGCATTAATAAGACAAGTAGCGCGAGAGACAGGCGCATATAGACAAACACATGCTGAGTTTAAAACAGAGCATCCTTTGGTAAATTCGGATAGTTATTAAAATATGACGTTTATCTGAAAAATCACATGTATTTTGCACAACACATTTCTGACATTCAAATGTTGGTTTGTAGGGATTTGATTGGTTACAGGATTGCATCATGAGCTGAAATCAGTCGAAGAATCATTGGAAAGCCTGGGAGCAATGGATAGTTGTTTCATCTTAGTTATGGACTCTTCACATTACACGTCTCCATGACCTTCCCGGTTACAAGGCAAGCTAGCAGACCATTAAGGCACTGGGATCCGGTCAGAAGTCGCAGTTCATGCTTCAGTGGATCAGATTTCAATGGTTTACTGGTCTACGAGATTGCCCTGTAACCAAAAGGTCTTGTATTCGAACCCTCAGGGATGTGTGTCGACGAAGAGTCCCAAACTAAAACGAAACAGCTTTCCAGTACTCCCAGGTTTTCCAATGGTTCTCTAACATTTCTGCCAATTTGATCACACATTTACTCGTCATTTCAATTTATGTTGAAGGTAGTTAGTAGGACTAGCGGTGTAAAACTCAGTCAGCTCGTCACTACATTAGTGGATAAGCATCTGAATACATGCGAGAAATGGTCTAAAACCATACTCTCTGATCCCCAACTCTCTCCTTGCATCTCATCAGGTAGAACCAGAAATCAGTACAAAATAATATATGCTCGTACAACCAAGTATAGGAACTCAACGATACCATATTTGGCCCGTGTTCTAAGTGACAGGGACAATGTTAAGCGTGAAACTTATGACTTGCTTTGTTGTTAATAACATAATTTTGACCCTTGTTATTTCCCCCTTATACTCTCTTATTTGTACTCTATAGTGAACAACCTTCTTAAACATACTTAGCTACTTAATTTTATTATCATTGACTTACTTTTTTGTACTTTACTCTATTCCTTCTTTTGTATATTTACTGGGTCCGACTATATTATCACTATGATTATTACAAAACTGTCCTGTCATTAACCATCATGTAATATTAATTTTTTTTGGTGTTCTTTGTTCGGCACTATTTAACTGACAATCTTGTTTGCGAACGCCACTATCACCATCTTAAAAATTTTGTATTATGCATGATTACTCACACTACCACTACAAACACTGCATTAGTGCTGACAATAAAGAAAAACACAACCTGAAATGTTTATTTTATGATTGTTTAGTGTTGTTCAATCAAATTAACTGATCATCTTGGCTATAAACATTCTTAAGAACATCTCAATAATTTCTTGTATGATTATAGCTGTCACTGTTCACCACGCATACACATATCATAGCTTCCACTACCCAGTACTGAAATATTTTTTCATCATTGGTGTTTATCTTCCTTTCTACTTGGTACTTTTTTTTGCATTTTTTCTTTTGTTTTTCTGTTATTTCTGTTTCTTTTTTGGTTTTTTACTGTGTTTTTTATATTTATTTATTTTTTTGTAATACTCCTTTTAAATGTACGGTGAAATTAGATGCAATATTGTAGATATGTGCTGAAAATTCCACACTGCACCACAAGTACTGTTTCTGGAATAAAGCGAAATTGTTATGTTATGTTAAAAAAATGAATTAAATGAAAGGTCGGGTGAAACAAACGAAATAATGAGGGACTAAGGAGTAAGGGGGATAATAATTGACACTACATTTTGTAATAAAATCTGATAAAGATTACTAGAGTAAGTTATGGTTAATAATGAGTTGTTTTTATACACAGAGAAAAGGGGAGCTTAATTTTACGAATGGCTATTGCTTGCTTTAGTATGAGAACTTGACAGTTTTTACAAGTAATCATGAAATCTGTTTTGATATCAGTTTTGTGATTCATATCAATACTATGTTTTGTTAAAGACAGGGTTAGTATTCTGTTACTTGCGTTTACTGAGGTTTTGAAGTTCAACTGTTTTCCCAGCAATGTAATAATACGTTCTCTCACAAACACGTGCAAACCGTGATTGCTCCTCATTAAGTGTTTATGATCAGGCAAACATGTAAAAAGGAATACAATATGAGATGAAAAGTAATCATATGTGTAATTTCGAGGTTTATGGTGGTGTATATTTTTCGTTTTTTCCAATAATTATAAATGGGGCTCATTAGTAAATTTCATGGAATTTAGTCTCTGTCTTAAAATCCTACTACTTGTTATGAATCTGTCAGTTAATTTGATACAAACATCCGCCGTGGGGACACAGTAGATTGTGGGCTTTGAACTAAACTGTCCTATAAACTGGTTTGAAAGCTTCAAAGGATATCAGATTTTTTTTAACAAGTGTATCGGACAATACTGTATTGCCATCATTTCTTGCATCAGTTGTACAGATACGCTGAATCCTCTCACAAATAAGCATTTAACCAAACATCTCTTTTATTGAGATGGATGGAAACTGTGGAAGTTTAAGTACTACTCTGTCGGAGTAGGCTTTCTGTAATCCGATCACTTTATTGAGCCATCCTCTCTCCGACTGTAAGTTTTGGAATGCGAGTTAATCATGCTGACGCAATAGTCAACCATAAAATTAAGCTTCCCTTTTCTCTCTGTATAAAAACAACTCATTATTAACCATAACTTACTCTAGTAATCTTTATCAGATTTTATTACAAAATGTAGTGTCAATTATTATCCCCCTTACTCCTTAGTCCCTCATTATTTCGTTTGTTTCACCCGACCTTTCATTTAATTCATTTTTTAACATAAATTGAAATGACGAGTAAATGTGTTATTCCAAATACACCTGATTTTTCAGACAAACGTCGTATTTTAATAACTCTATCCGAACAGATAAGGAATTAACACTGAAATAGAAAAGTCTATCCAGTAACTTCTGATTGCAGTTATTCATCTGATCATATATTTTTTTTATTACAGCTTGATTCCACACTGCATTTTCGGTACAAGTATGGAATTTTCAGCATGTGATATCGGTAGCCCAAATTTTGCAGGCCAACCATAGATATCAGGTGTTCATCAGCAGGGGATCGAACCTCGGAACATGTGCATGGTTGGCGAGAGTCCTAACCACTGTGCCACCGATTTATGTAAATATAATACACACTGTGATAATTGGAGTTAAGATATAAATCCTAAACCACAGTAAGACTCAAACTAGATGCCTCTAAATTATGATACCAATGATCTGCTTACCAAATGAAGTACAGAAAAAAATTACTGTTAGTTTGTTCAACACACAGAGAGATGATAGATCTGTCTGCTTCTGTAGGCTGTTTTCTTTTTTTTGGTTCTTATTACAACTACTACTCTATGATCGGTTAAGCTCATAAGAGAATGAAAATCTTTCTTATCAAATGGATGCACAGAATTATATTAGGATATTGTGTAGTGGAAGCTAAAACTGAGAGCGAAACAAACGATTATTTCAACAAATATTTTCTCACTGTCTCTATACGCACATATCACTAATACCCAATAGGTAAGCAAAAGAAGGAAAAACAAGGGGGAAACTGAAAACTATTTGGTTGTATGGTATCAACATTTACTACATTCCATCTGTCCGCATTCTAGTTCAATTTACTGCTGTCATTATTGTGTTAATTGTCTGTTTCGTTTTTGCACAAAAACACACACACACATCCGTCCTCCGTTCAGAGATAATAATGCTATTCACATTACCCAATGATTGTAATAATCTAACGAACTGTTTAATGTTTACAGCTTAGGGAAAAAAGAACTTGAATCTGTATCCTTTAACAGAGCCGAAAGACAATATTGTTATTGGGGTGCAAGTGAACACACATAAACAACCAGTACCAAATATAAGAGGATATAATAAAGATATTCATATATTACGGTGTTGACACTGTTTATATTATCATTCATCTTAGCGAATAAAAATTAATATGTGATAATGTACATTCAGAAATAATAATGCGAGTGTTATTGATCAATTACAATCAGATGGGAATAAGACGAGTGTTTTTATAGTCATAATAAGTAACTTGTTAGAATGCTGTGATGTGCTTGAATTGAAGTAGAATTTTGAGATTATTTATTATCCTCTTCTGATTTGACTGGCTGAGCTTTTTTCTAAATTACTTATCTTCTCTGAGCCAACCATTCTTACCTTAGCCAAATTCTTATGTTCTGATAATCTCAATACTTCTGATCTACTAGTTTGACCTATATAGTTGACCTCACAGTCATTTTGTAAATTATATTATTTTGTTTAATTGGGTCCACCGGGTCTTTTAGCCTACAGAGCTTGTCTCTGAGTGGGTTTGTAAGTTTGAATGCCACCCAAATTCCTGCTTTATTAAGAATCCTACATAGGGTCTTAGATGTCCCCTCCTTATATGGTATAACAGTAGGCAACTAATATTCTTTCTTATTTACGTTATCATTATTAGTTTCACAATTATTTTATTTTATTTTTGGATGCTACAAACTCACTCAGAGACAAGCTCTGTAGGCTAAAAGACCCGGTGGACCCAATTAAACAAAATAATATAATTTACAAAATGACTGTGAGGTCAACTATATAGGTCAAACTAGTAGATCAGAAGTATTGAGATTATCAGAACATAAGAATTTGGCTAAGGTAAGAATGGTTGACTCAGAGAAGATAAGTAATTTAGAAAAAAGCTCAGCCAGTCAAATCAGAAGAGGATAATAAATAATCTCAAAATTCTACTTCAATTCAAGCACATCACAACATTCTAACAAGTTACTTATTATGACTATAAAAACACTCGTCTTATTCCCATCTGATTGTAATTGATCAATAACACTCGCATTATTATTTCTGAATGTACATTATCACATAGTGATTTTTATTCAAATATCTAGTCAATTCCAGACACACGTGTATTTAAATGAATGAAAAAGTTGTGTGAGTAGCTTGATATGATTATAAGCAATAGTTTGTGCTCGAAACGTCATCAGTTAATATTACTGTGTAACACTGTGTGACTTATCAAAATAAAATCTTATCTATAATGGAATTATACTCTACCACAGTGCCCAAGTTTTATATTTATATAAATACATTCGAACTATTAAACCTAAACTATACATTCAAAAGAAGTTCATACAGCCATTATCCCTCCATTGACCTAATAAGACATAACCGACTGATGACTTCTACACCATCCCTTACTTATATTTTCAACCCCTCTCTTATCATCCCTTAATCTTATTACATCTCCATTAAAAACGCGTTTCATTTACTTCCCTTACAACCTTGCTTTACTTAATCGGTTCATTTGTTTTTTTAGCCTTTATCGACTACTTCTACCGGAACACTTGTTTTTTTAATCATGCTGTTTTTAGTTATTCGTGTTATCACACATTGACTCACTTTTTCATCCTTATTATTGATAAAACCATTATTATTACTATTATGACTAATTGCACAATTTACATTCACCATCTTATTATCCAATAGACATAACACCATGATTGGTTTATAGTTGATTTTTTATTTGTTAAGTTATGTATATTAAAGTTAAGCCTGAAGAGATCTAACTGAAAACAATATTGTTCGCTTAAATGTGTTGTTATAAATACATGAGAAAAAAAACTGATCAGAAGGATTATGAAAAAAACCCTTAGAAAAGAATAAAAGTATCTGATATTGTTTTCAAAAGTTTAAACGCAGATAACACATCACACATTCAGAAATTATATATATATATAATTAAAAGAAAAACATTAGAAAAGGAGAGGGAAGTAAACATTTAAGTTCTCAAGACAGTAAATAATGAAAACATTTCGGTCATTTTGAAAAACTTTAATTGTTGACTTTTAGGATTTTATAGTCATAACTTACACCTCACTGAATGGCTCAGTGACTTCTTGGCTTCATAACATGCACCAGCTAATATGGTTATGACGCCTAACGCCTAATAGTATTCGCTGAGGCAAATGGATTTTTGACTAAGTTACACATTTTTCAGCCACCTGAATGATTGATTTAGCTTGCTCATTTTAATTTCAAGTCTCACTGTTATATACGCAACAGACTGTAGTCAATAAACTGTAGTCTTTTCACATCTTCTGATTTCAATATCCATTGGCTAAGTTGATCAATTCTAGTCACCAAGCCAAAAGAAATTCTTCAATGGACTTATATTGATGTATAGTGATTAAAAGTGATAAGATATTTGTTACTTCTAAATTTGATCTGACCGTTTCGCCTAATATCGATTTTTTCTGATGGTAATACTCAAGCATCTTCATCTACCACTGATTAGTGAGTTATTTCCCCTATTGACAGGTTTTGTTTTCATCAGACATATATATCATATGAAATAATCTATCAGTCTTCTTCAAGCTTCCTGTCTTCATAAGAAAGTTAACGTTCATGAGAAGAAAATGAAGGAAAATGTTGTATAGGATTGAGTCTTATTTCAGATAGAATGATATTGCATTGTAGGATATACTGTTAATGAATATTAACTTGAAGATACTGTACAAGGAGTAAATAATTTGCAGGAAATTACACTGGGATTCTGTATTGTGTGTAGACATAATTTCTAAAATAAAGCTGATATTATTATTATTAGCCGCGATAGTACAAATATGCTATACTTGATCTATGCATACCAAATGCTTATCACTTTCACACACGCACATACACACAGGGGAACACAGGCCTATATGTCCTACTTTATCATGAAAAACGAATAATAATAATCAAGAACATAGATAATATAAATGGATAATAATAACTTACTTCTATGATAAATGTAGCTGCCAACTTCTGATTCTGATGGTGGTGGGCCACGGATATGCGGTAGACCGAAATCAGTGATTTTTAGTACAAAACGTGAATCTACTAAACAATTGGAACTTTTCAAGTTACCATGTGGACCAAATATTTGATGGAGATACATAACACCCTTAAGATGAAAATTCAAAAACAAAAGAATGATGAAGCTTATTTTACATTTCCTAGTGTTTCATTTGAACTACATTAATAAACAAACACAGAATAAGTTGAAGGATTTCATCATGAGCTGACATCGATAAGAATAACCATTGAAAAACCTGCAGGGAGTATTGAACAGTCGTTTCATAAGCCTAGCTTGGGACTCCTCAGTAAAACGCACTCCACTGACAGGGTTCGAACCCAGGACCTTCTGGTTACAAGGCTAGTGAGCTCATAGACCATTAAGCCACTGGGACTCGATCCAATGGCCAAACCATGAATTTCGCTTCTGTCAATTTACGACATAGCGCGTCCACTAGCCAATGTCTTCGGCGAGTATTTGTCCTCACGCCCGACCTGCTGTACCCTACTGGTCAGGGCTTCCCACTAGAACCCCAGAATAGGTGGCCTATTCTAATACTCGAAATGCATAATGCTTGTTAAGTTAACAAATTTACAGTGGCAAAAATCAAGTGACTAATCAATCCAATGGCAAACATCAGATAAAAAACCGTCATCTTCACCACTTCTTTATCGGTTTATATAGAAAATAATGACTATAATATTTTCACTGAAAGCACCATTATAAACATTATCAACTGATATGTTCATTTCATCTAAACATTCCTACTTGCATGTATTAAGGTATATTTATTGGCAGTAAACAATTTCACCTTAAATATACTGCCTATAGGGTCATTTTCTCCAACAATACTCAAATGACGTGAACGAAAAAATTGGTTGATAAAATTTAACCTTTTGTGACCTGAAAATTCTGGAATTCACCTCACAAAATTACTTCAATTACAAAAATAAAAACTACGTTAATACATTTCCATTAAATAATTTTTTCAAATATTGTCAAATTTTGCACTGAGCCTATTTTTTTATTCAACGCAACTAGTCCCAGGTTCAAATTCTGCCCTACCTACCTACTTCATTCTGAGTAGCTAAGTAGTATCATTAGCTCTACCACAATAAGTGTGGTTCGCAACCTGGTAAATGAAAATATTTTCTGCATAATTGAGTTTTAGCTGACTAACTGCTTCTAAAACATTCTTCAGCAAATGAGTAACCCAGATAACTACGTGAATGAGATCAGCTTCTGATGACATGAGTGTTCACCGAGCTGCTCAGCATTCGTGTACACCTTTATGCATTTGATTATGATCTAGAATTTAACTGGAAGAAATATTGACATTGCAATTAGTGATACACTGATTGCAATTTGAGTGTCTAAACCAATGGTCTAGAACTCCATTGGTTATGTGTACCAATTCTCCACTTACTATAGATTTCTGGCTATTTCAATTAATAAAAGGGATGAAAATAAAAAATGACAACAAAACAGTTAGATAAAAATATCACCTTAATAAAGTATAAATTCAGAGACTGAAAGGTGAAATAGAAGAGGTAACTGCAAACTTGTTGAATGATTCATTAGGCGAAGGAAAACAGTGATGATATGATCTGTGGTTTTTTAATGCTTTCCATTTATCATATTTCACTCCTACCCTACCCTTTACCCAACACATCTGAACTTTTTCTGATGGGATTTCCTTGATTTTCCCTAAGCGTATTCTGTAACGAAATTATTTATTAGTAACTCAATGTACAGATATGGGTAAAATGCATCAACCATATATCAAATTACAATTTGCATATATCTTCCGCATTGGATCTCTTCATGTTCTTCAGTTCATGTTTTCTATGTTGTTTCACAAGAAATGTTCATTTCTTCTTTTCATCATTAAAATCCATATCTCCGCTTTTCTATATTCTTGCAGACGACAGATTTATATTCTACTTATAGGTCTTATCAGTAGTACATGTCACAATATGACGGTTATAACAAGGGGAAACAAGTCAAAATACACATGTAGTTCCTGCAAATTCAGTTATCATCATCTTGTGCAAAGCATATGAACAGCACGTGAAAGTTGAGTCGGATAACTTTAAAATTCTTTAAAATCTGTTAATGATTATTCACCTGTGTTTGTGTATGTGTCGCTATCAGAATGAGTCAAGACGACAGTTATTTAGAGCTACACTTTCAATGAAAATTCTAGTCATTATCTTCGGTTCGAAGTTGGTAAACAAAAACTGTTAGTATTTGTCAATCTGAGACATTATCATTATAATCAGTAGTATTAATTCATATTGCTCAATATTATTATGACAATAATGAATTTCACTTACTCGACAAATATCTTGCATTAGTGAGAATTTAAACATCCAATCTAATTTGATTTGTTCATTTTCTAAGACATCTTGAAGACTTCCCTTTGGACAATATTCATAAACAATACACTGATGTGGTACTTCTAAACACACACCAATCAATCGACAGATGTGATCACAGTTCAAATCTTTCACCTGATTTTTTCAGGAGACACAATGAAAAGAAAAAAATTTAAAAATAAAAGCATCAGTGAATAATTAGAAGAGAGAGAGCTCAGGTGATCAAATGAATATATATATATATATATATTTATATATATTCAAATGACTGAGAATATTTGTTTTCTATGTGCGTCGGTGGCACAGTGGTTAGGACTCTCGCCGACCATGCACACGGTCCGAGGTTCGATCCCCTCCCGACGAACACCTGATATCTATGATTGGCCTGCAAAATTTGAGCTACCGATATCACATGCTGAAAATTCCATACTTGTGCCAAAAATACAGTGTGGAATCAAGCTGTAGTCAAAAATAAAATAAATAATTATGCTGCTGAGGTAACCAGGCCATGAGTTAAGCACGATGTATGACTATTTATGTTGTTACCTAGTTGATTAGGTCGAAGTAAGTGTGTAGTATGAAGCCAACTTATCACATCATCACTTGCCTACCCATTGAAAATAAGCTAGGATTTGAAAATCTTTGTATTAGAAGAAATGTGAAATATACATCTGTGCAATTTAACTATTTCTAAATGATTAGAGGTAATAGGAATAAACACTTTACTGCTTATATGTTTACCTTCTTGTTGGAGTTGGTTACTAAAGACTTCCATTTGAATAAAACGATGAACAACTATATGCGCTGTAAATCTCCATTGTGGATAAAATTTTATTTTGACAAAATCACAGTGTTGTACAGTAATATTTACGTTTCAAGCACAAATTATTGCTGCTCATAATCATATCAAAGTACTCACTGAAACAACTTTATTGCTCCATTTATATACATGAGTAAAAATTGATTAGACATTTGAATAAAATCAATATAAGATAACACATGCAACAGAAATGATTCAACGCAAATACCGGACATATAGAAGATATTATTATCAGTCAAATCAGAGGATAATAAATAATGTGAAAATGTATTCAGTTCAGTTCACATTATAACATTTATTTATTTTATTTATAAAAACACCTTATTCGCCATCTGATTGTATTTTATTCTTGACACTAATATTGTTTCGAAATGTTATGTTGATTTTATTCAAATGTCTAATCGATTTTTACTCATGCATATAAATGAAGAAAAAAAGTTGTGTGAGTAACTTGATATGATTATGAGCAGCAATAATTTGTGCTTGAAACGTGGTCATCAGTGAATATTCCTGTATAACACTGTGTGATTTTATCTAAATAAAATTTTATCCATAGTGGAGTCATACTCTACCATAGTGCACAAGTTTTATCCTTATATCAATAAATGCTGTAAATGTTGAGGTTGGCTCCCCATAAAATACCGTTCACTTTATTTTCTAATCAGTTATCTTTATTATTTATGTATCATTAAGTTTAATTTGATTTTATGTTTGAAAACCAACAAATCAACTTTATGTTATAGCTGTTCACTAGCATAATCTAACTTGAAGTTAGTTTTCATCAATAAAATTAATAGTGTAACTAATGAAGGAGATAGCCTTACTGTATTTAGCTTAAGACTTTAGATTTCTATGCAACACTTATTGAATGCTCAGTTAAACAATCTATAAACTAAGAAAATATCCTCCACCCCCCCACACACACACCCTACCCACCTAATTTTAACCATTTTGTCAAGAAGACAAAAAACAGTCGGACTATGTAATGCAAAGGAAAACATTTTCAGCCCTTTTATTCAATACAAATTACATAATCTATATCTACTTGAACGAACAGAGAAATGAATAAAAAGATGTGATTTTTTTCGACAATGGTTGACAACGAATATATCAAAACTAGATAAAGATTTTAAAGTGGTTTTAGTAAACGAAGAAGACATGTATGGTTTTTAATGAATTTTTAAAGTTTATTTAACTTTATTTTACACCATCAAAAGGGATAAAAAACATCTGATAAGGCCATTAAACAACACAGAAGTGATGATAAACGCTATGAGTTTAATTCGCTTAGCATCTATCTCTTCTGTATTCCCATTATCTTTTACACTCTTTTTGTACTGGAGAAGAATGTGCGATTACACACTTTTATTTCTTGCCTATAGGAACTGGTTTAAGTGTTTTGTATTATTTATTCTAAATATTTTGCATGATTGTCAGATATTTCTGTTAATCACTATGTGATAAATTCAGTATTACTACAATTCGATAGCTGTAGATAAGAAAAACTCACAATCTCTGCACAAATTAGTCATGCATAAGCTGACTTTAATAACAGACTCATAGATAATTCCATCTTTTCTTCTCAACTCTTTCGTTGCATGTGTACTGTATTGTGCAACACTAATCAAGTTGCATACTAAATTCTCAAACTAATTCAGATTGTCAAATGATGAAATGAATTCATGGAATAAAATGACCAAAAATAATCCAAGGAAAACACACAAGTACTAATAAATTATTAAAAGAAAAAGAGAGAAAACAAAAACGAATTACAAGTTTTATAAAAATGAAAACTTGCCTTCTTAACTTCAATTGATAAGGCTTTAGACGGTTCAATACGTGTCTGTCTTCGTAATGGTTTTAAGGCAACAATACTTTTCATATACAATGCTGTACGTGCGAACATTTGTGAATTAGCTAATTTATCCAAATGTATACCAGATATTGTATCCAATGAACCTAGACTGGATCGTGAATCTTCTGAGTGCTATTCAATAAACATTTAAAAAGTAAACTAATAAATAAAGAATGCAAATACATACAAGCTTTTATTTTAAATAAGTAGTAACGATTATCAATCAGGTGATGGATTTGAGGATTTTATTGTTTAGGAGGTAAATTTTGTCACAAGGAGGAAAAAACTATCCACAACTCCACCTTGGTTTTTAATAGTTCCTTTAATTACTCTCAGTTTGTGATAAAAACTGCTTTGTAGTAAGGAATTATTATTAAGTTTTCATGACGATAACAACAAAAGATAAAATCAAAGAAACTAATAATTACTGAACACCTTTTTATTCTGCCTTAGAGATGTACAATAAGCATACAAGCTTATTCAAGATGTAGTCAAACGGTTATATGTGTTGCTTAAGGAAAAAGCACAAAGATCTTAGAAAACAACTATGTCTTTATAAGTGTAATGAAAGATAAAACGAATTCTGAGTTATCTATTTATTAACGTTTGTGTTTATAACTTTGGTAGAATTTTGGAACTAACACACTGAAAAAAATCTTATTACTCTTTAGAATCTATTTTATACTTTGCGGAAACTAGTCAAATAAATTTATAGGTATTACATAATATTCACACCGTTACATAATGAAAAATAAATTGGTCAAATCATTTAGTAGTGCTTGCTAGCCAGACTAAGGTGATGTGAACAAACAATGTCTGTTTTACTCATTTAGTTTCGAATTCATCAGCAGTGTACCCACTACATTCAGCTCTATGAGATGATTCGTTTCTTGAATTTTATAGGATGGAGGATGACTATCGAACTCAAGCATACACTAGTGAAGCGGTAGTTCGATGTTTACATCACTTTGATTTCATTAGGAAGTACTACTGCTACTTGAGGTGAGTGGTTTCCAAATACTCATATCATTCGGTAGTATATACCATCTTGCTATACTGCTTATTTTCTTTGAACGTCGCTTATAGCATAAAATAGATGACATTTGGTAATCGGAATGTTTTGGGGTTTCTAAAAGAAATAATGGTGAATTTTCATTTCGAAGTGTGTGATTTGTTGAATAAGGAATTCAAAATAATATCTCTTTTGCTCACTTTTGTTGCTTTGTTGTAGCCTATCACTTTATGACTGTTATAGGAAGTTATTTGATGGTATTTAGTTTACAGCAGCTACAACAATAATAATAATAACACAGAACAAAGAAATGCAGACGAATTCTTTGTGCACCCATCAGTAACACAACTAATAAAATTCATAAACCAATTTATTCCATATGAACAAAATGCTATATACGTCTCCTTTTTAGAAAGTAAAAAGCATAGAAATCAAACAGGGACTGATGGAGACGTGGAATTTCATTTTAGATTGAATTTTCTTTTTTTTTTTTGAGTCACGGTTGATCACATTAAAATGTCATACGTCTACCTACTGTTAAACTGGAAATTGAATATGACTAATAAACATTTTATCGGAATATAATAATATTCAGCATAGCCTTATCTATTATGATAAAGGTTTTTTTGTATTTCCCGATGAATGAAAAACAAAACGATGTTGTTTTTACTGACGTTTCGCTATTTAATGTTAATAGCTTTCTCAAAGTATCATTAAACCGGAATTTACAAATCTCAGCATAATATATATATATATATATATATATATATATATATATATATATGTATATAACAAAGAGTTAAGGGGTGAGAAAATAGACTTAGGTCAAGTTAAAGAGACATATTGAAAGCCAAGATAACAATCAAGATCACTAAACCAAATATCAAAGGTACATCTGTTATGATATCAAAATAAAGTTTACTAGCTTGATCATCGTTCGTTAGTCTGGGGTCATTTTTGGTTGTCAAGTTGGTCAATCGGTAAAGATAACAAAATCAAGTGTAGATTGTTGGATTTGATCAGTGTGTAAAATTGTTAAAGTAGTGTGTGTTTACATAGTGAACTTGCTTATTACATTTATGTTGATTTCGCCACTTCATGGGGGAGGGGGGTGTTGTAACCAGGTCAGATTCTGTTTAAGTCCATCATTCCTATTCAGGCAACTTGAATTCCACTTGATATGAGGTGCTTCTGATATAAGACGTTGTGATTTCTGAAGTTTTTCTGGATTATTTCAATATTGTCAAAATCAATTTTGTGGCCTGATTCTATAGCGTGTAGACCTGTGGTTGATGATTTTTCAAGTTTTTCTAGTTCAACTGGATTTCTCAGTGGTCGAAGAGATGCTCTACGGTGTTCATTTCTTCTGATTTTGATTTCTCTCTGATGAGGTTTGTCCGATGTAGATCGCATCACATTCCAAGCATTCTATTTTAGAGACACAATTAAATAGAGAATCTTGACAACAAAAAACGACCCCAGACTGACGAACGATGATCAAGTATTTCACAATCTACACTTAGTTTTGTTATCTTTACCAACTGACCAACTTGACAACCAAAAATGACCCCAGACTAACGAACGATGATCAAGCTAGTAAACTTTATTTTGATATCATAACAGATGTACCTTTGATATTTGGTTTAGTGATCTTGATTGTTATCTTGGCTTTCAATATGTCTCTTTAACTTGACCTAAGTCTATTTTCTCACCCCTTAACTCTTTGTTATATACATATATATATATATATATATATATATGCTGAGATTTGTAAATTCCGGTTTAATGATACTTTGAGAAAGCTATTAACATTAAATAGCGAAACGTCAGTAAAAACAACATCGTTTTGTTTTTCATTCATTGGGAAATACAAAAAAAACCTTTAATATGAATATCATATTCCCAATGCCCAAATTTTTTCAAACCGTTAAAAGTGAACTTGGTTTGGACATATATGATAGCCTTATCTACTTGACAAGTTTCGATATTCTGTAACTTTTTCTATCTTCTTCATTCCTTAACGTTCCGAGTGGAACATGGGGTCCCATGCTTTATGAAGTTCCAGTGGAGATGTCGTTTTGACGGGATGAGGCTGCTAGTCTGGTAGACAATCACCCCTCTTCCTTGGGCTTGCCATCTGCTGTCAAATTAAAAGAAGTATAGAACTGCACAGGGCGGCAATTGAACATGGACGTTGTGTGTGGATGGCGAGCATTCTACCATAAAATCTCTGACAATATGTTCCATTATCAAACCAAGAGTTTTAGATCTGTTTATTTAGGTATAACTGCAATGTATTCGCTTTCCTGATCCTCATAGATTAGGGAGAGAGTAACATACGATATGTTATTACAAGTCCAAAAAATTGTAAAAGAATAATGACCGAGGTTGAAAGGAATTCATTAGCCACAGAAGGGCTCGAATCAAAGGCTTTCGCGTTTGGTAGTATTCAAAGTATTACTGTAGAATATAATACACATTTTCCAAATATGTGTTTATGAATATAGATGAGATAAACAGAAAGGCAATGTATTGACCATAAGACTAGAAGAATCAGGTTTCCATTCAGGAACTTTCTCTGTGGTTCACAGAATCAAAAGGACTAATTACTATATAAATAGAAAATGGTTGCTCGATGCTCCATGATTTACATAAGCCATTAAAATAATATTACAGAGAATTAACTATTTTATGTTATATAAGTATTCTGAATAGTTTTTAAGATACATCAAAGTGGTATTTCATATATTTCACTTATTTTTTCATGACTGTTCGCACAGTTGAATGGACAATACCAAGTATTAGTTACAAGGAAATCAATCAGAGTTCAGAGGGAAAGTTAGAGTCAAGTGAGTCCCAACGGTAACACCAATTTTATATCTTTAATTCTTTTGTATAAAATGGAAATAAAGTGATCAAGTGAATACTATTAAGAGAAACGACTAGATTAGATAAGCTTCACTTTAATAACTGCATGATATTTTTGTGCCTATTATTCCAAATAACTAACTGATCGTAAAAGATGGGTTCCTAAACTGTCGACGAGGTTGTGAAACTCCATCGACGTAGGCGAATGAAATTTGTGTTGCACAGTCAGAATCACTGTCTTCGTCGACGTGCAATGCTAGCTAAAATAGGATTAGATCAGAAAGAAATGGTGCCAATCCATGATATTTCTGACTGTTTGTTTGAATAATATAGGGAGATGTAAACTGCTCGGCTGGGATGCTGGTAACGATGAGAAAAAAAACATTGGCTAGCTACTGTTGGTGACATGGATTGATTAGAGTATAATGACTCAAATCTTGTTAATGTCTAGTTTCTGGAATTGTTTAGTAATCTAAATTTAGTTGTGTTTTTTTCATACGTTTTCGTCTACTATAATCTCATAGCACTTCATTCCTTTGCTACCATACAGCACATTCAGTGCTTTCCAAAAAATGACAGCTTGAACTGATGCATTCTGTGTAACATCCTCTATGTTGGTAATGAAGTACAGTTCAGCTTGACTATTAAAATGCATCTGAATTAAAATATCTAAAGCTTAGCTGATTCCTAACCTTATATGTTTAAATGGTTTAAGAATGCGCCTTATACTGTCACAAAAAATAACTCATGCTTTTTATTTCAGCAGTAATAACACTAATTGATCGTTCAAATGTCACACTCACTAGATCAAAGTTGGAATTTACTATTCACTAGCTTAACAGTTATCTAACTAGACAAATAAATTATGAGCAGTTACAAGACTATAAAGAGTCTGACATCGATAAAGAGAACAATTCGAAAACCTGCAGGGAGTACTGAACAGCTGTTTCGTAATCCTAGCTTGGGACTCTTCAGTAGTACGCACGCACCACCAGGGTTCGAACCCAGGAACTTCTAATTACAAGGCTAGTGAGCTCATAGACCATTAAGCCACTGGGACTTGAAACAATGGCCAGACCATGAATTCCGCTTCTGTCAATTTACGACATAGCGCGTCCACTAGCCAATGTCTTCGGCGAGTATTTGTCCTCACGCCCGACCTGCTGTACCCTACTGGCCAGGGCTTCCCACTAGAACCCCAGGTAACTGCCTGAAAAGGACCAGCCGCTAGTGAGTATCTGATCAATTATCAAGTATTGGTTTCGTAGAGATTTTGTGTGATTGGTTGAAGCTCACCTTGTAACCAGAAGGTCCTGGGTTCTAACCCTGTCCATGGGTGTAATGCTGAAGAGTCCCAAGCTAGGCCGACGAAACAGCTTTCCAGTACTCCCTGCAGGTTTTCTAATGGTTCTCCCTATTGATGTCAGCTCAAGATGAAATCCTCCGACGAAAAATTCATTTCAGTTAATTATTAAATCAGAAGATATTTCTAAAAATTTCACTTACAAAAGGATATGTTTTGTAATAGTACAATAAAATAAACATTATAAAGCATAAGTCTGATAAGAACTCAGTAACTGTTTGTTTCATCCAAGGAAACCGAAGTTAATTCACTTCTCTGTTTCCTTTCAGAATATGCAGCAGACTTAGAATTTATATACACTTTGGTAGTTTAAGATATCGCTGTCAAATGTAACTTGATTGAGTTCAGCAGTACAATAAATATTCCTTCCACATGTATCCAATATATATATATATATATATATATATATATATATATATATATATATACTGTTTGCTAAATTACTTCAGCGGATGTGGGTGTAAGGAACACTGCATTAGAAACTTTATTGAAAGTGTGTAGTTGGTGGAATTATAATATGTGTGTTAATTCCCTTTATCTAGTGTACACAATTACATCTCAGAGGTTTCATTCTGTTGAAACCAGAATGATCCATGTGAAATTCTGACGCAAACTACTCAGTATTGTAACTCTGTCCCAAAACATCTTGCAGGGATCTACTTCCGTATATGACTTCCAACAGTGGTATAACCGTCACAACTGGAAATGCCATATCTTTTGGTGGAGACTAGAAACCAATAAATATACCATATTATATGTCTAGTCCATAGTATCAGTGCTAACTGAATCCCATCAACTAAACTTGCAGTGTGCCAGAAGGCTTGCCATTGCAGTGCACTTTAAATTGATGTAAGGTGACATGGACATAGATTTCGTGGTTATTGACACTTGTTAGCTAGGTTCCTCTGCAGCCCTGCGGATTTGAACCCACATCAACCAGTACTTTGAGTCAGAGAAGTTACCACTGATCTACTAGATAAAATGTCATGCTTTGACTAAGTCTCTTTATCTCCCACCAGTCACCAGTAACTGCATGGTGACTGTAACTGCAAGAGAACTGATGTCCCTCCCTTCGTATATTCATCCATCAGGAAAACAGTTGAAAGTGAAATGAAAATGTAAGTTATGCACTGATATGTGATTCAGCAGCGGTTGACAAATCCCAATAACAACAAATTTTAATACTATACTAATGTTTAAGACAAAGGTAAAGTTATTTTTGTCTGCATACTTTCCAAGTAATATTTAACATTTCGCATTAGTTTCATAAATCTTTTAAAGTGTTGTTTTTTAAAATTAGGTGACGTTTAGGGTAACATTAGAATCTCACATAAAAGTTTACAATCAGGAAAAAACAAACAAATAAACAAATGACGAAATTTTCAAAAGTTAGTTCGTAGGTATTTAATTTGTTTCAAATTTCATCGCAAGCTGACATCAATTAGAGGACTAATGGGAAACTAGGGTGTATTGGACAGTTGTATGTTCAGTAGTGCACATTTACCATCTGGTTACAAGGCAAGCTTGTAAACCATTAAGCTAGCGGGATCCAATCCAGTGGCTCATGAATTCCAACTTTTACTAGTTAATGGATCGGACAAACAGTTGCTTGCCGAAGAGTCCCAAACTAGGACATGATTTTCCAATGGTTTTCTGACTGATATCAGCTTGTGATCAAACTTGAAATAACAAAATGCCTACATGGTTAATTCTGGCGAAATAAATCATGATAAACTGATGATGAAATAGTCTTGCATTAAAAACCTTCGTAGCGGCAGAATTCAATACACCTTCAATCATCACTAATAGTTCTACTGTCAGTTCACCATGTATCCCTATCCTACTAATTCAGTTGACAAAAGGAGACGTAGACTTGCAGTTATCGTGTGGTGATGTACAGGTAATAACGTGCCATTTATTCAGTAAGGCATTCAGTATCCATATTGATTTTGGTGAAATGAGCTGTTCATAGTTAGGTCTCTTAGTTTAATTTCTAGATCTCTGCACTATATCTTTATTATACATTTAATCATCACCTATTACACCAATTAATAATAAGAGTTTCTGTTCATTCTATTTCACAGGTTCTCATCAGCTGCAAACTACCTGAAAATACAATGGTTATAAATAATAACATTTCATACTTCGTTGTTTGAAAGGTAATAGAGAGAACATTATAAGGTGAACGCATCATCAATTTATATACTGTCAAACTATGAAAAAAGAAAAAAGGGGGTTGAGAGAAGACGAAAAACAGAAAAAATCTAGTAAACAGTGTCGACATGGCAACTCAAGAAGGTCAAAGTTCATCAATTTGAAAACTTGCTTAGTGAGTTGAGCTCACTAGTGTGTATAACTAATCAGTGTAATCCGTGAGTTGCCATGTCGACACTGTTTACTAGATTTTTTCTGTTTTTCGTCTTCTCTCAACCCCCTTTTTTCTTTTTTCATAGTTTGACAGTATATAAATTGATGATGCGTTCACCTTATAATGTTCTCTCTATTACCTTTCAAACAACGAAGTATGAAATGTTATTATTTATAACCATTGTATTTTCAGGTAGTTTGCAGCTGATGAGAACCTGTGAAATAGAATGAACAGAAACTCTTATTATTAATTGGTGTAATAGGTGATGATTAAATGTAACTACCAATTATACAATATAATATGAATATAATGGAGTTACTTAATGTATGAACTGGACAGTGAACTATCTAAGTAACCACAAGTATATATATATATCAGAGATGTTGAAATAAAAATTTTGAATATCACTTTGTAAATCAGTTGAACGCATACACTTCTATGCATGTATGTAATATATACGTACACATGTTGTGTGCATGATAATTAAACAAAACTACGTTAAAACACTAAAAAAGTGTAAATAGTGCAGATATTAGATATTAGTCTAATAATCTGTGGTGAACATTTTATAAGATAATAAAGTGATATAAGATTGCTAAGACATAATGCTAATGCAGCTTAAAAAAGAACAGTACCAGAAGATAACTAAATCTGATATTATGATTATTCATTCCTTGAATGACTGAGTTTTAACTTAGAAATCAGCATAGAAGTGAAACAGTTCAAATTGCTACCCTTCATATAGAGCACAAAGGTAGAGAAGAAAAATTCAAAATAACTGTAATAAACATAAATGTACGGAAGATAAAATAATTACACGGAGAAACACAACGACTTAAATGAATTGAGATTACAATGAATGAATGTACATGCATCATTGAATCCAAGTTTGAGTCATATCACCAACTGCTTTCAGACATTGGTTCTTAGCGCCTAGAGGAACTCAGGTAGACAGTCTACACCTCCCTACGTGGCTCACTCAAACCAACAGTCAAAGACTTTATGGATTTATACTATAATTGTTTTGGCCATCCATTACTCTTCTCTAACCTAATCCTATTTCAGTTAACATTACTTGACGAGGCAGACGATGACTTGCCATGTGTAACACATGTCCTAGTCATTTAAATCAAATCAGCTTCACAACCTCATCAACCGGCTTACCTTCGTACCTAATACTCTAGGCCTAACCTCAGTATTACTCACCAAATTATACCAGTTAACACTGAAGATAGAACGCAAATATCTACGGTCAGAGACAGCCTTTTCATATCTTCCACTTTCAGTGTCCATGTCTCACAGCCGTAGAGAGGGAAACAGAGGGCTGCTGCACAGTACACACGACTGCGCCAGAGATGAAGCTGGAAATTACCACATGAGCCTTTTTGTATCCGTGCTGAGATTTCGTCAACAATCAGACATCCAGTTATGAAGTGGTTAACACAATCAACCACTTTACTCCCTATCTGATTCCTCCAGTATTATTGCATTGTTAATTGACACTGTAAATTCATAAAGTATATTGAACCATGAAAAGTCTTGCATCTTCTTTCTGAGGATTACACTTTCTTACAGGAAGAAAAACAGCGATGTAGGAATAGACACATATGTACACATTCATTCATGATAAGTCGCCTTTCGACTGTCGTGTGTGATTCGACTTAGAATATATTATCGCTAGAATTAAGTTATTGATTTATCTTATACGTACTGAACAAGAACACACATCTCAAACACTAGTTTACTCTTTATGCTTTAATGTATTCTAAATTTCAGGAATTGTTTACTTCACAGGAACAAAGTAAACGAATATAATCAATTTCATTTATCATAGGTGTAATGGAATTCATTGTTGTTAACAGTGAAATACAAGTGATGTCATACAACAGGTATCATTATTACTAGTTTGGATAATGTAAGCAAATATAATAAATGAATCCAAGTGTTACTAGACACGTGGTTGCAGTTTTTGTTATTATTATTATTATTAGGGTAGCCTCGGTAGCTAGCTATCCAGTGTTTATACACATTGATAGGTATTATGTTACTATATCATAATACAACTAGAGAAAAAAATTACAAAACGAAGTGATCCAACTAAGCCATTCAATGACTATCGTTACACTAAATGAAATAAACAAATAACCAGAAAGATAGCTAATAAATTTTAACATATTTTTCAACTGGAAACATAGTCGTATAAAATATAATTATTGGTAATTTTAACTAATTTATTCGTGATAGACTTCACTCCGAAGATAATCTCTTCTAAGAATATTTCATTTCAATGAAATATGCATAAAATCCTTGGGACGAATATGTTCATGTGGAGTTTTACGTATGTGTGTATGTCGTTGCAAGATCATACAAGATATGTAGTTCCTCCATTCACTTCACTGACTCAACAGTTTGAATAATGATAAGTAACATACCTGAAAGCTTACCGAAATGTAAAACAAGGCTTCCGTTGTATCAGACATGACTTTTCCGTTTGTGGTGGCGAATGAGAACACTGGCATACAGTGGACCGACAAAATGACAGTAAAACATCTGGATTTCGTGATTGATTTATGTTTAATGTCTCACAAACTCAAAAATATCCAGGCAGAAACTAGCAAGTTGACAGAGGAGGCAAACAAGAATAGACTTCATGTAAACACGAAGAAGACAGAGATTATGAAGATACTTGGTTAACAACCAGAAACACCAATCAACATCAACAGCAGAAATCTAAAGAAAGTCGTCTCTTTCTCTCACCACCTGGGCAGAATCGTTACAACTACAGCAATGATCGGAAAAGCGCTCAATACTTTGCCGTTAGTGTGGAGGTTAATAGCACTCGCAGCACGAGGAGTAACATACAATTTTAAACACTAATATTAGGTCAGTCAGTGGTTCTATATAGCTCAGAGACTTGACACCTGTCAGTGACAGCATTTCCAACAGGCTGGAGAATTTGTACGTCAGTGGTACAGTGGTTAGGACTCTCGCCGACCATGCACATGGTTCGAGGTTCGATCCCCTGCCGACGCGCACCTAATATCTATGGTCGGCCGGCGAAATTTGGGCTATCGTTATCCATGCTGAAAATTCCATACTTGTACCAAAAATACAGTGTGGAATCAAGCTGTAATCGAAAAAAAATAAATAAATTTCGTCAAGTCTTCTTCGCTCATGTTGAACACATGTCCAGAAACGATAAGCGACAAGGAATTCTGACAGGCTACAAACCAGCCAAGAACTTACTATCCCGAAAATATGTGGAAGGAAATGGAAGCGGATTAGCATACACGCTGAAGAAACCCTTAAGTGACTTTATATTCCAGGCCACCGAGTAAAACTTGAATGGATGAAAGGATGACACGAAGATGACCAAATGAAGAGGTAATTTAAACTTGCGGACATTTCTGGAGTCATCTATCAGTGAGATAGAGAACATATTCAAGTAGAGATGTGCTGTTTAAGCTTCATGTTCCACTGTAAACGCAAAGGACGAATACTAGTAATAGTTATAACGACAATATTCATATTTATAAAGCATTTAAATTAATAATCAAAGCAAAACCAATAAATGGGGACGTTACCTTCTTTTTCTTGAAAAAGTCGAATTCCATTAATGGATTGTAGTCAGACTATCGGGATAAAAAAAACAATATGCATTAAAATTAGAAAACAAAATATCAGAAATAGTTATAATAATAAAAATGATTCAAAAGTGATTCGGTTGTTGTCGGTCAGTTAGTAAATTATCTGTTGAATTATTTACTGAAATTGTTATTTTTAAATTTTCCGATGATAGATTTTGCCAGACCAAAATGCCCTATCCCCGTTGATATATTGGCTACTGTTACGAACTTTTCAATGACTCCTTTAGGTTAACACGGTGTTATTAGGTTTAATATTGTCTAGCAAAAGAAACCAGAATATATTTCGTCGTATTTGTGATACTGAATGTACATGCGTCACAGTAAGTGAAGGTTTGCTCACAACAATTCGAACCTAAATGCCAAAGCATCCTACCCTGGGACACTGAGATGAGGAAGCCACTTCTTGTACATAAGGTATTAGTTGTTATTTGTTGAAATTACTATTTTTAAATCTCTTCTCGACTGGTTTTATCGAACCGAAGTGCTCTGTCTCTATTGAAATGTAGGCTAGGAGCAAAATAAGACAAAATGCCAATCATAAATCCCACAGCTAGCCACTGCCTACCAAACAATATCTACTGTGCTATTACTAACAAGATCCTCTTATTAAGATTCATTTAATGAAGACCATTAATTGCTATTTTCCATTCCAGCGGTCACAGACTAAGAAAATATATTATTACTAAAGAAAATGGTACTTTTAACACATTTCTTCCAATCGATATATATATATATATATATATATATATATATATATATATACGTATAATGCAAGTATGAAAACAAATGAACCCATTTTGTTTCAAAGCATTCTTTATCGCTCTAATAGCCATAAATTATGCAAGTTATTACAAATAATATGTAAATAAATGACGTAATTCAGTTACTTTTAGCAAGAGGGAACTTCAGAACCTTCACTGAACTGAACTGACCACTACTCAAAGCACTCGGAGGAGAAAGAACACTAGTGTTGTGTGGCCATAGAGCTTGAGTGATAGCTATTCGAGGTCAATAACACACGGTCTGTTTAGGGTGACTTTTTCAGGTGTGCCCGTACGATGACCTTGCCGCCAGATATAGACGGCCACATAATAAGTCAGGATGTACAATTTTCTAACCTCTTTCTTCAGAACAAGAAGCAGTATTGTTGGCTTGTTGGTCGCCTGGAAGAAATAGCTTGCAGCTGTTTTATCTCAACTCGCCAGAACTACGACTTCACTCCCTCCAAAAGTAGTGTAAATCACTTTAACAGTAATCGTTCTAGACAATGCAGCCTACTGGAATATTGAGATATGCAAGTCTCCATTTATCCATGGTCATTATATTACGTGTAAACAAACTCTAATTTCTGATCATTTTGTCTTCCCCTTCATTTTTCGTGACTTATAAGTGGCCTGTGAACAATAATCTTCCCTCTTACTTCAAATAATTAGAGCAAACCGTTTACCTGCATATTATTAATTGAAAGTATTCGTAATTCTAGATTGCCAGTGAAGAAAACATTCTTGAAATAAAAATGGAATTCTTTCTATCTCGTAGAGTTCATCCTCCTTATTTTGTTCAAAACTGTTGGTTTCCAGCTACTCACACTATTTATTAGTAGTATGTTTTAAAACATTATATTTATCTTCCAGAATGTAATGAAATGTAGTGAATATACGATTAGGTATCGCGAGAAATGAATTGTAAATTCCTAACCAAACACACCGCGTTTCATCACTCAAGTTTAAGCAGATGATGAAAAGTTTGGAAAATTATTCAACCGAAACACTGTCTTAAGTAAAACTCAATGCCAACGATTAGTTTTCGCAGAACAAACAAATATGAAGAAGAAGAATGGAAAACACTGCTAATTTCTAACTTGTAAAAGAACTCAATGTGATAACTTATAATGATAAGACTTCTATTGTGTCATACCATGTGACAAGATCGTAAAATAATCTGTGGTCTCTTGGCTTTTCCATAAAGTCCAGTTTCATCCCATCTCCAATCTGTTTTACAATAGTTTGAAGAACTGTCTGTCTGTTTTCGACATAGAACTTTGCACAAATGTGCGGAAGTTCAAGTCGCCACACTCCGTGTAGCACGCGAAGCAAGAGAAGAAAGTACAAGAAAAGCATAATAGAAACAGTGAGCAGAGGTGTGAGAAAAAGGAGTAATAAAAAAATACAAAACAGTTTCATTGGAGGTCATAAGTCACAAGGAGTGGATACATCTGCGCCACTGAGAACGATTTTGAGCCATGTCACCAATTGTTTCCAACCATAGATTTTTGCCGTCCCGAGGACCCCAGCCTGGAAGTCTACACCTTCCTACGTGGCTTAGACTAACTGTTGTAGATTTCATTGACTGGTGAAGCCATGTTTTTGTTTGACCGCCGCTAGCTTTTTTCCAGCCTGACCCTATATCCGCTAACATAGCTCGTCGAAGGAGGCGATGACTTGGCATACGTAACACATGTCCTAACCATCTCAGTCTTTGTAACTTCACAACTTCGTCGATTGATTTCCCCTTTTTACCTAGAACTCGACGCCTAACTTCAATGTTGCTCACCTTATTATGCCACTTTACACGGGAAATAGAGCGCAGACACCTATGATCAAAGACAGCTGGTCAGGCTTTTCATGTCTTCCACTCTCAATGGCCAGGTCTCACAACCATAAAGGAGGACGGAGCGGACTGATGAGCAGTACACCCACCCTTTGGTCGATAGTCGAACATCTCGTCTACGCCAGAGTCGGCGTATACTGGCAAATGCGAAACGAGCCCCCTGTATTCGTGCTGAGATTTCGTCAGAGATCAACCTGTTGGGGCTGATGGTACTTCCCAAATAAGGGAAGCGGTCAACGTGCTCTACCACTTCACTTCCTATTTTTAAACTAGGCGTCGATGTAGTCCAGTCCTGTAAAGTTTGAAGAACAGATTGTAACATATTGCCTTAGTGTGCTCCCCATCACAACATATAGTTTTCATAATGTAAAATGCATTTAACTATTAAGAATTTTTAGAAAAAAACAGGCTATTCAGTGTGTTGTGATCCAAACTGTTATTAATGTCAGAACACATTCTCTTATGATGATGCACTATTGTAATTCACTAATGATTTATATCACCAACTAATACTAGTTCTATACACGTACAACTTGATAAATTTGCCTTATTTATTCATATAACTTATTAATCTGACGTATTTAAAGACATAAAATAAAATAATAATAATAAAATCAGAAAACAATAGCTTACTTCCATTCCAACACTATCATGTTTCTTTCGATGTCGATTTTGCTTAGTGGTAAAGGAATAATCAAAAGATGGATGCTTAAAATATGTCCATTCTGGCATACCTTTATTCTGTCCGTTAGTTGGACTATTAACATCTGTTGTTTGACTCTCTTCATTTGTTTTACTACGTCTAGATAAGCGATGTTGACGTTTACTAACATTAATTTGTGATTGTGAATATCCTGTAGGATGTGGTGATGTACCAGCATGCGAACCGGGCTCTTCAAATACTGTTGGTGGTAAAGTTATTGGATCTGGAGCGAAACGAGCTAAAAACCGTCCAGTAGTTGATGTTTTCCTTCGTCTTTTTTCACCTGGTACATTTGCATTACCTCCACTGTTGGATGTAGAATTAATAGCAGACATTATAAGATTACTAAATGAAATTTTACGATGTGGTTTCTCTGGAGAGACTTCATCAATTGTTGTACAAAATTCTACGGTTAGATCTTGGTCTAAAGTTTCATTCGCTAATGCATCACCTGCTAGTAAAGGCTTATTGGCGGTAGGGCATGTATCAAACGATATCTTTCTCAGTGGATCAGATGATTGATTCGGTGAACGAATATCACTTTCACGACGATAACGTCTTAAATGTTTTTCTGTTACTTGTAATGCATCCCATGGGATAATCCAATTCATAGCACGTAGCTCTGCTTGAAATTTAGCTCGTCTAGGTTAAGAGAAAGAGGAGAAAGATATGAGAGTAATCCAAATACACCAACATATTTCATGAACTTATTCAGCTTTATTTAATAAACAGTGTATTTGTGAGTCAAGAAAATATATATTTAGTCTTCGAATGCAATAAGTGCATATATATATATATATATATATATATATATATATATATATGAAGTAAATACGTTTATTATGGGATCACATTCACATGAACAATAATCAAATTTTTCTTCCTCCATCAACGGTATTAGAATTATTTTACATTCCTTCTCAGTATTATTGAAAATTCTCTACTGGTATTCTTAATTTCATGGTGCATCGGTGGCGTAGCGGTTAGGACGCTCGTCGACCATCCACATGGTCCGGGGTTCGATCCCCGGCCACAGACGCACTCCTTTACCTCGTTAAGCCAAATATAATGCTGGTAAAGAGGAAAGGTTGGGCGTGAGGCTAGCAACCTCATCTCGTAAAAATAAACACTGCTACAGAAATTTCAAGTCACTAGCTTGAAGCCCTATGTTTCGCTGGGGAACGTGAAGAAAAAAAAATCGTTAATTTCATGATGAGTTAACCACTTGAAATGATGATAATAAAACCCCTTCGGTGAAAAAGTCCCTTGAAAGCATTGAATGAAAATCTTGTGATACTAGGTGGGTTAAATATGAAATGTCGGTCTACTCCAAAGCACTGTTTAACAATAGACAATGAAACAATAATTGCTTTTTCCCAGATTTCTATCAAACCTGAAAGAGTTGAGATATATTACAACGTTAAGTAGTATAATTAGGATATGTGTTAATGTTTTATCCACTTATCTATCTATGGTTTCCGGGGAAACCACCTTTTCTTCGGTTTTCCTCTTTAAATCATATTTGAAAATATAAGCTTTGATATATCCTAATTTGTATTATAGTTCTCATGTTCCGTAAGGTTTACAGGGTGTCTGAATGACAGAAATACCCTTCTGAGTATTCTCCAATCTTCCATTTATTTTGCTGACTTCTCATCAATGGCGTTATGTTAAATTTAACCGTCTGAATCGATGTTCGTTCAGTTATGCTGATTAGGAGGTGTGTGTGCGTAAATTCCACAATTAATTCAATATTTATTCTTATAACAAATCATTATTATTTATTATTGTTTTTATTGTATCCTTTAGTTCCTAGAGGAACGTAGGGCTTCAGCTGCGCACCTCCATTGCCTTCGGTTTTCTGCCAACTTTTTCACCCCACTCCAACTCTGGCTACATGCTTTCATCTCCTCTTCACATGTCTCCCTCCAAGTCACCCTTGCACTGACGACCAACTCGCCGCCCCCCTTTCGGGTTCCACTCGAGCGATGGCTTGTCTAGTGATGTCACTTGATGGTTTCCTCAGCGTATGGCCAGCCAATCCATCTCCATTTCTTTCTGCCTATTTGTTTCACAATCGGTTCCTGGTTGGTTCGCTCCCAGAGATCCCTGTTGCTGATCTTTTCTGGCCATCTGATCTTGAGTATTGAGCGAAAACAGCTGTTAATGAAGGTTTGGAGTTTGTTTGAGATGCTCTTTATGACTCGCCAAGTCTCTGATCCGTATAGTAGCACTGACTTCACATTAGAGTTGAAAATCCGGATCTTATTTTTGATGATGAGTGCTGTTGACCTCCACACAGATTTGAGAGTAATGAAAGCTTGTCTTGCTTTTCCGATTCTGGCTTTGATGTCCTCGTCAGTTCCGCCTGTAGTTGAGACGATGCTTCCCAGGTAGGTCGGTAAGGTGAAGGAGGTTGTTTCTTTCAGGTTCTTCCCACTTATGCTGATTGTTGTCTGTTGTTGTTGTTGCTGTTGATGTTGGCTAGGAATCTTCATCATCTCTGTTTTTTCTATGTTCACCTGAAGTCCTATCTTATCTGGATGCTTCTTCTGCCAACTTGTTACTTTTCACTTGCATATCTTCCAGTTTATGGGAAATCAGACATATATCATCGGCGAAGTCCAGATCCTCCAAGTCTTTTGTGTGAGTCCATTTTATGCCTGTTCCCTCGTTGGTTGCCGTTGTCTGTCGCATTATCTAATCAATTGCAATCAGGAAGATCATTGGTCATAGTAGACAGCCTTGCCTCACTCCCGTCCTCACTTCGAAGGCTTCCGTAAGTTTCCCATTGTGGATTACTTGTCATGCAGCATTGTCGTATAACTGTTGGATGAGATGTATAATTGTCGATGGGACCCCGTAATAGCGAAGTAGTTTCCAAATGACCTATCGATCGACGATGTCGAAGGCCTTTTCAAAGTCGATGAAGTTGATTGAGGTGGAGAGGTGACTGCCATTCCAAGCTTTGTTCAATGATGATCCGTAGAGTGGCGATTTGATCAATACAATTTGATTGTACACTACTAATGATGTTTCTTTTTAACATCAATTTAAATACGTTAGCACACAAATTAGTAAAAGAGAAAAAGCAAAACAAAAAGAATAGTCAAGACTAATAAACCAATATGAAAGCTTTGTGAAGACAGATATGATGACTAATGCAAATGTATGTATGAATCTATACAAAATGATTTACTCACCGATAGAAAACAATTCCTAAGACCAACGATATTACAACCAGTACAATTAATACAGCTGCTCCAATAATTCCAATGTAGATAAAATCTGTAAATGACGAATAAGTAATAGTGATAATAAATAAATAATGGAATATTAATTAGCTAACTAACACTTCTTTACATATATCTCTCTCATATAAAAGGTAAATATTCATATTTGAAACTAATCTATTTTTACTCTATTCATTGTAAGACGAATTTCATACACATAATCACAAAAGTAGGCATACCAGCATGTGACAGACAATCATCCAATTTCAGATAAAGTTTGTTCCAACCTCCACTTTTACGTTACGGATAGTAAAATCGCACGGTCCACTCTGTCTGTCTGTCTGGATTCAACATAGAACTTGGCACCGAAGTGCACCATTTCGAGTTGCCACATTCCAAATAGCACACAGAGGTAGACAAGAAGATGAGTGAAGTGAATCAATAGAGTTTGACAAGTATAAGAGTGAAACAGAATGGGTAATGGTAGAAAGGAATATGAAAGATTACAGAGACTGAATACATCTGCGCCATTGACAACGATTTTGAGCCATGTCACCTATTGTCTCCAGCCATTGATTCCTAGAGTCCCGAGGACCCCAACCCGGGAGTCTGCATCTCCCTACCTGACTCAGTTTAACTGTCAAGGATTTCATGGATTGATGAGGCCATGTTTTTGTTTGGCCACCACTGGCTCTTTTCCAGCCTGCACCTATATCAGCTAGCAATGCCCGTCGAGGGAGGCGGTGGTTAGGCATGCGCAGCACGTGACCTAGCCATCTTAGTCTATGTAACTTTATAGCCTCGTCGATTGATTTTCCCTCTTTACCCAACACTCTACGCCTAACGTCAACGGTCCACAATCAAGTATCAAATCTGACAGAATTTCGAAACAGATACTGTTTACAACTCGAGTTAAAAATCATCTCCACTGATGGTGCTAGACTTGTTGCTAGGCTATTCTAATCCATTAGTATAAGTGTATCCAAACTAAAGTTCACTGACAGTTCCATATGTTTGTATGCCTTAGTAACAGAACTTATGCCATCATAATTGAGTGACAATAGTTTAACATTAAGAACAAAAGGCAGTATAAGCAAGTTTTGTCTATGTATTGACGAAGGTGATCACAACTGCCAACAGATGAAATTATCAGAACGCTTAGTCGACAGTGTACAATAAAAGAAGAATTTCAATAAGGGTGACTTGAATAGCTAAGGAATTACTAGAGTTCTGATTTATTGAAACATTATACAAAAGTCAATGAATGAGTTAAACATCTGAATAGTTAGAAAATGAAATCTCAAATATATATAAAGAAAACTGTACAAGCGAAATGTACTCCTAGCGAAACTTTTTGCGCAGTATTAGTGTAAGGCTATCTGCAAAACTCCTGGAGAGAAAAAGGACGAATGATGTTTACAGACAACGAAAAAATTTAGAAAATAGATAATTAGTAGAGGAGGAATGAAATGGAAAAGGTGAAATAGAAAAGAAATGCACAGGGAAGTAGAACATGAATGATAATCAGACTTCGGGATTTGTGAGGATTTGGATTAATCTCACTTGTTAGATTTCTTCACGAAACAACATCAGTTTAGAGATCATTAAAAGCCAGGAATCCCACACTGGCGGGGTCGTGGGTGCTACTACTGAGGAAACCAGAACTAGGAAGGAACAAACGTTTAAGTCCTCCCTGGTTTTTAATAGTCTCTAATTGATGTTGGTTCCTGATCAGAAAATACATTGAAATTAATCTGGATCCCCATAGAAACTCACAATCTAAATATCAATCTCTAGTTCATAGACAGCTATTGGATCGATGTCCTGAAGCTATCATGAGAAGTCGTAACCGGTGGATTCCAACCATGTAAAGACGAAAAGCGTGCTCATCGAAGACATTGATGAAGGCAGTGTTATATTACAAATTGACAAAGTTAAAATTCATGCGTTCCGGCCTGAGTGGTTGAATGGTTGACAAGTTTGGCCTCGTAACCTTAATATCCTGGGCTCGATCGCTGGTATGGTTAAGCGTGTGCACTGCTGAACAGTTCCAGAATAGAATGAAATAGCTGTCTACCGCTCCCTGGTTTCTAATAATCTCTCCATCTGATTTTCGTTCGTGAAGAATTCTGATAAATGAAGAGCATTAGTGGTTTGTGCGAATTATATTTACGATATAAGGTTGTGCTACATTCTGCCACTACATTTGCATGAAAATTGCATAATAAACAATCCTGTATTTCTACTCACAACTGGTAATCCTCTATTCAACATGTTGGCAGAAGACATCACATTACTCTCCTATTCTTGACAGTAGCACACACGTCAATCCGAGTTCGCGACTCTTCAGTAGCGCATACCACTCATGAACACATTCAATAATATGATAGTTTATTATGCACATTAATGTTCGAACAGTGATTTGGAATCTAACTGTCTATTTCTTCACTTCTGAAAATTCACAGATTAGTGCAACCATAATTCATAGTTGTCCATGAAAAACTTATACTTCTTAATAAGTATTCCTGTTGGCATAAATTACCTCATGAACATAAATTAAGGAGTCATTGAAAACCAACGAACACTGGACAGTCGTTTTGTCCTAGTTACTGTGTACTCTTCGGAGTAAAGACAGAATTCAGAATTGAGAGGAATCAGCTTAAAATAGTAATCATCTTATGACTCATCTTGTGATTCATTGTGTGACTGGATGATAAAAACACTTCATTATCTTTGTCTTGATCAGATTGACAAATAATCAGAATATTTATTTTCGCCTGCCTTAGCCGAATTGTCAATCAGTCAGAACAGTCCATTCCCACTGTTTAGGGACGATTTTGATGTGATGAAAAAATATATATCAATATGAAGTATTTTCCTAATAAAAAACCGTATTTTAATCGTCGGAGGCCAGTCTTTGTCTTTTGATATTTACGTGGCTCAGTGAAGCGCAAGGTACCACGGACGAATAGGTGTATCTAGCATACCAGCTGAGTTGTTCATTGAATCAGTATTATTAAACCCACGCATCTGTTCACTCGATTATATAAAGTGTCAACGAGAACATCTCAAGAATTCGCAGAATGGTTGAACAGTAACATAATAGCCTGGTAGGCTTAAATTTATGGACTTGACCTGTAGTGACTTTGTAGAAGCATACCGCTAAAGAATCTCAAACTAGAATAAGACAATTGTCCGGTACTCCTAGGTTTCCGATGAACCTCTGAATGACATAAGTTCATTAAAAATCTATTTTGAAATGAACCAGGATCCCTACAAACCCAAATCTGTTACATTCCATTATCGATAATTCCTAATCATAATCACATGTTCCTGTTGATATGTTCTTCGAGTAAGGGCTTGCAAGGATGTGACTGATTTCAAAAATGATTACGAACTGACTTAAGTCAGAGAATCATAAGACATCAGGGAGTATTGAACAACTGTTTCATCTCAGTTTTAGAATCCTCAGCTGTAAATACCCATAGTTACACCAAGAATCGAAAGCAGAGACTCTAAGTAACAAGAAGCACCTGTTGATCATTCAACCACTAAGACGAGATCCAACCAACCATGAATTCTAATCCCTGCCAACTCGCGACTTATAGTTCCATCCCCAGTCATTGTCATTGGTGAGTACTTGTCCTCGCACCCAGCTTGGTGGATTCCAGTGGTCTCGACTTCTCACTAGAACTTCAAGCAACCTCATTCTATGGTCAGAGTCACTAGTGTGTATCAGATTAATTTTCTATGTTAGTTAGTTTTCTATAGTTTGGTTTGTAAGGGTTAGTTATGTTTTTTTCTAAGAGTTGATCACAGACTGATATCAGATAGAGAACAATTGAAAACCAACACCGGAGTACTGGACAGCTGTTTCATCCTAGTTTGGGAATCATCGTCAGTACGAACCCACTGAAGTTTCAATCCAGGACCTTCCGGTTACAAGGTAAACTCGTATACCATTCAGCCACTGGGACCTGATTCAATGGCCTGTGAATTCTAACTTCTACCAATTCGTGACTTAGCGCGATCCCAACCATTGTTGTTGGTGGGACATCCATCTACACACGTGACATCTAATTGGACCTCACTGGTCACGACTTCTCACCAGAACTCCAGGAAACTCCATCTTGCAACAAGTCACTAGCGAGCATCAGATTAATTTTTTATAGTTTGGTTTGTAAGGGTTAGTTATGTTTTTACGAGTTGATCACGGATTGATATCAGTTAGAGAACTATTGAAAACTAGAGATTACTGGACAGTGTGTACTGCCGATGATTCTCAAACTAGGATGAAACAGCTGTCCAGTACTCCCTGGTTTTCAATGGTTCTCTAACTGTTAGTTAGTTTGTAGGAATTAGATAATAATGTTGAACATTGTCAATCCCCTGTACAGACAGATGAATGAATTCAGTTATGCTTACATCGTTGACGGAAGTTCTTAATAGTAGTTGACTAATCAATCAGACATGAATTCATCTTGTTTGTGTATGTTATTCTCATTGTCATCTATCTATTTATCATGAACGGGATTGTATTCTGAGGACAATTGTACCACACATTTAAGACTAACTCTAAACATAAAACACAGTCTATTTTCACTTAAGGTCATTTGTTCACTGAAACTTAAAAAAATATATATATCATACACGTAAATATACCCACACAACACACATGCAAATCCTTGTGTATACACACATACACCAACCTGAAGTGTGATCTTTGTCTACTTTGTGTGTCTATGCTATGCTTATTGATAGTATTAAGCAACATGTAAATATATGCCTTAAACATTAATTACGCTATATCACATCACATGCAATTGAAGAGGAAAATATTTTGACCATATGGTCTATAAATTCTGTTCCTTTTCATTTACTCATATCTATATTTTATTTAGATCAGGTTGATTCAAAACACTATGATAACAACAATAGTAATAATAATTATAATGACAAGAGTAATAGTCGTTGATACTAATTATAATGTATGTGTGTGCATGAAGGCGAGAGAGAGACAGAAAGAAAGACCATAGAGAATAATATAATATGCTGTAACGAAACAACCGAATGACCATATGGTTGCAATAATAATAAAAATAATGTTAATGATAACAACTCGAGTTATCATTAAATCACAATAAAAACAATAATCTTTATTTCCTAATTGATGAAAAATAGACAGATAGATTAGGCATACTGCCACTAAGACTACTTACTACTAACTACTACTATTACTAGTGCTACTTAGGATTATTAATTCTACTATTTACTCAACTATTTTCTGTATTCCTATCTTTAACATCTGTTGACTTAGCCACATACATCGATTATGAGTTTAACTACCACTTAGTAGTTACTTACCTGCTTACTAACCTAATGGCCAAATGGCTACTAGCATAGAAGAGAAAATGTTTCTCATCTCTAAAAAAAAAACAACTAACAAATAAACAAGAATTTCTACTTTAGTTGAGTGAGAAATAAATGGTGGTAGCGGTCGTCTTATGGTCAATGTGATAAGTATGCAGTTAACTCCTAGGCTAATGCTGATCGATACGTATAGAGTACACTTCACATAAAGTTAATGCGTCAATTACGCACGCATGTGATATTATTCTAAAATGATTTCTTTGTTATTATGTCTGTTGTGACGACTATCCCCAGTTCTTGTAACAGACATATATATATATATATATATATATATTGTATGGAGGACATATATATCTATTAAAAGTGAATTTTGAATTAATTTTTTCCTTTTATAGAATAAAACTGATGGTACTAGGGTAGCAACATGTAAAAAAACGACAGGCGAGTAAATGAAGGACTTTTCACTCGTATTCTATGACTCTGACTTATCTACAAGCGAAACACACGTGGATGTCAAAGCCAGCCACGATCAGAAAACCAAGACACACACTCATTATTCTGAAATCAGCCTGGAAATTAACTCAGCACAAGGAATGAAAACCGAATTTCCAACACTAATGTATGTAATCAGTGCTTGTATTTAGTTCAGAGACTCGGTGCATGGCAAGTTGCGGAAAGCATTTCCAACAGGTTGTAGACTTTTATCAATAGTTGCTTTCGTTGACTTGATACTGGAGATCAGATGGCAGGCTGGAATTGATAAGCAACAAGAACTCAGGGAACGAAGCTGATGACCTGTCGCTCAAGAAATACGCAGAAGGGGATTGAGTTGGAATTCTCATACACTAAAGAGCACGTTGAGCGATATCACGTGCTAGTCCATCGAATAGAACCTTAATAGATGAAGATGAGTGACATGTAGGAGCTTATGTAAGGAGGGCAATCGTGGAGCGATCCAAAAAAGACTGCAGAGTTAAGTGGAGGTGTGTTGTTGAAGGTTTATGTTGCACTCAGAACTCAGGAGAATAACAATAATATGCTACAAAGTCATGAATACTTTTGAAGATAGCAGTCTGACTACTCAACCTCCGTAGTGAAATCTTTATATCACTGACAGATTCAATTTCAAAGGCTAAAACTTAAAATACCAATGTATTTTACCAGTGGATACAAACACGAAATACATCAAATTATAATTATGAATCTAAGAAAAGTGAAAACTGTTTTATTCAGTCATCGAAGAAAAGGAGACATAGAAAAAAAGTTATTGTTAGTAAATTCTTTCAGGAATTTTAAGTATTAATAGCTAAAATCCATAGTGTTTTACACGAGAAAGGATAATTAATTATTATAAAAAAGCCTTTCGTTTAAGAAGCAGAATAAGAGAAAAAGTTATGCAAAATATAAGTTGATCAATGGCAAAAAGAATATGTATAGTCATCCAGTAAAAACAGGCCAATCAACATTTACTTTGTGAATCAGATGTATTACGCTAATTATTACTACTATCAACAGTTGATCGCTCTAAATCACGAATTGGTAGAAGTTAGAATTCACAGGCCATTGAATCAGGTCCCAGTGGCTGAATGGTATACGAGTTTACCTTGTAACCGGAAGGTCCTGGATTGAAACTTCAGTGGGTTCGTACTGACGATGATTCCCAAACTAGGATGAAACAGCTGTCCAGTACTCCGGTGTTGGTTTTCAATTGTTCTCTATCTGATATCAATCCGTGGTCAACTCCTATTACTATTATATTCCTTTTTGAATTCCTGTGTGTTCCAAGTGTAACATAAGGTTTCAAGCTTTTTGAATTTTCAGTAGCAGTGTTGTTTTCAATGGGATTGCTCACCTGACATCAAATCTACCTCTTTTTCGGGTTTACTGTTGGCTAGTAGACTAGACGAGGTTTAACAGTGCGTCCATTGAGAGTCAAACCAGAACCATGTGTTTGACTGTCGACGATCCTGCCATATTCTTAGTTTCATTTAATCGTCAAGTCTCATGTTGTGTGTATGCGTCTGTAGATGGTACAACTTACGTAAAACCAAACTATGGCTACATACAATATAAGGATTGCATTGAGATGGAAGCCTGCAGAGATCATGACAAGTCTCCTTTATATGAGATGCCAATAATGACATCACAACACACTCAGACAACTAGATATTGTCTGTAATCCGATTGGAAAATCCTGTTTCCCAGTTGTAGTGAAGCCTAGGACATTGTTTAGGAGCTAAGCAAAGCACAGTTAAGATATGAAATCCAGTCTTAGTCAGTTTTCTTCAGTCTACTTCTTACTGAGAATAATGTCATACAGATTGTTGATATCAGAAAGCAAAACAACACAAATTTAGTTGTTGCAGCTACAGTATTAATTATTTATAAAAACTACCTTTGTGTTACACCCACGCATAAAATATTATTACTTGCGCAGATAAAATATCATGGCTAACAACTGTTTAAAAAAAACAAGTGCATATACACTTAGACGAGAAGAAAAAAACTACTGAAAAAAGCCTTAGGTGAATAAAACTCACGTGTATTATGACATTCAGAACCATCAAATCCACATGGAGGAGTATGTGGTGGAGGTTTATTCTCAGCATTTATCCAATCTATTGTTTTACCACTCACAGGTGACATGGATTTGTCATTACCGAAATAATTGACAACAACCTTCATCAAAGGAAAGAAATGATTAAATAAGGTAAAATAGGTTAAACGAAATTGGAAAACACAAACATTTTTTTCTAATATATTATCTGAATGCAATAAAATAAAGGCGAATTTATACTATACACTCAAAAATTCTGATTATACGATTGAAATCTGCAAATGAGTGAAGTGTCTACTTTTTTATTTCTGTGTTGTTTTCATTTGTGGCATATAATAATACCTCAGTAGCCAGACTGAAAACCTCGCCTAGTTTTCTTGCCGGTCCTAAACCCAAGAAAAGAGAGAAGGTTAGATGTGGGGCTAGCCACCCCAACCCGGAAAATCGAACAAACTGATACAGAAACTTCAATGCACAGCAAAATGGATAAAAACAAAATTATTCTTCTCTGGAATCAGAGAGACGATATGATGCGGGCTGGTGAAGGCCTTCGGGAAGCCAGTTAACCCATGTGTCTTTCTTTCGATGAAAGCGAAAATAAGCATTGAGAGCATGGAATCTTCGTACAATCTACGAAGCTGGCAAGTCTGTCCAGGTCTCCAAACAAATGAGACGATACGGTATGGAAGTGCCAGGAATCTGTGAGAGCAGATGGAATGCATGTGCACTGTCAAACTGAAGAGTAGAAAATCTACTCCGGTCTGGTCACCCAGATGACAACCACGAGCACACTGAGGCAGTGAGTGGCGATCATGATGTTACAAACATCAGCCAAACGTCTTATGCAGTGATAACCAATTTCCTCCTGCAGAATGATTACACCAAGATTCAACTCAAAAGTAAGGGGAGTTGCAGTTATCCAAGGTTGGTTTAGGGCTATGTTATTGCTGACTCATTCTGCAATGGATGTATAGCATAGAAAAGTATCCTAACATATGAACACTTTAAAGCCCCAAGAGAACTAGAGAATAGTAATGATATTGTTATTCTCAGACCAGATAAAGGTTATGGTATAGTTGTGATGGACAAAAGTGAATATAAAGTAAGGTCATATGCATCCTCGAAAATGAGAACAAATTTACTAGAGACTCTACCTCAGAAGGTGAGAAGAATTTCCAAAGTAAGGTGATCAACAATCTAATGGAACTCTTGAGTATGAATACCATTAGTAAAGAGAAATTCAACTCATTAAAACCCACAGAATCTCAGTTACTACACATTTCTGGTCTGGCAAAAACGCATATGCTTAACACTCTTCTTCCCTTTAAACTGGCAATACACAGATCTTCAGCTCACATATAAAACCCTGACATTTCTGTCATCTAAACAGAAGTGTTTATTTCAACTTGTAAAATTTCATATGAAAACACGATAGTAAGAGAAAACTCGATGTGACTTGAGTTAGTTCCACTATTATTAATACTAATATTATGCAATGTTTGTTTGAATAATTACTGAATGTGTATTAACAATATTATGGTAGAATTTATCTTGAAATAAGAATAAGGAAGAGAAAAAAAATTTCTACTCGGTTAACGGAATACATTTGAATTTGTATAATAATAATTATTATTTATCATATCGTTTAATTCCAAGAGGAACATAGGACTTCAGCTGCGCTTCTCCTTTGCCTTCGGTTTTCTGACGACTTTTTCACCCCACTCCAACTCTGGCTACATGCTTTCATCTCCTCTTCACATGTTTCCCTCCAAGTCACTCTTGGACGACCAACTCGCCGCTTCCCTTTCGGCCGGGTTCCACTCGAGCGATGGCTTGTCTAGTGATGTCACTTGATGGTCTCCTCAGCATATGGCCAATCCATCTCCATTTCTTCCTGCCTATTTGTTTCACAATCGGTTCCTGTTGAGTTGGTTCGCTCATTGCCAGAGATCAATCCCTGTTGCTGATCTTTTCTGGCCGGCCATCTGATCTTGAGTGGTATTGAGCGAAGACAACTGTTAATGAAGGTCTGAAGTTTGTTTGAGATGCTCTTTATGACGCGCTGGCCAAGTCTCTGATCCGTATAGCAAGTAGCACTGACTGACTTCGCAGTGGAGTTGAAGATCCGGATCTTATACTCGTTTTGATTCTGAGTGCTGTTGACCTTCACACAGACTTGAGAGTAATGAAAGCTTGTCTTGCTTTTCCGATTCTGGCTTTGATATCCTCTTCAGTTCCGTCCGCCTGTAGTTGAAACGATGCTTCCCAGGTAGGTCGGTAGGTGAAGGAGGTTGTTTCTTTCAGGTTCCTCCCATTCATGCTGGCTGGTTGCTGTCTGTTGTTGTTGTTGTTGGCCAGGAATCTTCATCACCACATCTGTTTTATCTATGTTCACCTGAAGTCCTATCTTATCTGGATGCTTCTTCTGCCAACTTGTTACTTTTCACTTGCATATCTTCCAGTTTGTGGGAAATCAGACATATATCATCGGTGAAGTCCAGATCCTCCAAGTCTTTTGCGTCAGTCCATTTTATGCCTGTTCCCTCGTTGGTTGCCGTTGTCTGTCGCATTATCCAATCAATTGCAATCAGGAAGATCATTGGTCATAGTAGACAGCCTTGCCTCACTCCCGTCCTCACTTCGAAGGCTTCCGTAAGTTTCCCATTGTGGATTACTTGTCATGCAGCATTGTCGTATAACTGTTGGATGAGATGTATAATTGTCGATGGGACCCCGTAATAGCGAAGTAGTTTCCAAATGACCTATCGATCGACGATGTCGAAGGCCTTTTCAAAGTCGATGAAGTTGATTGAGGTGGAGAGGTGACTGCCATTCCAAGCTTTGTTCAATGATGATACGTAGAGTGGCGATGTGATCAATACATGACTTGTTTCTCCTGAATCCGGCCTGTTCCGGTCGAAGTTTTTCATCCAGGTTGGCATGTTTGATTCTCTCCAGGATGATGCGACTTAGTATCTTGCTTGGAATGGACAGAAGCATAATTCCACGCAAGTTTTTGCATTGACTTAAGTCTCCTTTCTTTGGTAGTTTGAATAAGTATCCGTTCTTCCAATCCTCGCGTACTTTGCCCTCTATCCACACCTTCTCCAGCAATGGCGTCATCAAGTCCGCTGTTGTCTCTGGGCCCATTTTCAAAGCTTCTGCTGGGATTCCATCTGGTCCTGCTGCTTTTCCAGCTTTTAGCATCTTGATTGCATTCAGGACTTCTGAAGTTGTATACTTTCATTTTTTATTCCTTTACGTTTCCCTTGAAACATAGTGGTTCAAGCTAGAGGCTTGAAGTTTCAGTAGCAGTGGTGTTTATTTTTACGGGATGGGGTTGCCAGCCTCATGATCAGCCTTCCCTCTTCACCAGTCTTACCACTGCCTTAACGAGGTAAAGGAGTGCGTCTATGGCCGGGGATGGAACCCCGGACCAAATGCGTGGTTGGCGAGCATTCTAACACTCTGCCACCGATGCACTTTTATTTACCTGGCTATGATTCATTTTAAGATTTGTATGCTGAAAAGTTTAAGCAACGAAAAACGACTGTAGCATTTCGTACACATTTAAAAGAACAAGTAATGACAACTACAGAAATAATGATGGAGTAGGAAAGGATACTGGATGTAACTACTGAATGTTAATCAATAAAGAGAAGTATTTTAAGAGAGAAAATAGTCTGGATAGCTGATGAAGAAGAAAATTACAGTTTATACTGATAACATATATAATATACTTTAATATCGATCCAACATTTGTATATACTTGATAAAATAAGTGTTAACTTACATACTTCTATACACTTACATTCCATCTAATATGAATGCATCTGCATGGTACAACTGATTACTAACCAATGAAAATGACAAGTCATGATTGTTTATACTCTTATTTAGCAAACTTATTGAATCTATAAACACAGTGGTGACGAAAAACATAGCTTTCTAGTATTTGTGTGAATCTAATCGATCAAGTGTGCAAGGCGAGATAATCACTAAACTAAATGACACAACAATGTAGTGAGATTTTATTTATTAATTATTTTTTTGGGAGGAGGGAAGGAGCTGAGTGAAAATGTTGAGTGGGAAGAAACATTGAATGCAATCGGCTTCATGCTTACAGGTACTTATTATTTTTAGGAAATTTATGTCCCATATTAGATTTGAACACTGAACATTCGTTGACCATGTCCTAAACTATATCACTATATTAAAACAGACGAACATATCAATGTACAACACTGAAAAGGAATATATATTATTAAATGCTGACACACTTCAAACACACACTTCCACTGAACAAACATATGATGGGGAAAAGAGAAAAGGTGAAATAAAGATTACTAAATATCTTTAAAATGTTGACGATAAGAAGTGAATAGATGTATTATTGGATCAAACCTCACGGTATGTCACTAAATGTCTCACACGATTGATTTTCAACATGTCCAGGACCTGAACCATGCAACCTACACATCCCCAAAAATAGGTTAATTCAATAGTCACAAACTTCATGGGATTCATTATACTGACTAAAGCTTTCCCAACTCGGCCCTACTACAGGTAATACTGTTCTGGGTAGGTATGACCAAGGCATATCGTGAGCAACTTAATTATTGAACATTTACGTATTCATAATGTATTTGACTCGAACAATAATCTAACGTTACTCTACATCATACGAGCAATGAAATAAGGTTATCTGTGTTAAAAGAAAAATTTTTCATATCATCTTCTCTTTTCTACGGCCGTAAAGTAGGAAACCCTGCAGACTGGTATTTAGTAGACTCACACTTTAACAAGCAGTCAGATATCAACCTGGTGGTGTCAAAAAATGACTAAAGATAGTAAATTCTAAGCCAGCCTTCTATATCCTTTGTTGACAGCTGTCCGACAACTATTCACAACTACTCATCTTTACAGTTTGTCTATGTGCACAAATATGTATGTATGCTTTACCGATAAGTGCAGAAAAAGCTGAAGACCTAAATCTACAGCCTTCTACTATTTCATTGTACCGTAATATTTAACATATACATGAAAATTATGAAATGTTCTGATCATATGAAAGATTTTCTTATTAAATTATAAAAGTGCTACCAACTCGATAAAATATATCTTTCCAAGGCCCAACACTACTTTGTTCATTTGTGTATAAAAAAGAAAGCAAAAACCAGATTCAATGAATTTTTGAAAAAATAAACGAAGAATTCTAGGCATATTAGCTTTATTCTTCTATATTTAATTTGAGTACACAGATACAAGTACACACGCATAGACACATACACACACACATGCATACATTTCTTTTAGCTAGGGGAAACCTCGATCAAGCCATTTTGTTTCGCTACTATTATAATATTTCGATAACTAATGTGATACAAACAACTGAAAACTATTTTTTTGTTATGTAAATTTGATGTCTGTTAATAAAAAATAATAAAGAGTAAAGCCATTGAGACGAAAAATTGTTGAGAGTGACAGAAATGTAACATGACAATTGGCTCATAAAAAAGTGGTTTCTGTTAGCTTGATGAAGTAAAAGAAACATTAATTTACAGTAATAGAAACTGTAATACGACTATTGCGACAAACAGGTGTATAATAATTAACACACTTGGCAAGAGAACACCAAGTTTGTCAGGTAACATTCTAACAATAAAATATTTTGCACTGAAATTTTATGAAAGTTTGATTGAATTCAGCTCTCAGTGACGAAAGCATTTCAGCAGTGAATGCAAACTACTGCTTAAAGGATAGCGATACTATCTGAGTGCTCAGACACCGGAACTTAGGACAAAATTCAAACCATTGATCAATCGGTTGATGGTTGAATACTTCACAGCCTCGAATATGGATTAACTCTACAGTATATATTTATACTGACAAAATACCAAATATGTCATCAGAAGCTTGAAAATTTATTCATAATACTTCCTTCGTACAGTTAAAATTTTACAGCCATAACCTTTGTTGACTTAATAATTTATTTATAACATTAGTTTTAAAAGGCGAATGTACCAGGAAAGCGTAATATCCGATAACAGTTTATCACATGTCTCTATACATCTCTATTTTGAAGTATTGTTTGGCATAGGTTTTTTGTTTGATTGGTTTCAGGGTTTCATCATGAGCTCATATCAGTAAAGAGAACCATTGGAAAACCTGCAGGGAGTACTGGACAGCTGTCTCATCCTACTTTGGGACTCCTCAGTAGTACGCACCCACAGACAATTTTCGAACCCAGGACCTTTTGGTTACAAGGCAAGCTAGCTCGTAGACCATTCTCTCACCCACTACGTTTTGATCCAATAGCCAGCCCATAAATTCCAACTTCTGCCAATTTACGACATAGTGCGATCAATTCGCAATGTCTTCTTCGGTGAGTAACTGTCAATTTCAAAACTATTACATTTCTTACAATATATATATATATATACATATAAGAATACTGAACAAGTAAGTTCAAATGTAGGTATCAATCCCATTCAAAGTCATTAAAAAAACGCAGATATTTCATATATTGGATTTAGCGCTGAAGATTTTTATCAAGAACGACAAGGAAAGCTTTGAAATTAATTTATTTAGCTCAGGGAATACAACACTAGAAGCATATAACTTGGCTACAGATCTTCATTATTTCAGAGGTATTATTGTTGTCTCTCAGTTCTGAACTTAATTTCACCTTAAACGTAGTCATCATTCAATATCCGTGGTCAAACCATTGAAAATTGAGTAACAGTAAACAGTTGTTTTGCTCTAGTTTGTAACTTTTCATCACTAACCATTCACGAACTCATTAGGAAATATAATCCTTAGATCTCGTAACGAGTGTATACATCACTATGGAAATGATTGCGTTGGGATTCACCGGTAGGTTTTTCTTAGCTTTTAAATGTTTCTTTGGTTGTTTAACGATACAGCTCTTATCAGTAAATATACCTTATAGGTAGTTGATGGGAAATTGTGACTAGTTTGAACGAAAAATTTGATTTTTACACGGTCACTGATGATATTCACTGCTAGTATAACTATATACTGACTTAGCTGAACTCCGAAATTGTGAACCAGTAAACTGTGACACAATGGTAGAATAATTATGCGTTCTTTACAAGACCTGAGTTTTATTTCTCACTGGGTCATCTGTGTACACTGACAAATAATCTTAAGGAAAAGCAAGGTAGCTTTCTGTTTCTTAAATTTTCGCTGTTCAGTGGTTGATATGATTTGTGACAGAAATTATACAACGATATATAATAAAGAAGAACATAAAATCTTTTGAACTGATAGACTGATCACAAAAATGTAATTTAAGAGGATTAACTATACCACTACTAAATTGCTCATGAATTGGTGAATTGCATTGCTAAAGAATAACTCAGCCTATGAAAACAATTCACGTGAATAGTCATAGTCAAACAAACACTTGAGTACTGTTTGATTAAAGAAAAAAATTTTCCCCAGGCAAAAAATGTTTCAAACAAAATCTCCAGAACTATTTACCTCAAAGTCTCCAGTTATCGGATTCATATCCAGTAAAGAATAATCGGCGTTACGGTCACCATTTGCATCAATACGAACAACACCAGTGACACCTAAGGTAATAATGAAGACAAAACAATTGGTTATATAAAAAGTGAGACAGGTTATAAAAATTAGTGGAAGCAGACAGTCTAAACAGGGAATTTCATTTTAACATGTTACATGATAAGTGCTTTAAAGAAGATGATTTGCAAGAATATTGAGCACGCTGGAAATCACACTTCTCTAGCATAGGAATTTCGTGAGAACGTTTCGCTAACATTTTGGAAATTTTCAAATACAAAAAGTGTTGTAGTCCTATTGTGAAAACACTACAGCATACAAGTCAGTACAATACCAGTGACTGGGATCTGCTCATAGCAGCTGGACAACTAAGCTGACTAAGAGTGACTTTATTTTCTATGACTGGTTTGTAAGGATTCGTTATTTTTTTACGAGTTGATCACGGATTGATATCAGATAGAGAACAATTGAAAACCAACACCGGAGTACTGGACAGCTGTTTCATCCCAGTTTGGGAATCATCGTCAGTACGAACCCACTGAAGTTTCAATCCAGGACCTTCCGGTTACAAGGTAAACTCGTATACCATTCAGCCACTGGGACCCGATTCAATGGCCCATGATCTTATTTGATTTGTGATATTGGGACGGTCATCTTACTCAATATAATTACCTGAAGCTATTTTTTCTAGCAATAATAACTCGTGATATTTACGATGAAAACCACAGATGACATGGTTATAAAAAGTAGTCAGACAATTATTTAATATAATACATATAAGTAACTAAGGCATCCATAGCTAAGTAAATAACTGTACAACAAAACAAAATTTGAGTTTTGAGAAGAAAGATGTACTGAAGGTCTTTGAAACATCTTGACAATACTTAGAAGCTATCTGTCAACCTTTTACATACGACCTGAGCTACAAATCTTCTCTATCACACAATTTTTACACACAACAGAGGCAATCGGAATTCATCTAATCCAGCCAAATCTATGTGTTCAAAAGAAACTTGTAGGGCCTTTTCTTTGCCAGGGCCAACTACATAATCTGCATTAGGTTTTTAAAAAGAAAACAATTTCTCCCCTGCCCTTGTAACTATCTTTTGACTTTGCCATTTTTTACAATTCTAGCTAATTCTATTAACTTGTTTTTAGTTTACGGTAATTCTTCAAAGTCATCCTATTCTTCTTAGTCATCATTGCTAATTTAAAAATTTCTTGTTTGTGTGATAACTTATTGCCAACGCGTAAGAATCAACCTATCTTGAATTCGGTAATTAATTTTCACACCCCCTCCTTTTAAAACTTAGATATCTTGTTATTAACACCTAATACTTATTTGTTTTGATGACCTTTAACTTCTTGATTTCGCCCCCCTCTTACTTAAAACTGTTCAACTAAAGTAACCAACTGATTAGTAAAATTCTGATGTAAAAAGGTATATACACTAGCGTTGAACCGATGATGAGGAACTATAACTGAAAAGGAATATATTTCTTCGCTCAATCTGTTGTTTTGTTTAAATGAGTAAAAGGCAATTTGGAAATTACTGAAATCATCCTTTTTTCAAAAATAATCAATAAACTTCTTTGACAGACACCAGAGTGACAACACCTCACAGGTAAACAATACAGCTGAGAGGATACACGAACAGTAAACATTATCTATCTGAGCTACTAATCTTCTCCCTCATTTAAATACTACTGAATCTCTCGCTCTCCCTCTTTCATCATCGCATTTAATACAAACTTTACCAGTAACAAATTTATTCGCACTTGAGCATAACATTTTTGTACTACACTGGATGATGATGAGGGGAGAAAAACTCTCACGAATAGCATAGTTTCTCCAGGTCTAGCTAACATTTATTGTTGATTTTTAAGAAATGCATAAAGCTGGGAACACTGAAGATCTGTGCAAGGTAAACAAGTACACAAAAGAGTAAAATTTATTTATCATTAGTTAAGTGACGTCAATGACTTAAACTTATTTCGAATATCATCAAATAAATAAATGAGAATTAAAATATACTCTACAATAAATTCAAAACAAAAATTATTAGAGCGAATAATTGTGCTCAATAAGTTCTCCTTCAGGCTCTACAATTATAAATCCACTAGTGCTGGCATGCATTAGTCAGTAAAGGCGAATTAGAATTATATCGGAAGGTGTAGTGTAGTACATGTACAAGACAGAGTAATAGTTAATGAGTTCCAGTTACCATGTAAATCCATATATATTCTATGGTCAAAAATAGGATGAGATAAAATACTTCAGTGATGTGTTCGTTAGAACCCGAGACCTTCTAAACTCAGTGGGTGCCTACTGCCAATGATTCCCAAACTAGGATGAAATAGCTGTCCAGTACACTGGTGCTGGTTTTCAATGGTTCTCTAACTGATATCAATCCGTGGTCAAACTCGTATAAACAAACCTAATCCTTACAAACCAAACTCTTGAAAGTTAATCACTATTGTTTATCCAGGATTTGTTAGCCTTATTGTAAACTGAGGCTGGATATATGTCTTCTGAATACAGAGGCCAGGTCCTCTTTTATTGATCGCTATCACTTTAGCTACTGAAAGAAGACGCATTCAAGCTACTCTGGGAAGATTACTAGAGAAATGACAGATAAGCGAAAACGCCTGTTCTGGCTTTATTGAATATCCCTAATAAATGGGCGAAGACTGCACTACCTTTAATTTCTGCTGAGTATACATACACAAATGCGTATCTGTGAATTATTTCATTTCGTTCTATCTCATGTTATTTTGACCATACATATTTTATATGGATTTAATGACAATCTAAACTGAGTATTATTGAGCCTTGTACTTGTACTACAATACAGCTTCCGATATAATTCTAATCTGTCTTTACTGACTAGTGTATGCCAGTATTGATGAATTTTTAATTGTAGAGCCTGAAGAAGAATTTATTGAAGGCAATTGTTCTCTCTGAGTAGACCAGATAATTATAAATACATTAACACAAATAGACGGCCTTTATATTCTTCAAAAAAGATACCTATCAACTGATATGATCATGCGTAAATATAAAACAGAATAACAATAAATCCGATAGAAATATTATTTGGTCAATTTGTACATTGTATTTTACAAAAACTACTATACATATATATACATATATATACTACGTAACTGGCCCTGTTACTAGCATCTTCCAGACATGTGTAAAAAAAGTAATATATAAACAACAGTAATTTTTACTTATTTTTTAAATTAAAAAAAGGAAAAGAATTAAACATACCTTTGAATGATCTATTCCACATTTCGTGGGTAATTAGTGTCCCGTTGGTAATAGTTCCACCTTTGGCTAAAGCATCATTTAAAGCTAAGGCGTATAACTTGACAGCATCGTGAAATGTCCCAATAAACGGTGTTATCTTTAAGTGTGAAAACAAATGCATGTGGAATAGTGGATGAAAATGATGTACTGGGATACAGATTACTAGAAAAAAGCAATTTTACATATACATATGTATTTGAAAAAGTGTTTAAAGAAGTAAAGCATGAGAGATAGATTAACTCCTATTAGAGAATGTTACAAACAAGTTATTGGCAACTTCAAATGAAAAAGAAAAAAAATGAATCACTCATCTATTTTTACAATACAGTGGTATTTGTACTCCCCCCACCGCCACATCTATGGCCTTGGAGTCCTAGTGGCTGTTGACTGGTTTGACTTATCAATGTAGTTGGTGTCTTTCAGGGTGATTTAAAGCATTTATATCTATATACCCAAATGCTGTTATCTTTTTTTCTCTGTTGATTCGCGACAGTAGAAGCTGTCTATGTCAACGGTTTGTCTTCTTGTCTTCTTGAGTAGTGGTATCGTATCGTGTTGTTGTTGATGTTAATTAGAACAGTAGGCTCGCAAATTGACTAGGTAGGAAGTTTGTTAGCACAAACTACAAAGTGTCTTAACGGTCATAACAGAGCCGAGAATTAGTGATATCTTGATGTATACCATTTATATATTAGAACAATATCACCTTACTACTTCATATAAACTGGCCAAAATTTACATAGGTATTGCTGGATATGCATTGATTGAAAAACATGTTTTATTTACTTTGAAAACAAAGGAAGAAAAAAACATAAAAAGACTGAAGACTTCAAAAGTAGTTAGCTGTTTTCCTAAATAATACGGTTGTTTGTTGCTTTTTAACTTTCACTAAAACGTGTGATATAGCGCTTCAATGTTAGATAAGGTAGAGAAACGAATGATTAACCTACTTATGTATAGAAAGAATAATAATTATAAATAATGCACGGTCGATCCCAAGAGCTCTAATCTCAAACAAACTTCGAAATCAAAGTAAGAAAAGCTGACCAAAAATTAAACAAATATGAAAACAGACTAAAAATGCACCAAATACTAAGAACTTTTCTAGGCTATCAAGAATGCCACTATAACACAAATACCACTGAAATACTCAACTTAATCAGTTATTTTTGATTGGTTAAAAGTGAAAAGTTGTGGTATACCTCAGTCTCACAGAGGTTAATTTGGTACACCGTGACTACTGACAAATTCCAGGACACGCGTGATTTGTTCCAACTGGGGCTCATCAGCTAAGTAAGTATTCACGTCTTTCAGTGGTGAACGGCGTTTTCGGTTCAACAGAACCAATCAACGCGAAATTAAAAGTAACTGAAGTAACCAAAAAAAGGTTACTGATAACTGACAATAAAGGAATGTGATGATAAACACGAAGAACAAGTAAAGTAGCAGTTTACATACACACTCACATACACACACACAAAACACAGCAAAACCACTATCTATTCATATGGTGATAGTTATCAATAAGATGAATACAATCTAGTGCGTAAAATAAATCATCAAGCTTTTTACACTATTTCCCTTTACATATTAATCTGTATAAAAACTAATAGGAATAACGGAAAAGCCAAATTCTGGACCAGTCCATATGACCAGAGATCTTTAAAAGATATCAAGTGACAAATTGGCTATGGACAAATAAACAAAATGTTTAAATGAACCAAAAGCAGAGAAAGATGATAGAATAACACTGGATAGTTAAATTATATAATGTAAAAGGTTTCACAGATTTAGAGCAGAAGAAAATGTGAAGAAATCCACGTCCGAATATCAGCTAACTCAGCTAAAATCTACAATTATTTCAGTGAAAACAATTTTCAGTCACTTGCAACCACACGGTTTAGACCAACACAATAGCCTATATGGCAAATTATGAGCTAACTTAATTTCTTTATCAAGAAGAGTAGTCGTGAAAATACAACATACAAATCAGATTGACAGAGAAGAAAACAAACAGACACATGTGTGAAACCTAGACACTGTGATAGTATGTAATTTCTTATTAATTCCTATACTGGCCATATCACCCAGAATAACAGTATAATTAACTGGAAGACGTTTCGAATACACTTTATAGTTTATAATCATATCAGGTTATGTATTAATCATAGAAGCAGGGCCAGACAGAATTTCCCCACCCCGAAGCACTGAAAACGGACCGAGAGACTGCGGCAGATATGCTCACCCCACTATTGCAAAACTTTTGGAAAGAAAGAAATGCGCTTATCGATTGGAAGAAAGCCAACCCTATCAGGCTACCAAAGAAGAACGAATTAAGCCTCTGCCTGGCGTGGAGTCATGCTCTTGTCCGAGGCCAAGTAAAATACTATTTTGCATCATCCTGGAAAGAATAAAGGGTGCACGGGGTGCAGAACTCCGCCACCCACCAGAACAAGTTGCATTCAGGAAAGGCGAATCATGTGCTGATCAAATTACAGCTCTAAACATCGTCATCACAGAACAAATCATAGAATGGCAGTCAAATCTTTACCTAAACTTGATCGACTTCGTAAAGGCCTTCACCAGACAGCATTGACCGAGAAGTAATTTGAAAACTGCTTCAACACTACGGAGTACCTCAAGTCTTTATCAACATCAATCAACAGCCGGCCATTTGACAGTGGCACGTGCTGGGTGATCCACAACGGAAAACGTAGTGAGGCGTTCGAAGTACATACAGGAGTAAGACAGAGGTGCCTATTGTCACTGATGATATTCTCAATTGTGGTAAACTGGATTATGCATCAGACTGCAAGGAGCGAGGAGACAGAAGCACGCTGGACCATCGGTGAAGAAACTAAAATATCTGGATTTCGCAGATGATATGTGTCTAATGTCACATAAACTCGAAGACTTGAAGACGAAAACTAACAATTTGGAAGAAGAAGCAGCAAAGGTAAAACTTCAAGTGAATCCAAGGGAATAATAATAACTGACACACTATAGCTTTTTACTACATCAACATTTCCAATAGGCCACTGAAGACTTTTACCAACAGCTGTCTTGGCTGGCTGCATATTGAAGACCAAACGGTCAGAAAGAATTAGCAGCAATGAATTTTGGGAACGAACTAATCAAGAACCTATTGCTCAACGAAAATGATGAAGAAAATAGAGATGAACTGGTCACACAACGAGGAGACCGTCGAATGACATCGCACGTCAGGCCACTGTTCGAGTGAAATGCGAATGGGAATTGACGAGTTGGGCGTGCGTCCCAGGGTGACATGGAGGAGATAGTGCTAGTTGGAGATGAGAGAGTATAAGTGATCGTGGGGCCACGCAAAGAGGACAGTAGAAAATAGGATAGAGTGGAGATGTACTGGTAAAGCCTTATGTTCCACTCGGAAAACAAGCGAACAATAATAAAAAATAATAATAGGTAGGCTAAACTTTTTCACTTTTACTCCAAATTAAGAAAATTTATTTAGATATTAAGCATAGTGAAATAAAAACAACTTACTTCAGAGTCTCGGTAACTGAAATCATAATCACGCAGAGCTCTTGCTCTTACTTCTTCAGTGAATGTGCGATATTCTGGACTGTCAGGCTTTAAAAGTGTAAGAGTCATAAGGGCTCGATAAGCTTGACGTGCTCTTTCATTTTCTTCTGCACTTGATGTTTCTCTATACCATGGCCTTTTCAATTTTTTTTGGCTAAAATGAACAAAAATAAAAGATGAAAGTAGAAGACAATGAAGTACTTTTATTAAACAAAGCAATTTACTATAGAATATATTGAACTACTTTAACAGAAATTATAATATATATATATATATATATATATATATATATATATATATATATATATATATATATATATATGTTAGAATCACAATTTGCATATGTCTTCGGTATTGTACTGTTTTGTCTTTCGTATTGTGCTTTTTCGTCTTCCTTTCATGTTTTCCATGTTGTTTCACCAGCACTGTTCATCAAATCCGTCTTTCCATTATTCGATATTCTTGAAGTTGATATACATATTTATATCTCTGCTTATATGCTACTTATCAGTTGCATACGTCACAATACCACCTGTCGTAAGATTACAATAAAACATTCACGTGAATTATTTCTTTGACTGAAGACTATATTACATACTATTCGATTTCCAATCGACTTATCATAAGCATAATGATTTACTGACAGACAGTCATCATACTAAAATAGGAAGTGACTGCAGTTCCCAGTGAGTGATGGTGTCCCGACTGGGAGGTCGAACCAATGACCTATTGGGCGACGAGTATCAGTTATTACTTTTGTTTAAGTCACTTTTGCTTTTCCTACCGATATGTCAACAGAGGTTGAATACTTCAGTGGAATCAATCAATGGAAAAAACAAAACCAACTTCAAAAAAGCATCTTTTCCCTAAATCAAATATGCAAAAGTGAACTTATTTTGTGAGTGAATTACCAGAGTTTCTCGTTAGGTAACTACGATAATCATTACAGTAACCTTTTATTTAGACCTCTCCGAAAAGTGTATTTTAAACATTTGAAAAATTGTCAAATATAATCTGGTATACTTTAAACTATTAAGAATAAACAAATTAAATATACAATTATTAAGTGAATGAAAATAAAAAAGACAAAAAAAATTTAATTGTTTTTCCACTTGTTCGTTCATTATATATTGTCAGTAAAATGTAAACAATACAATTTGATAAGTTTCATAATTTCTTATAAGCCATTATACGCGAACGAAATCTAACGGACCTATTTTACCTCGATTCTATGGTAGACCAACACTACACAAACCAAACATCTCCTTACGACTAATCGTTTCGCTTCCAGGAACACCATCATATAATCTATCTAAAGAACTTTTCAGGAAATTAAAATGCTTCACAGAATCATGCGACCATTCTATCAATTCGTCAATACAATTTTTAGAGAAAATCAAAAAGATTCAAGTACATGACAATGAGGATCGCGCTTTTCGATTAGTGCGCTACAGTTGCTTAGTTACATAAAACTTTCATTTCTCTGGTGTTTCCGACCACGAAGTTTTGGAAATTATTGCAGTCCGTTTACCTTCGAACACTAAACCTGTGGATATAATCTTGTTGACTACTAATACCTATAACTAACTGTTTGGCATTTTGTGACTTTTTAACACTAACTCATATCTGTAATTGTATATATTGTTGGATTTATATGTTCAAGTTGGCCCAAGTCAGTGAGTCTATGGTTTTGGTATCATTTTAGTTAACTGTGCTTAACTGTATGGTATATTGTTGTATTGTATTGTTGTTGTCGCTTGTTGCCCTTTTTGCTGTGAATTATTTTCCTTTTGCTGGTGTTGTTCTGATTGTTTTATTCCTTGTTTTCCGAATTTAATGCAAGCAACCCCACCCTGTAAACAAAGTTGCTACAGAAACTTCAGCACGATGAATCTCTATGCGCCAAAAGAGGAACTGACGAGGATATCAAAGCCAGAATCGGAAAAGCAAGACAAGCTTTCATTACTCTCAAGTCTGTGTGAAGGTCAACAGCACTCAGAATCAAAACGAGTATAAGATCCGGATCTTCAACTCCACTGCGAAGTCAGTCAGTGCTACTTGCTATACGGATCAGAGACTTGGCCAGCGCGTCATAAAGAGCATCTCAAACAAACTTCAGACCTTCATTAACAGTTGTCTTCGCTCAATACCACTCAAGATCAGATGGCCGGCCAGAAAAGATCAGCAACAGGGATTGATCTCTGGCAATGAGCGAACCAACTCAACAGGAACCGATTGTGAAACAAATAGGCAGGAAGAAATGGAGATGGATTGGCCATATGCTGAGGAGACCATCAAGTGACATCACTAGACAAGCCATCGCTCGAGTGGAACCCGAAAGGGGGGCGGCGAGTTGGTCGTCAGTGCAAGGGTGACTTGGAGGGAGACATGTGAGGAGGAGATGAAGGCATGTAGCCAGAGTTGGAGTGGGGTGAAAAAGTTGGCAGAAAACCGAAGGCAATGGAGGTGCGCAGCTGAAGCCCTACGTTCCTCTAGGAATTAAAGGATATAATAATAAATAATAATAAGATGACAATGAAATAATGGTATTCTTTGATGTCACAGCATTATATACTTTAATTAATCCAAAACTAGCAGCAGAAACTATGCAACATTTACTCTATAGTGATGAAAACATAAAACGCAATGTTCAACTTGGATAGAACTCATACAATTATTCCTTACAACATACTTCCAATTCAATACTCAAATATATGAACAGATAAAAGGGACACCAATGGGATCGCCCATATCAGGATTAATAGCTGAAGCCGTCATGCAAAGATTAGAATTAATAGCTCTACCTATAATTAAACCGAAAATCTGGGTACGTTACGTTGGTGATACATTTGTAATCATTAAGAGAAATGATTTAGAACATACCCATAAATTAATAAACAACATATTTGAAGACGTCAAATTCACAAGAGAAGAAGAGTTAGATAACAAAATCCCATTTCTACGTCCTAATCAGGAGAACCAACACAGGAAATTTAGAAACACAAGTATATAGAGAATCAACGCACACAGGCCAAATACTCAGCTACACTAGCAATAATCCAATTACTCACAAAAGAAACTGTGTGCAGACATTGTTTAAAAGAATTCAAACACACACTGTAGCACTCCAGAGTTGAAAAGAATGGAAGAAAAATACCTACTAACGATCTTCAAAAAGAATGAAAAGAAAGAATTGAAAAGTAAATATTTCTTCGCTCAATCTTTCTGTTTTCGGAATGGTTATCCACAAAATTTCATCAAAAAGTGTTTAAACTCGAATCACAACCCCAACAAGGAACCATCATCTAAGAATACAAGAAAATTCATCCTACCATATACAAAAAACATCTCTGAAATAACAGCTAGAATATTAAAACCGCTTGAAATAGATATAGCACACAAGCCAGTCCAATTACTTAGTTCGATATTGTGCAAACCGAAAGACACATCCAACAGAAAGAGGAGATAAAACTAATATCATTTACAAAATAAATTGTATGAACTGTAACAGACATTACATTGACCAAAGTGGGCGTCCCCTTCACATAAGAATCCAGGAACACAAATCAGCTGTGAGAAGACATGATATATATTCTTTTATATCAATGTATATAGATAATTATGGACATCAGTTTGATTGGGATAATGTCGAAATTTTAGACAGGGGAAACACCAAAAGTGCCAGAGAATTCCTAGAAGCCTGGTACTCAGACGAATATGCAATTAACAAACACGTTAATATCGATCAAATATACGAACTAATAAAAAGTAAATCATGTGACCAGAAAGTTTAAAATCCAAGTCAATAGAAAATGATCAATACATATGTAAAGATGGTTACCGGGAGACGCGATTCTATCACTCATGAAGAAATTTAAATCAGTTCACTTTATCCTAAAAATTGCCCTGAAGATGTTGTCAAGATGGATGACGAAAGTTCCGCAACTAAACCAACCAGCTCAGTAAACACTATTAATTACAAATCATTCACCTGAGCTACAAATCTTCTGTATTATACGCCATTACATTGCAAGACTTATCTTGCCTGGATCGGTTAGACGCGAAAATAAGAATATGAATCTATTCTGTATATTTTGATATACACTGGGATATTTTTATTTTTTTAAAAAGAACATTGATAATAATGTATAATTAGAAAAGTAAATAAAGAGGGAACCAGTTCACCTTCAAGAGATTATTCTACTTCTTTCTAATGCATTCAACTTAACTACTGAAAAATGACAACAGTTTCATTTTATAACCGATTTCCAACTGTAATAAACATGCATAATCGATTCCTTATTGAACCTTTCTGGCTGATGTCATACTATCATTATTCCTCATAAGTGACTACAATTTACTAAGAGTCTAGAGTTGGAAAACTTAAAGAACCCCTCAAATGTCTTTATATTAAAAAAATAGTAGGTGTAAATACTTTGCTTCTTTGAAAGTTTTGCTCATCACTAAAAAGTAAATCTTTATTTATAATCTTAAGTTGTTAGTCTAAATGCTCACTGAAAACCTTAAAATATTTTGAGATTAGGAAATTCAATCACAGTTTAATAACTTCAGTGAATCACTCCAATATTCAACACTCACTCCATCATCAGTAACAATAATAATAACAGCAGCAAAACTATTCAAAAAATAGTATAATAAATCAACTGAATATGAAAGAGGAAAGTGTATATGAAAAATCAATAATATTTCAATAAATGAATTTAACAAATTTTAATATCCAATCAATTGTTTGGAGATACAAACTATTTCTTTTAAAAAGTAGAATTATATAAAAAATAAGTAGTATACATCGAAATCTCAAGTCTCATTAAAGGATTCAATTTAAGAAAAGTAAAATTTAAATCAGTTAGTCATAAGAAGTTAAACAACACAAGGAACCGTTGCACATTGGAATTTAAATATATTCTTGATAAAGAGCTTAACCACAAGATTCAGAGGAGTTATTCGTCAAGTTACTATTCAATTGAACAGATAAGCATTTAATTTCTCAATGGAGCATTATTTAATGTCTTCTACATGATGCCAATTTGATGATGATATCTGTTTTCCAATGAATTAAACTCTAGCACATGAAACATGCAAATAAAAGTTTCTCTGAATGAAACATGGAAGCAATATTGACTCACTTAAATTTTTATGTACTTATAGCTTTATTTAAACTCAAACTAATCTTATTAATTAACTTTATTTTAAATTTCCTACACAGGAAGTTCAAAGAAATTTCATTCATTGCCAACTAATATCCATTGGTCCAAGAAGTTGCCTAGGGGATAGAAGTGTGGCATTTGGAACAATGCCAGGTTATTTTGTGTCTCATTGAGAGCAAAACCACTTAGGGCAATGCAGGTAGATGGTGACATGCCTCCTGGTTTCTACTGCTAGTCACTATCATCACTGAAATATAATCGTATTACTACTATTCACCTGCATATAAACACTATTCAAAAATATACATGTCTTCAGTAGAAAAATAAAGTGTTGGTTTTTAAGGATTTGATTGGTTTACAGGATTTCATCATGAGCTGACATTACTCAGAGAACCATTGGAAAACCTGGGAGTACTGGACAACTGTTTCGTCCTGGTTTGGGACTCTTCAGCAGTACGCACCCACCGCCACAGTTCGAACCCAGGACCTTCTGGTTACAAGGCGAGCTCGTATACCTTTAAGCCACTGGGACCCGATCCAATAGCCCATAAATTCTAACCTCTGCCAATTCACAACACAGCGCGACCCTTAGCCAATGTCTTCGGCGAGTATTTATCCTCACACCCAACCAGCTGCACCCTACTGGTCACGACTTCTCACTAGAACCCCAGGTAACTACTACTCTGTATGCATACTTATCAATACACCGACAAATCATCACCTGTTCATAATTATTTTATTATCACTGAAGATATGACAAAAAGAAAGGTAAAATTGGGGTATCTCACACATTCGTATCTAATTTAATCACAAAATATAACAGGATAAATGTTACCAGTTATTGTGGCACTCTATGAAGAAAAAAATATCTATAAACATTTTAGTTGGTACAGGTAATTTAAACGTTATCATATATATGTCATCATGATAAGTAATAGCTAAATGACAAATTGATAAATTAGCATATTCAACACTACACACTAATTATATACATATATGAGGCGCACGCTGAACACACAACCATAATGGAATCAGTAAGAAAAAAGTATGTGAGTTTTCCAGAGACACTCACATCTCATTCTTAAAGCTTAGAGCACATTTATTTAAGACTTTTTTTAAAAAAAATAGCATTTTTCACCTGAAAAAAAGTAGTTCAGAGTGATATCATCAAGATATCACTATTCTTCTTGCGTACATATTAATATCGAAAGAAGAAAAACTTATGACTCATGCTGTTGTAAGCTTACTTTGATGAGCGCACACACACACACAAATATGTGTAGTATCATTTTAACTACAAGAAATTACGGTATTATGTGAACTATGATAGAATAATGAAAGGAAGTATGAATATAGAAAAAAAAGTAAGTTATTTCTAGGGCAGGAAATCAATCTCAGTTACTGTTTCAGCTTAAAGGTAGTCATAATAAATAGACTAGAGTAACAAAAATTCACTGTAGAATCTCTTATACTCTGTGTTATTGATTTTATTATATTTTAATAACGACAAAATGGCTGGAATACTGAAACCATATGGAATACATGCAATACACAAACCAATAAATAACTTCATTCAATACTATGCAGATCAAAACATTCAACAACAAAGAAGAAAAGATCAACATCATCTACAAAATAAATTTGAAACAAGCAAGGGTTAATAAAGCAGGAGTTAATGGATTCACCAAATTTCAATAGAACTTTTCAGTTGAATACTATATATATATATATACTATTAGAAATACATAGGGAGACTGATAAGCAAATAAATCGAAATAATTTGTCTGAATTGTGATAAGCACTATAATGGTCAAAGTTGGCATCTTTTTCGACTCCGTATATATAAACTGATATAAGGATAAACCTTGGGAACTGTAATTGAGTATAAATCAATTATGGATAAGATTTATTTCGATAAAGCCTCGCAGTGTTATATGGCAATATTTACTGATAACTTTTCGAGGACAATTTATTGCTCCTGACCATACCAAAAATATAAACTAGCTGTGAAAAGACACAACATGTATTCCTAAATATCGATGCATGTAGAAAACTATGGACATCAATATTGACTAGGAAGATGGTTCTCTAACTGGTATCAACCCGCGATCAAACTTAAACAGATCAAATCCTTATGAACAAACTCTTGAAAAATAATCTTAGGCTCACTAATGACTGACTACAGAACAACGTTGCTTAGAATTCTAATGAAAGTTCGTGACCAGTAGCGTCCATCAGGTTGGATGTGACGACAAATACCCACTAATGACATTGGTTGACAGTCGCGTTGAAATAGCGAGTCGAATGAAGTAAGAATTCACAGGTTATTGAATTCGAGGCAAAGTGGCTGAATGGTCAAGGAGCTTGGCCTAATAACCTGAGGTCTCGGGTTCGGTCCCTGGTAAGGTCATGGGTGTGCACTGGTGAAGAACGACAAACTAAAACGAAACATCTGTCCAGTACTCCCTAGTTTTCAATGGTTCTCTAACTGACATCAATCCGTGATCATACTTGAAAATGTAAAAAGTTTAAAAAGTACAAACGCCAAAAATGCCTGGGAATTCCTAGAAACCAGAATCAGAGATTAGCAAACACATTACTATAGACCATGATTAAATCATCCAGCTCAGAGAACGCAATGTTCAAAGAGTCTTCAGTCTATTATCATAGGTTTATATCAAGATATTTAGCAAGACAAATCGACCTTACAGTACAGACTAAACGACGTAAAGAATAAGAAATCTTTGAGGAATTTTTATGTGCCCAGACGAACAATAATAAAGCATTTCTAGATTCAATTTATCGTGTGGTTGACAAGGCTTAACCTAAGATCGAGTAGCTATTCATTTCCCTAAAGCTTTCAATAATCTTCTCATTGAAGCTGACCTTGGAAAAACAACTAAATCTCAAAGGTATTTCACAAGTATAAGAACAAATTATTATCCTACCAGTAGATTAAAAGTAAAACATAACACTAAACATAATAAACAAAACAATTCTGTAATATGTGATTATTTTTATAAATGAGTCGAATGATTTTACCGACATACCAGAATATTACGCTTTCCAGTGTAGTGATAATTTCAAAATACTGTAATGGTAAATATTAACTTTAATAATAATTTTTTTCAAAAAAACAAGGGTGATAACTATGACAGTATTTTATGAAGTTAGCAAAATGTATATGCTTTCTAAATAATTTATTTCGGTTAATTTTTATATCTCTCGTTGACTGATGTATATTTGACCAAAATGTTCGGCCTCTGTTGATGTAGAAGTTTCTATTTAGGAAACTTCAACGATATCTGAGGACTGGCATGATGTTATTCAGTGAATAGTAACTTACAAGCGAATCTGGAATTCACATTTCATCCTACTTGAACACTTGCAAGCTGGATTTACCTACAAAAGCCAGGATGTGGAGCAGTCCTTACAGAGAATTGTGAACCCAGCACCCATCGTTCCGAACGCCAAGGAGTTGTTCACTAGACCAAATGGGCCGCGAGAGCTGCCTCTTGTGGTCAAATGGGACGAAATGTGCATTCTGGATTCCACTGCCAGTCTCCATCTATCAAACAACTTTGTAAATAACATTTAAATGGTATCTGGAAAAAACCAAACATTTTATCATATTACTTGCTTTTTTCCTCTAACCAGTCTTAAATGATTTCTTTCTTACATCTTTCATTCATTTCATTTTATTTTAAAAACGATGAAATTGATGAAATTATCATAAATTACTTCTGTTATGTGTACTTGACTGGAATAAGAAAACTGTATAAAATGTATTTTTAAAGAAAGCTTCACTGACTGGATAAACTCGTATTTCACAATCAACTTTTATTGTGAACATCTACAAAATACTTTACACTTTAGGAATAAATTATCCTCAAGCTCTTATAAGTTTATCATCCATTTTTTTTGTTTCCTAACACAACAGTGTATATACGGAGAAATTCACCCGACAAAACAGTTGAAAACATTTATTTCCCAATACGAATTTAAAACAAGCAATAAAGGTTAATAAAGCAGGATTTAATAAATTCATCAAATTTCGGTAGAACTCGTCAGCTGATATATATACTTTTCAAATTACATTGGGAGATATAAGACTTATGATAAATAGATAACATTGAATTAGTTCCATATTAGTTTGTTTATTACATGTATCACACAGTGAAACAGTATTGTATACTGGATGACGTTTCGATCCCACAATTTATTGTTCATAATCATATCAATTGTGGTCACACGACTTTGAGATTTGAGTTTTATAGTTCTCTTCATATCTTGCTTCAGTTTGTGAAAGTCGAGTGAGTTTATTGATAAGTCTTCGTACAGGAAGACCTTAAGTCATGTTAATATATGTGTATACAGTATACAATACTGTTTCACTGTGTGATACATCTAATAAACAAACTAATATGGAATTACTTTCTACCACAGTGCCCAATATTAACATTGAATTAGTCATACAGAAAGACAGGTGCGAATGACAAAACGATATATAAAAGACCGAAAAGAAAGCAATTTTTTTTTAAAGTAGTAGCGTTATGGCCGCCAGTGGATTCTATTCCGACAGATCTATGCACTGGTATAACCATTTGTACTTCATTTTAAGCGTCAGAATGCATCTATAGAGAATAACAACAACATGGCTTGGTTTATTCTACGGCACCACCACATAATGGAGTTGATTACTGCTTCCTCTAACCAGTCTCAGAAGTTGAACATACGAACGATATATAACCTATTGTGATACGATAATCGTAATAAATGAGTAAGCAGAGAGTTTGCCTATCATAATTATCATAAAATAGCTGATTGATTCTCTTTATCAGCTTTTTACATCAGTGGCAGAGAGGCAGAACAGATTTTTCCCACTGCCTACATCATATTCATTTATAATACAATACTTAACAAATAATTAGAGGAATAAACTATACATTGGTGGAAGAGAATAAGGCCCTATTCTCCTTTGTCTCTGAACAGATAAACCGAATTAAGAGAACAATAGCGACAATGATAACGTCAGTAAATTTGTATCAATAACAAAGGATCCCAGGCAGGATGGAAACAAATAAACAATAATAGCGTAAGAGATGAGAGAATAATTCTTAGTAAGTTTAGCAACTTTCCAATTTCATTGTATGCACACTTGTACTTGCATCTTACCCAAAACTTGTATGTGTGTGTGTAAAGTATATAAACGTAAGGCCAAACAGTCGATTAGAAAGTATAAAAAAAGAATACACGGAAATAACAATAAGAGCAGTAATAACGATAGTAACGAGCATATAAATACAAATAACAGAAAAACAAAGCGCAATTTAAAATAGCAAAACTGTTTATCTTTCACTTTACAAAACGAAAACAACCTCTTTTAAAAGTATCCTCCAGTGGGAAAATGAAGAGAAAATCTGTGGGAAATAAGACGAACACAATCTGCTGTTACTTATCAACAATAAACTCCTACTTACATGAAAAGAAGTAAAGAACAGTAGTGTTAATGAGAAGATATGACAGTGGTTTACAGACAAAGGTTATATATATATATATATATATATATATATATATATAAGCTCGTAGTTGGTGTCTTGATGACCCAAGATGATTACAGATTTTACCGTCGATTGATTGATCCAAAGTGCTCGGTCTCAAGTTGACATGCCGGTTTCTTGTGCAGATGCTTCGACGATGCCTGGGCGTATAATTAGAAGTTAATTGGTGGATGGTGACTAGCAGTGGAATTCAGGATGCGCATTTCGTCCTATTTGGGACTCGTCATTGAGACCAAGCACTTCGGTCCAATCAATCGACAGGAAAACCTAAATTGAGTTAATTAGTTAATATGACCCGTCGCACAAGAGGTGGCTCTCGTGGCCCAAGTGATCTAGTAGACAACGCTTTTGCATTTGAAACTATGGGCACTGGGTTCGAGCCTCGGTGGGAACATCATCACTCACTGCGGAATGCAGGTACGTCCAAATGATGAGTCCCGAATAGGACGAAATGTACATCCTGGATTCCACTGCTAGTCACCATCCACCAATTAACTTCTCCATTTAACAATTTGAAAGGTCCACTTCTATTTTGTCTGCTCTCACAGGCTCATAGCACTCTTTTATCATATCTTCTAATTTTACCTGCAATCTGAGCATAGTTTTTTTAGCCTCAAAGAAGCTGTGGACTTTCCATGTCACCCTTCTTACTTTTGCTTTCATCGAAAGCAGACACATTAGTCTACTGGTTTTCCGAAGGCTAATTACCCACCGGTAGCATCCACCCTCAAAATGAAGAGTCTTTCCGATTCCAGTGGAGAATGCTTTTATTGTTCCCGTTTCTTTTATAGTTTCAGTAACAATTGGGATCTCTTTTTTCGCAGTAATGTGTAATGATTTCGCCGGGCGTAAATATGAATGCTAGTTTACGAAGATAAACGCTGGATAATTTCCTGGTCAATTACTCCCTGACCCGAACTATTAAATTCAGAAGATCCACATAGTAGGGCTGGAAAATGTGTATTTCCAATCAGGTGTGAGAAAAAGTGTCCAAGAGTACGAAAACATATGGCATATGTTGGTTCAGTCATAAGGCTCGAATGGCAGGCGTTAACTGCATACTGGATTCTAATTAGTTGACAATCTTCATGAGACGTGCGATTTGTTGTTATCTGACTTACAAGGTAATGAGACAGATTTCCGATGTATGTCAGATTGACAGACTTATGAGGTACACTATGGGTAAGTATCATGGTGTTCCCAATCTCAAACATGAAATTCCCTCTTTACCAGACCTAAATACCGGTTGGCATGTATATATATGCTCGTAAGACAAGTCAAATATAAAGTGCAAGCACATACCTGCTCAGGAGGTCCAGGTTGAAAAATGCATAATCTCCATTGACCATATTTAATTTATGCGCTTCTAACATAATATTTCGTACCACTTCTGGATCTGTGCACAGTATGACAACTGCAATAAAAATTGAATAGACGGAGAAAAAAAATAGATGAATTAGTTATTCTGATTTGATTTGTGTCAGTATTGTAACCAAATAAATTATTTCAATTATTCTTCCTATTCTCATATTCTTCAACAAAAGGCAGTGAAATAAACAAATTGGTGATGATTCCATCTGTCATAACCTTGGATCAACAGGCTATCATGGATGAAATGGGTTGACACATGGTGAGACTTCATTCTGAACAGCGATAGGAATCGAACTCACAGCTTATAGCTGAGTGATAGATCCCACTGAAACAAGCAGTCTGGATCAACACAGCTGTTAGTATGCATCCAGCTGCATACAATTACACTATAGGATGGACGAGGTGAAGTAAAAGTATTCAAGACAAGACAGTCGGGTGAAGAGCTAGGTTGATCACAGAATCGTTGTCCACCAAATCAACAACAGTAGTAGGAATTATGCAATATCAATATCAGATATATGTAACGTTGGATTAAAAACAGGAAGAGGCATAACTATATCAAGTGTTATATCTACACTTAAATGTCCTGAAGTTTCTTCTACTACTCCATCCATCGGGTAGTATTTTTAAAATAATTCATTGCAATATTCATATCCGATCTGATTGATTACGCGCGCTTTTCGACTACTGCGTTACATTTTGCTTATTAATAAAAACTCTCGTTTCTGTAAAATTTTATGCCAAGAGTTTGTGGAAACTATCACAATTATTTACCTTTCGAACACTGAATCCAAGAATACAATCTTATTGACAGATAATACATATAACTAACTATTTGGATTTGTGGAATTTTTAAACATAAACACATCTATAATTGTATATATTGTTGGATTTACATGTTCAAGTTGCTCCAAGTCAGTGAGTTTATGGTTGAGATATCATTTTAGTTAACTGTGCTGAACTATATTGCATGTTGTTTTATTGTATAGTTGTTGTCGCTTTTTGCCCTTTTTTCTGTGAACTGTTTCCTTTGTTGATGTTGTTCTCATTGTTTGTCCGTTATTTTCTGATTTTGAGGGGAGCAACCCAAAAAGTCGCTTCTCTCTAAACTTTAACTTAATGTAATCATTCCTTTCTCAGGCGTGAGGCTAGCAACCCCACCCTGTAAACAAAATTGCTACAGAAACTTCAGTATGATGAACCTCTTTGCACCAAAAGAAAAAGTCTGTGTGGGAACATGGAACGTCCGAACTATGTACGAGACTGGGAAAGCTGCCCAGATCGCCAACGAGATGAAAAGATACGGAATACAAGTGCTGGGAATATGTGAAAGCAGATGGAATGGGAGTGGACTCACCAAATTGTCAACAGGTGAGTCAGTGATCTACTCCGGTCACCCAGAAGATAACCACACGCACACCGAGGGCGTGGCTATCATGATGTCACCAACGGCAACGAAAGCCCTGATACAATGGGAGGCGATTTCGTCCAGGATAATGACCGCCAGATTCAACTCCAAAGGAAGGAAAGTGTCAATCATACAATGTTATGCACCCACAAACAACGCAGACCTCGAAAAGAAAGAAGAATTCTACAGGCAACTACAGGCAACAATGGACAATACTCCAGCTGGCGACATGAAAATACTAATGGGAGACATGAACGCCAAACTGGGACCAGACAACACAGGAAGGGAACTCATCATGGGTAGAGAAGCTCTAGGAGAAATGAATGAAAACGGAGAACTCTTCGCCGACTTCTGCGCCTTCAACGAACTAGTGATTGGTGGCAGTGTATACAAGCACAAAGATATCCACAAGGCTACATGGGTGTCACCAGACGGGCAAACCAAAAACCAAATCGACTTCATCTCAATCTCAAGGAAGTGGAGGCGCAGCCTACTGGACACAAAAGCAAGAAGAGGAGCAGACGTTGGCTCAGACCACTATCTCGTACAAGGGACAATCCAAATCAAATTAAAAGCTTTCAGGGAATCAGGAGCTGCAGATAGACCACAAGCCAAGTTCAACACTCAAAAGCTGAAGGACCAGGCTACAAAGGACATCTTCATTGCAAGCATAAAGGACAAAGCCGAGACACAAATCAACACCAGCGAAAAGGTCAGCGTCGAAAAGCACTGGAACAACTTGAAAACGGTGTGGAGCCAAACCTGCATAGAAATTCTAGGCAGAAAAAAGAGACAGGACAAACAGTGGCTCACTACGGACACTTGGAAACTAATAGAAGAGAGAAGGACAGTGAAACAAAAGATTATCCAGTGCACTGACGAGCAACAAAAACAGGAGCTGAATGCAAGCTACAATACACTGAACAAAAGAGTGAAGAAGAGTGCCAGGGAAGACAAAAGAAAATATTATGAAACCATGGCAAACGAAGCAGAACAAGCTGCAGGCAAAGGAGACCTCGCCACACTCTACCAAACAACTAGGAACCTTTCGGGCAAACGTTCGACACAGATTAAGCCAATAAAGGACGACAATGGAAAGTCAATCACCAAAGAGGTGGAACAGAGAAAGCACTGGGTTGAACACTTCAAAAGACTTCTAAATCGTCCGCCACCTACAACACGCCCAGCAATACCAACAACGGAAGCAGAACTACCAGTGAACACTGACCCCCCGACGAAATCAGAAGTCCTGAATGCAATCAAGATGCTAAAAGCTGGGAAAACACCGGGACCAGATGGAATCCCAGCAGAAGCTTTGAAAATAGACCCAGAGACAACAGCGGACTTGATGACACCACTGCTGGAGAAGGTGTGGAAAGAGGGCAAAGTACCCGAGGATTGGAAGAAAGGATACTTATTCAAACTTCCAAAGAAAGGAGACTTAAGTCAATGTAAAAACTGGCGTGGAATTATGCTTCTGTCCATTCCAAGCAAGATACTAAGTCGCATCATCCTGGAGAGAATCAAACAAGCCCTAGATGAAAAACTTCGTCCGGAACAGGCTGGATTCAGGAGAAACAAATCATGTATTGATCAAATCGCCACTCTACGGATCATCATTGAACAAAGCTTGGAATGGCAGTCACCTCTCTATCTCAACTTCATCGACTTTGAAAAGGCCTTCGACAGCGTCGATCGAGAGGTCATTTGGAAACTACTTCGCTACTACGGGGTCCCATCGACAATTATACACCTCATCCAACAGTTATACGACAATGCTGCATGCCAAGTAATCCACAACGGGAAACTTACGGAAGCCTTCGAAGTGAGGACGGGAGTGAGGCAAGGCTGTCTACTATCACCAATGATCTTCCTGATTGCAATTGATTGGATAATGCGACAGACAACGGCAACCAACGAGGGAACAGGCATAAAATGGACTGACACAAAAGACTTGGAGGATCTGGATTTCGCCGATGATATATGTCTGATTTCCCATAAACTGGAAGATATGCAAGTGAAAAGTAACAAGTTGGCAGAAGAAGCATCAAAGATAGGACTTCACGTGAACATAGATAAAACAGAGGTGATGAAGATTCCTAGCCAACAACAACAACAGACAGCAAACAGCCAGCATAAATGGGAAGAACCTGAAAGAAACAACCTCCTTCACCTACCTGGGAAGCATCGTCTCAACTACAGGCGGAACTGACGAGGATATCAAAGCCAGAATCGGAAAAGCAAGACAAGCTTTCATTACTCTCAAATCTGTGTGGAGGTCAACAGCACTCAGCATCAAAAATAAGATCCGGATTTTCAACTCCAATGTGAAGTCAGTGCTACTATACGGATCAGAGACTTGGCGAGTCATAAAGAGCATCTCAAACAAACTTCAGACCTTCATTAACAGTTGTCTTCGCTCAATACTCAAGATCAGATGGCCAGAAAAGATCAGCAACAGGGATCTCTGGGAGCGAACCAATCAGGAACCGATTGTGAAACAAATAGGCAGGAAGAAATGGAGATGGATTGGCCATATGCTGAGGAAACCATCAAGTGACATCACTAGACAAGCCCTCGAGTGGAACCCGAAAGGGAAGCGGCGAGTTGGTCGTCCAAGAGTGACTTGGAGGGAGACATGTGAAGAGGAGATGAAAACATGTAGCCAGAGTTGGAGTGGGGTGAAAATTATTATTATTATTATTAAAAAGTCGTCAGGAAACCGAAGGCAATGGGGAAGCGCAGCTGAAGCCCTATGTTCCTTTAGGAACTAAAGGATACAATAATAATAATATTCATATCCACCACAGTTATACAACGTAATAACCTTGTTAAATGCTTAACTTTTTTTCACTTCGAAGACTGGTGTAAAGAGGTTATTAGTGAAGTTGACTGACTAAGCCACGAAAGATCAAGTTGCCAACATAGTCTTGATTTTACTTCAATCGCTTTAAGTTTAGTTCATTTGTTATATGTACACATAAATGACTGTAGTCTTTTTGGGGTATCTTGATCATTGTATTAACTATCCAGCTACTTTACTTTTTTGCTTTTTTTTAGTAATACTGACCAACTGAAGATACTGAATACTAAATGCTTCAAATCTCGATAGGTTTTTACTACCTTTAATAGACACTCCGTAGAGCTGTAATAGCAGAACAGAGGAAGAATGAAAATGAGCTGCATGTTTAATTTCTTAATGCAATTTATGGTATAATTTGGGAAATTTTCTTTAAGCCTTCTGTAACCATCCTGGGCTATTGTCTTGGATATAAAAAGTGTAAATTATAAGCTCTCAAACAATTTATCAATGTGACACAGACACATAATAATTTTTTTGTTGTTGATCTAGCTAACGAGATCAAGTCTAGAGGAGATTCTAAATCTCTGGATTAATTAAAGCTAACTTGCTAACCTAATTTGGTTGATAAGGGAAGAAAAGATGAATTTCTTATAACTTTAATAAACAAAAGAATTGTATAGGGCAGAATAATAATACTAACTACATTTGATACACTGACGTAATTACAATTATACAGTTATTTGCACTCACATTATGTTACTACATAAGTATACAAATAAAATTAATTTTAATTAGATGACACATAACTGGTTATCGTGAGACTGAAGAAGAGAAACAAGGATGGATGAGAGGGGGAATGTGTACATGCATGCGGATGAAAGATGAGTCTTGGTAACAAACACACAGACATGTTTAAAATTTTGAGACTGTAAAAACACAGAAAGAGAAAGAGAGAGAATGAGAAGCAGAATTCTCTTGCCAAACCTGTCTAATACTTTTAACTTCAACTAGAAGGAAAGAAGGAAGAAAATACAATCTTTGGGAATCAAACACCTAAGACCAACAGCAAAAATCAGAACTGAAACAGGTTTGAGAAGAATGAAATGCTTTAATGATTGTAGATTTTAGCTGCCCGCATCTCTTATTTCTATAGCGGACAGAAAATAACAAGTTGAGATAAATTCCCACCACTCATTCTTTCATTCACCTTCTCCTTATCCACCCATCTCCCTGCCCAAATTATACAATTTACATACTCCCACATAGAGCAAAGTGTGATATAACTCAATCCAATCATAACAATCACATTACTTATTAAATTAAATCCTATAAGTAGGCTAAACCCCTAAATGAGAAAGCGATCTGGCGAAAATGTTTCAAGGAAACAAAATATAATCTAGAAGAGAGCAACCTTTCACAGATCTATCTCACTGGTTATAATAATAACACCTGCAAAATTAAAAGAAGGTATTACAATACAATAAATGAAGACAGAGAGCAAAGACTAAAAGGAGATTTGAAAAATTAATTTTATGACTATTAGACCTATCACAGATTTAAATCTTAGAAGTAAACCATCTGACTTCAGACATGTTTTTATGAAAACTGACCATAAATTGTATATGGACTGATGATCAGAAAACGCTTCCCACGACAATCGCAACTGAGGAACATAAATATTACGTGAAAAATATCTAAGACCTACGTGATAACAGATAGAAAAATGCGAACAAAATAATGAACCTAGTCTAGTTACATTCAGTTCTCTCTACATACAGTCAATTCACATGATAACCTGAAAAAATTAGTGACTAGGTCTCTGCATCTCAAGGGATAAGCACCAAGGACAGTTTGGTTTGATCATGTTGTAACTTTTTTTCGCCTCAGTATTTACCTGTTACATATATAATCGAAGCTTTTGCAGATGAAAAAATGGTGTGAAGACATTTGAAACTGACAGTTTTCAAATTTTTTTTAACCATGACTAGTATTACGTCCTGGTCTGCGCGACAACTATTGTCTAGTGAAATCAATATCCCGAATATCAGAAAAAATACAACAGTTTCATGTGACGATTCATTTATCAATTCTGCGCGGGCAGAAGCGGAAGACAAAAAAAGTGTTCATTCTGAATCAATAACATTACAAGATTTATGAAACAATCGAAATTTCTAGAACTCAGTATTCGACATCCTACTTGGTCCTCTTGCTTAAGAGTATTTATACTGACAATCAGTTTTTAAGCTGAGAAACACCGAAAACATGATTTTTGACCGCTATAATTAATTCTCAATGCAATTATTCCAGTGATAAGACTACTAGTAATATAAACTGTTAACATTTACTTTCATACACTGTATAATGTAGCTAAGTACGAAGTAAGCTGAACAAGTTCAACTGCCTACACAATAACCTACGAATTTGACAACATGTCTAGTCCTTGCTATACAACACCTAGGAGATGATCATTACTCCAGGATTTCTCGGAAAATAAGAACGACTCAACGGCTTTACTATAGCAACCAAATATCACAAGTATTAGCCCAAAATGTCTAGGATGAGTAGTTTAGATATCCAGATCCAATGAATATACTGTAAATGTTACGTCACTGTAGAACTTATATATACTATAGAACTCGATTTAAACAGTCATCCACTATTATAGCTTATAGTTAAGCTGAGGGATCTTTTCCCCTCACTTTATCACTCCTTCTGGTTAAGCAGACTATATTCTACTGCTAACCTGATAAATATCTGTGTTTTATTATCGATAATAACAGCAAGTTACTCTTTTGCACCTACAAAAATTTAATCGCGATCGTAAAAATTATTGTTAAGAGTTTGGAAATGAATTTTTTAACCCTTATGTGGCTACAGTAGTCTCTCTCTCTCTCTATATATATATATATATATGTATATATATAAAACACGCATATATACAAGCATCTTTACAGTCAACTCAGCACTGTCAATCATGTACTTTACAATTTGTACTAAATAGTGATTACCATAACTGATATTTCTTTATAATAATTGCTACTATTATACAGTTTATGCCAATTGAAATACATTCACAGATTAAATTAGAAATAGACCAATAAGATTAATACACAACCTATCGACCAAAATGTTTTAAAATATTACACGGAATGGATCAATAATAAAGTCAATAAGGATGACGCTTAAAGATTTTTCAAATATGATGCGACATACATTTTAACAAAGGTAAAGAAGGCCTAAATTCATGTTGAGTAGTATGTGTAGAGAAATATTGCAAATAATAGTAGTAATAACACCAGTAGCTGCGTCTAAATAGTATAACTTTTTTTACTTTCTCGCATAACACAATGAAATCTAGTGTTTAATTTTTATATTTGACCGTTTGTGTGAAGTTGGTTAAAGTAATAAATACATAGCCACATAGAAATAGAATGCATATAACTGTCAATAGCATACAAGAGTAGAAATCTGACAGCGTATTTGGAGTTATCTTGTTCTCTGAGCTTCATGGCTTAACTACGAAGCAGTCGTTGTCCTTTTAGACATCTTCAGCGTTGTGAAGTAAGTATTCACAACTGCCTGAGTGTACCCGTTTTTATGGTGACTTAAACTGTGATTAGCTGTCTCTGGAAATTCAAGATTAGTATACAATTGTACTGATGGATGTTTTATCCATGGAGAATTCCTAAAGCTCACTTCTCATTTTTAACTGCAGCTGAAAGTGTTGTTTAGAAAGATAATGAGAGCTTAGCATTAAATCACTCCGCTGAGAGAAGAAATAGACTCGAGGAATAAATTTTATCCATAAGTACATAACACCTCATATAATGTTACATTATTCTAAACATAATATTAGAAGAATCTTTGGCTTATAGTAGTATACATTTCGAAGGGAAAGAAGTATACATCTGTTGACATTAATAAGAACTGTTTTACACTTCTTACAGTGAATGGTTTTCCAAATTATTTATAAGACAATCAACACATTAAAAATATTACATTACCTGCTTACTCAATAGATTAAAGTTAATTAATGATTGAAAAGCCCAAATAATGTAGTCTCTGGGTAGACTGATCAGTATTATGACTTCATTATCAACTAGCCACCATACAACCTTCAACTAAATTAGTCAAACATTTGTCGGTTGTTACTGATAATGTGTTTCCGGTGTTGCCAGTCTGATAATCAGTCCTCACAACCAAAACAAATGTTTGTGGTATTTCCTTCCTGCGGGTCTGTTCCTCTCCTGTATACAAGAAATTTGGTAAGCACCCTAAGCTATAGACTCATATCTATTGCTTCAAAAGATGCAATTGAAGACGAACTCAAGGTTGTATACGACACGGTAATTGAAAACAGCTACCCTGAAAAATTCACCACTAAACACGACCGAGAAAGCAGAAAACAAGTCTTCTGTATCTGTTAATATGAAACATCTATATATACGACTATAATTCAAAGGTGGTACAGATCCAATTGAAGTAATAACCAACAAGTTGAAAAGGTCGATTCAGAGAACGTTCAATACAGGTAAGCTGCAGGTTATATTTTTCACACAAGCGGTTGTGAATACAAATACACAAATACTTTTTGGAATAAAGCTATTATTATTATTATTCCGGAACTGGAAAATGAAGCGCCTACGCTGATCACCTCTAATTATATCTATCAATCTGTAGAGCTAGTTATATTGGCTGTTGCTCCAGAAACTTAATTTTTCGTGCTCCGGAACACCTAACAGTGTGGTTAAACCAAGGTGCTGTTAAAACTGTCAACAGTTCTATATTGGACCACCTTGTCCAAAACAGGTCACAAAGCTACCATTGAAGAGTCTTCCTCTATCATTCATCAGGCGTATCAAATAAATTACCGGAGACCCCTAGATACCGGACACTCCAAACAACATAGGCCATTGCAATTTGCATAAATCAACCGGGGCTCTGTGCGAAAGAGACGGGTTCAGACACTATTGCTACCTTGACCTGCCCTTGAGCCTATAAATTCATAAGTTGTGTGTTGCTTCTTTTAATTTGTCTGATATTTAGTTTAGTGTTATATTAATGCATATTATCTCTCTCTTACTGATACTTGTGAAATATAATCTATTGATACTATTGGTTGTTTGTAATTGAAAACCTTAGTGCTATATTTAACCGTATTTATTTAATTATTACTATCACATAAATGTAGAACCTGATGACAAATTTATCGAAAAGGATATTCTTTGTTCATTAGTGTCAGTCTTTCAAATTTTTTATGGACATCTCCATTGAATTAAAATCAATAAGAATTTTGAAAACCACTTCAACCAGTTTAGTACAGTTTTATTCATGCGTAGGCGGTTAAAAGTCTTATTAAGAAAGGGAGAATATTCGTTTTAATTATCTCATATATGGTTAATCCGTTAAAACATAACAATTTAATTTATTTACATCGTCTCGGAATCACATTACGCATAGATCCTATCATCAATAACTTGTTGTCAATGTGATAAAACTACGTCCAATCGGTTTAATAATTTCTATATTTTGATATTGTTTAGGTTGTCAGCAGTTGAACCAAATTTACAAAATAATAAAAATTAGTTTATATTAGTTCTGTAGCATGTGTTGTTATTGCTTTATCCAAGTAACTTTCATTAGTTGTAATTACTTGACAGCTAAATAAAACACAATCCGTGGACAATTACTCGTGATTGTATAAAAATTTATACGACAAACTTGACAGTCATATAGGCACTGATGTATGACCGAAACAATACAGAATAAACAAAATATGTTGTTGGCTACAATTTTTATAAAAACACAAAAGATTATTCTGAAGGTAAAAACTGTACGAAGTAATTTAATATGATTTCACAAAAGAGTCATTATGTTTTAAGAAATGCTAAATAATATGTGGAAATATTCCAGGAAATTCGAAGCTATTTAGTTGTACTATTTGACCTACCATGCAATAGATAGCTGATTAGTTTTATAATTACTCTGGACAGATGTCTTATGTACACCAGTTATGAGGCAAACCTCACATGTTAGGACTGATGATACTACTACCCAGTTGTTGCTCAGATTGAAATAGGTGGGAGTGGAACTAGAACCTTGGTTGAAGGCGAAGTGAGTGAGCCAATAATCCACATCTCCACCATAAGTGTAAGTAATAAGATCAATAAACTTAGTAGTATTACTCAATGTTGATGGATTCAGTCATCCACAACCTATTATGCACAAGTTAGGCACATACTAAACAAGGATCTTGCATTAAAATAAGAATTATTAACTTCATTCTTTGTGATTTTCCCACAGTCATCATAATAATCATCCTCAAAGTTATCAGAAAACCAATTAACTCGCCATAAGAAATGACATTCCTTAATCCATTAATGTATGTGAAATACAAGAAATCCAAATCAAGCAAATAAATTAATGTCTTGCTGAGGTATTACACAGACAAAATTTTCAGCTTATATTCAATGGAACGTCCGTTAGGCTAGATGAAATCATGTTTAGCACAAAAAATGGTGTTCTATCTAAAAAATAACTACCGACATCCACCTACAGACAAATAATCGACTGGAGAAAAAAGTAGGACATACGAATTTATTTTACTAAAGATTTAAACTTCTAAGTAGTAGGCAAAGTAAATCATTCATACAAAAATGGAATAACATTTTATAACAAATTCACATCTGTATAACGACCTTCTCATTATTAAACGATTGCATTAAAAAAACTCAAGTGAAATACGTTTGCGAAATGCAAATCTCAGTTACTATCAGCTCTTAAGATATTTTATCATATTTATCTAGTTAAATAAACCGTGAAGATTCACTAGAGTTAGTGTTGTTTTACTATGCGGTGGGGTCACTAGTCTCATGCCAAGCAAACCATCTTTTCCGAAGTTATTACCGGCTAGTAAACTAGGTGGGGTCTAGCAGTCAGTCGAAGCCTGGACTAAATGTGTGGTTGGCAAGCACTCTATCACCAAATCACTATTGCACAAAGCCTAAAAAGTTGACTCAGAACATGTAGATGATTAAGTCCATCTAGGTGAAGACGCTGACTAAATGCAGAGTCTTCTGAACACCTTGAGGAGCAGAAATCTTCGAATGTTTGGCATGCGATTCGCTCCTGCTGTCAAATGTAGGATGATGATAAAGGACTGGTCTCAACCGACTCCTAGCTTGAAGATAGGGAGTGAAGTAGTACAGTGAGTTCTCCACTTCACCTATTTGGGGAGTTGCATCAGCCAACGCCAACGGATTGATCGCTGACAAGATCTCAGCAAGGATACGGAAGGCTCATATGACACATACCAATCCACGCCACCTCTGGCTTAGTAGACGTGATATCCAACTATTGACCAAAAGTAGTGTGATGTACTACTCAGCAGTTCACTCCGTCCTCCTTCATGGCTGCGAAAGAGACATGGCCATTGAAAGTGGAAGACGAAAACATGAAAAGGGTGGCTAGCTGTCATTGAGCATAGGTGTTTGCGTTCTATCTCCCCTGTTAGGCGGGAGTATAATAGGGTGAGTAATATTGAGGTCAGGCATCGAGTGCTAGGTAAGGAGAGGAAATCAATCGACGAGCTTGTAAATCTACATCAACTGAGATGGCTGGGACATGTGTTACTCATGCCTAGCTATGGCCTTCCTCAAAGGTCGAAGTTAGCTGATAGTGTATCGATGAGGCTGGAAAAGAGCCGGTGGTGGTCAAACCAAAACTTGGTGTCATTCCATGAAATCGCTGGTAGTTTGTTTGAGCTACATGGAGAGGTATAGACTGCCTGCTTTGGGTCCTCAGGATGGCAAGAACTAATGGCTGCAGACAATCGGTGATATAACTCAAAATCGTTCTCAATGGCTTAGATGTATTCACTCTCTGATGTGCCATATCCAGTAAAGCCGTAAAGTTTTTCCATGTTACTTATCTTTTTCCTTCACATTCCTGCTTATTATCGTTCTTTCGAGTCTCTTTTTTCTTTTGTGTGCGCTACTTGGAGAGTGACAACTTGAACTGCTTTACTTCTGGGCAAAGTTCTATGTTGAAACCAGTCAGTCAGTGATAAGTTGAATGAAGTAATAAGGGTAAACTTTAACACAAACTGTTGATAACCTCTACTTGTGAATGAACAACTGAGAAAATTAAGCCCTATTTATAATTTAAACAGTCAATCATAACAACTTATGAGGAGAATATTACATTTTAAGAAGCTTCTGTAAAATGTAGATGATCAAGTTACCTGATAATAAATCACTGGAATTAAATGTATGTATGGTGTTTTTTGTTATTCATTAGCAAGGTATGCCTAAAAATTCAACCAAGGTAGCCAAATTAGTTTTTTGATATTGTTACGTTTTCTGAGTTGGATGGTTTCGTTGGGAAGCCTCAGTGTTAACTTCGAAATGCAGTGAGTATTTCTGGTAACCTATGGATGAAATAAATTCATTTCCTAATATCCTTATTTGTGACTGGTTGGCTGATAAGACCTTCGAATTTGTATGTATAGGCTGACTTCAAATTCTTAGGCAGTTGGTTTATTACATACTAGTTAGCAATCAATATAATAAGCAGCCAAAACACAATGCAAACCTCCATTCAAGTCAACAATTTCAAGTATAGGAAAATCACTTCTCCTGCTAGGCATTTGGAGTAAGAAAATGTAGAACGAAGAAATTTAATAAGAAATTGAGGAAATGTTGGGAAGGTTATCTTGTACTCTCTAAATATTCGGGAGTTTTAAACCTAGCGCAACAAATGTACACTTTGGTCAGCTACATATGAAGAAAAAAGTTGCTTTTCAAAAGAGATGAAAATATTTCGTATAGCAATTACTTTATTAACGCGTGTATGTTAGAATATATAATCAGTCAGTGAATTCACTTTCTGAAAAAGTGGGACTTATAAAGTTAGGACTCCGTCGAAAAAAATAATTCCTTCGCTGCAACCATCTTTTTATTATTAGTTATAAAGTTGTGAAATTTACTATGTTAATAAGTAATGAAGATAAACAAAAAGCCTTTTAAAGGTTTTAATGAACACTTAAAAGCAAAGGTTGTTCTGTGAGAGTCACAGACACTTTAATTGAATTTCCTTTTGAAAAATTCTATATCCGAGGAGATTGGATTGTTGCTAACTAGATTAGGCATCCAACATTCAAAATGTGGATCTTAAATTTCACCGATGTTCCATCTGTCACTGTCCGCTGTTTGAACTCAAAAGAACTCAGTTACTCAGAAAAGATTTGATATGTACAAAGCTACTAGTCAAAATTATTGTTCGAGGGTTCATGATACCATGCATCTGCGAAGACTAAAATAGGCAGAACAAGATTCCAACCGTGTACATAACTGCCAAAAGTCGAGTACTTAAAGTCAGTAAAAAATCACCTTCACATCAGTGCTTGAGTAGCCAAAATGTTTATATTCCCCAGTGAAAAGCCCCAAGCTAGAACGAAACAGCTGTCCAATGGTTCTCTAACCAATGTCAGCTCATGATGCAATCTTGTAACAAATCGAATCAATTCCCTGCAAACCAACACTTGAATTCCCTACCTCATTTACAACAACAGTTTGTAATTCAATGAACTGGTCTTATCACAACAAAACAAAGGTGAACATCCCACATAGAAGTGCACAAAAGTGACATTACCTTTATCAATGCACCTTAACAAAGGGAACTAGCTCATTACCCTTACACTGCATTCACACAAATGACCTCGAACCTGGCAGACCGACACTATTTAAGTGACGTTTCGAAAAATAACTGGTCAAACACTCGTAATTATATAAACGAAATGAGTAAATTCCCGCTGAACATATTTGGTACCAACTAATTTACTAAAGGAGTCGTTCGTATTCGTGTGGTGATATCAACAATGACCAGCTACCAATCAACACTAGTTAAATTGAAGTAGGTCACTGATTAAATTCGAATCCTATAACGAAACTAGATTGTGGGTCTATGTGTCTTTAGACTTCAGATACAAAACACAAGCATCATAGATTGTAAAATCTCCAAATTAAGCATTAAAAAAGGTTTCACTTTTGCAATTTTAACTTTTAAAATGCGAAATCAATTTATGAGAAATTCAGTGTTAGCTTATTGTCTTGGTATGTCATACAGTAACTGTTTGCCAGAAAGTATTTTCAACACAGTTTATTGATCGTAATCATATCGCTTATATTTATGAAACACATATTTTTTTTATATTTAAATGCTTGTCACTTTGACATTATCATATGCAACAAATATACGAATTCATATAGACTCTGTGCACTATTACGATAGCTTTCTTTTTTCATTTATTGCGTTACGAGTGGAGCATGAGACTTCAAGATTTAAGCTATGAATTTACTATAGTAGTAATGTTGTTATTCTGTAGAAGGGTGGGTAGCCCCAACAATCTATCCCCTATTTTCCTGGATAACTACCACGTAGGCGAAGTTTAGGAGTCTCAATCACGAATCGAATCCGGACCTCCCAAGTGGCGGGTGAGCATTAATGCCACTGACTTGTTAATCAGCGTGAAAATGCGGAAGTATTCAACTGTAATAAATATGTAAGAAAGAGTCATAAGTAATTAGGAAATCATTCACTAGTAAAAGTAACTAATCGATTTAAAAATCTCAAACCTAACAGGAGACAACAGTACTAATGACAAAATATAATATAAATGCTGAAAAAGAAAGTAAGTGATTTTCTTGATAGAGGCAAAAGAAAAGAAAGACGAAAAGTAAAAGCGATTCGATTATATCTATTGATCAATTCAACTTGTAGTGTAAAGGTTAGAATGTGGAAATTTTTATTCATCCAATCTTCTTATGGATTAGCCAATCACAGCTTCGTTAATACTTAATCCAGTGGCAGAAGCGTTAACAACAATAATCAGTTTGCATAACAACAATAACAACAGGAAAATGGGATCAATACTATTCTATTCTGACATTACATTAGTGATAAATAACATAATTTTATTATTATTATTAAATTGTTAGGAGGAATAGAAGCATACGTGGAAGGAAGAAAAAATCATTGATTGACACAGACACACACACAAACAAGAAGGAAGTCAGTGGAAATTAAATGACCGTTTCTCTTTTCTTTTGCTATTTATTGGACAGTGAAAAAATTGAAAGAACAAAATAGGAAAAAGAAGTAACGAAGACGGATGTATAATGGTTAAAACGAAGTTTGTGTTGTAAGGTAGAAGATAGATTGTCTAAGTTTGTGTATTGTGTGGAATAGATCAAATTAATTAATAATTTCCCTAGTTTAGGTCTCTGTAAACTTCTCACCAAAACAATTTTAGTGAGTTTAATATTTTCTTTAGAAAAATACTGCCTAAACTGATTTTAGTAGGTAACGATTGAATTTACTGAGAATTATTTCTCCTTTTTTATATTAACAGAAAAGTAATACCATAGATTGTTACTCATCACTGTCTCAACCATTCTCTTTCAATCAATTACCCTGCATATAGTAAGTGAGTTTTACAGCCTGTGTGTAATTGATTATTTGCACTCATGTTTCATGTGTATTTCATTGGTGAGTGAGCACAAGCATAACTACCTGGTAAACATACTTATGTGTTTGGCTGAAGTGGTGAACATCATACTTAGTATATCTTCCTATTGAAAATCAATAAATACAATGTTAATGGATTCTAATAAACACGAAACATGTTTCAGTGGTATCTTAGTGATTCATTATCCTCCACAGCCAGTATTAAAATCTAGCCTACCCTTCTCCCCTAAAAAAAACTTCGCAATAAAGTAAAGAAAGGATGCCACATAATCATCCTTACTACCTTTCTTCTTAAACAAGAAGAAATAAAAAGCAAACGACGCTTTGATATAATAATAATATAATAATAATCACTTTATTCCACAATGCCCTTCAAATCCATATCTAGACTTTGTAACTCTCTTTTCTTCACTTTCTATATTTTGTTAATCAGTTGAAATAACTGAACAAATGGACCATAACTTCCAATTTACATTCGTCTATCAGCACACAACAGGTGAAACTTACAAAAAGAAAGTGTTTAAGAAAAGAATTCCGATAAAGTATCACATTCAAAACTAGTAGAAAAATAAATATGAACAGAATAGTTTATCGATGCTTAACATTTGATTACATTTGAATTAGGACAAACCTTAACTAGTATGAAATTCAGAATGACAGTAGTAGTCATTAATGACGACGACAATATCAAACTGATTAAACACAGTGAACACGCTGGCGAGAATGTATATATATGTATACATCTCATTACACACGGAAAAATACTATGGTTGTACATGACGAAAGAACTGTGAAGAGCTCTTTAGTCAGGAAAGTGTGAAATAACCAACAACAGTCATTCAGAGCATTATAGGGAAACAACATCATTATTTACCCTCCTTCTAACAGATGTGCACAATGATCGAATCTCTTGATATTAATTTATTTCATAAGAAATGTGTTCAAAATAGCGCCTTATGAACAAAGACATTGAGTTCAATGCCTTTCAAATGGGCATTAGAATAGGTTGAATTGAACAGATATACATTCCGTAAACTGAAGTAAATCGTTATCTTCATACGCTTATTTCCCAGTTATGAATTTGAATAAAGCAAAAACAACATTAGTTTGTGTAAAATAATATGGTACCATCATTTATTTCATTGGCTTCTCATCAGTTACTTACAGCCTAAATAAATTATCAAATTCATGAACAGAAAAGTTTTAACATACTTGCAAATTTTACATGATATCAGTTGACGGGAATTTCCGAACTTAGTGAACTGTGCTCAGAAAATCACGCTTATACAGGTTTTACACAGGCAGTTCAAGTTTAAACGAAGTGAATGGTAAAGGAGTTACGTAATAAAGACTAGAGGTGAGTAAGATGATGAGTAACAAATAAATTGGGTAACAATGTACCATGATTTGAGTTGAACTCAGTACACTGCTACCCAATTTAGTAGTTACTCATCATCTTACGCACCTCTCACCCTTATTAAGGAACCCCTTTACCATTGTATGTATACACCTACTTTATTTAAACTTGAACTGTCTGTGTAAAACCTGTATAAGCGTGATTTTCTGAGCACAGTTCACTAAGTTCGGAAATTCCCGTCAACTGATATCATGTAAAATTTGCAAGTATGTTAAAACTTTTCTGTTCATGAATTTGATAATTTATTTAGGCTGTAAGTAACTAATGAGAAGCCAATGAAATAAATGATGGTACCATATTGTTATACACAAACTAAAGTTGTTTTTGCTTTATTAAATCGTTATTATTAAACTTTGAATGGAAATGAACTGCTGAATGACCGAATCCATTCAGTCTTTGATAATGAAATGAATCATGAATAATACAAGAAATATGCGGTAACAGTAACTCTGTAGTTAGCAATTTGTTTAATGATAAACTATTAGTTAAAAAGTAAAATGATTACCCTTAAATAACCACTGCGCGATAAGCTATATTGGTCACACAGAAGAAGAAAGATCACTCCTGTGTATGATACTTGACTTCCTGAATCAGATATCGCTGCTGCTCTGTAAATGCAGCGAAAACCGATAAGCCCTCTATATCCATGCCGAAATTTCCCTGATGTGATAGACAAGCTCAAGCACTTCACTGATTATCTTAGCAGAGCCTTTTAGAAGTAAGAGAAGAACTTTAATAATTATTAAATTTTCGCTGTGTCAAGAGAGCTTTGTGCTTTATCAGCGTCTTTAACCAAAAGAAATGCGTCCTTTGCATTGTTGAACTAGAATAAAAAGGTCCTCAGTGAGGGCATTGAACCCCATAAAATCAGCTGTAGAGGCAATGACCGCTAAAAGTATAATCCGGTAAATAAACATGTATTAAACAGGCAGGTAGTATTATTTATGTAAGTTAATGAAGAGGAGATTCTGCCATCCGAATATTGGAACAGCCTTTACTTTGCTGCAAGATATTTCTGGATTCCCGAGTAACGTAATCTAATATATACGTTCATTATGTGTAATAGTCTATCTTCTGCTAATAAGAAACTGATCACACTTCAATTAGTCGATATATAACAAACTAAAACGACACATCAAATATGGCTTTTTATATGCAGTAAGTAAAATGGCATGGAAGATTCTACTACTGAAAAATAGAAGTGGTTAGTACCAGGATTATGATCAACATGTTGTGATCATTCAGTTAACTGATATTGTATCACTGTATTTCATACTAAAATAAATTTTATTTAATAGGGAATTATATGCTATTACAGTATCCAAGTTTGGCAGTTACATAAATAGAAAGGCCGATGACCATTGAAAAGTCCACAAATCTTTGGGCAAAATAATTTAGAAAAATACATACACTGCAATATTTAACTCACAAAAAACTTTCCATTACAATATCTATGTATACAATTGTAGCTGAGTCTCTATCTTTGAATAGGAATTCGGTTGAAAAGCATAAAATGTGGTCCACTGTAATATAACTTGATTGTTAATCACTCGCAGATAGCTATCATTATAGAAAATAATTAACCCGTTGAACTAGTTTCCAATACTGAAACTTAACTCTTTTATTATACATACATACATCATTGATACAGTAGTCAAAAACAGATCAAAAAGGAAAGTTACGAAAAAAATTAAAAGTTAGTTTTTCAATATATAAGTTGGGTGTAAAAGACATTATGCTAGCCTAGTAATATACATTATTAGAATAAATATATTCAAATTCTAGTTGACACTCAACCTGTATTTGAAAAGCTTTGCAACAGATCTACCTATTTTAAAGTATTGGTTTTGTAGGGATTTTGTTTGAATGGTTGGAGGACTTCATCATGAGCTGACATCAGTTAGAGAACCATTAGAAAACGTGCAGGGAGTACTGGACAGCTGTTTCGTCAGCGTAGTTTGGGACTCTTCAACAGCACATTGGTCTGATGCTCACTAGCGACTGCCCCTATTCAGGCAGTTAACCGGGGATTCTAGTGGGAAGCCATGACCATTAGGGTACAGTAGGTTGAAAGGGAGGCAGTAACTCATCGAAGAAGACATTGTGAAGGGATCGCGCTATGTCATGAATTGGCAGAAGTCGGAATTCATGGGCTGGCTATTGGATCAGGTCGCAGTGGGTGAGTAAATGGTCTACGAGCTCGCTAGCCTTGTAACCAGAAGGTCCTGGGTTCGGACCCTGTCCGTGGGTGTGTACAGCTGAGGAGTCCCAAACTAGGATGAAACAGATCTACCTATTGTCAGTTTATCTATACATGTCATTAGGCTTAAGTTATCCGCTTACAATCACTAAGAATATACACAAAGTGACTCAAAGTACATCATCGAGAGAAATTTCCAGTATAACGAAAATTTATAACAATATTTATTATTCTTCAATTTGGTTAATGTGACTTCCATTACCATTAGAACTATGAATAACATAAGGAATCAGCTTTATAAGGTTAACTACTAAACAAATCCTGTAAAAACGAAAGGACTATTAAAATGGTGAATTAATATTCTACCTTTAATCTAAGAAAATTAGTATTAATGGTAGCATGAGATGAAATTAGTTTTTAAGAGAAAGATATAGGTCAATCATTTAAACGATACATCATGAATATATATATATATATATATATAACAAATTAACGTGATAATAAAGGGGGAGCTGATGGTGGTTATTCACCCTTGTTAATTTATTTTCTGAGGAAAGGCAAAACTCTGAGATGGTTTGTTTAACAGTAAAGCCAAACGAGAGTATTTATTTAAACGAGAAAACAATTTGCACATTACGTTTCTTAATGTATGTTACTAGTAGTGAATTTATTGAAGCATCGGACTAAGATGTCAGTTGGTATTACTTCGTTCCCTTTATACAAAATTTATTTCAATTCCTTGGGTTTAGATACACTGACTATTCACAAAATCTTACATCATGTTCGTCGGTGGCGCAGCGGTTGGGATTCCCGCCGACCATGCACATGGTCCGGGGTTTGATCCTCAGCCGACGCACACGTGATATCAATGGTCGGGCTGCTAAATTTGGGCTACCGATATCCTTGCTGAAAACTCCATAGTTGTATCAAAAAATTGTGGGGAATCAAGCTATAATCAAATAAATAAGTAAATTCTTTAGTTAATTGAACTAATAAATTATTTGTAATTTTACTTTATGATTTTATTTGCCGAGCAAAAAATAAAAAGTCAGAACAGCGTCCCACTTCAAGTATAAATTTGCTATTATATTAGAGACAAGACACATCACTAGTGCATTTTTCCAGTCAGTTTATTCTAAAGGTTAGCTTAAGAGAAAGGTTAAAATAGACCGAATTAATCATGGCCATCAAGCCTGAGTCTGTGGTTCAGTGGTAAAGTCTTTCCAGGTCACAGAGTTGATCTAGGTTCAATTCCCACACAATTCACTCCTAAGCTTCATCTGGTTTAATAGGTGGCAGTAAACTTTAAAAAGAGGTTAGGTTAACAAGATGGCTACACCGTAAATACAACACCACCGTTCTGTCTGTCTGTCTATTTTCGACATAGAACTTGATTGATTGGATAATGCGACAGACAACGGCAACCAACGAGGGAACAGGCATAAAATGGACTGACACAAAAGACTTGGAGGATCTGGATTTCGCCGATGATATATGTCTGATTTCCCACAAACTGGAAGATATGCAAGTGAAAAGTAACAAGTTGGCAGAAGAAGCATCAAAGATAGGACTTCACGTGAACATAGATAAAACAGAGATGATGAAGATTCCTAGCCAACATAAACAGCAACAACAACAACAACAGACAACAATCAGCATAAGTGGGAAGAACCTGAAAGAAACAACCTCCTTCACCTACCTGGGAAGCATCGTCTCAACTACAGGCGGAACTGACGAGGACATCAAAGCCAGAATCGGAAAAGCAAGACAAGCTTTCATTACTCTCAAATCTGTGTGAAGGTCAACAGCACTCATCATCAAAAATAAGATCCGGATTTTCAACTCCAATGTGAAGTCAGTGCTACTATACGGATCAGAGACTTGGTGAGTCATAAAGAGCATCTCAAACAAACTTCAAACCTTCATTAACAGCTGTCTCCGCTCAATACTCAAGATCAGATGGCCAGCCAGAAAAGATCAGCATCAGGGATGGATCTCTGGAAATGAGCGAACCAACACAGCAGGAACCGATTGTGAAACAAATAGGCAGGAAGAAATGGAGATGGATTGGCTGGCCATACGCTGAGGAAACCATCAAGTGACATCACTAGACAAGCCCTCGAGTGGAACCCGAAAGGGAGGCGGCGAGTTGGTCGTCAGTGCAAGGGTGACCTGGAGGAGGTCATGCGAGGAGGAGATGAAAGCATGTGGACAGACCTGGAGCAGGGTGAAAAAGTCGTCAGAAAACCGAAGGCAATGGAGAAGCGCAGCTGAAGCCCTATGTTCCTCTAGGAACTAAAGGATACAATAATAATAATAATATATGTATATATATAGAGAGAGAACACTGAATATATTAATTCATAAAAAGTAGAAAGTGAGTAGACAAGGCAGTATGACTCACTGATTTACGAATGAATTAAAAGAGTGCGTGCATGACATGAAGAAACAGTTCTCTTCACTTCAAGTTAACTCGTATTCAATAAAAACCAAAGGGAGCAAAACACACAAATTTTTTTCTTCTTATACTGTTTGATTTGGTGACGTGCTTAAATCACTGGGCTATCTAGATTTTCCATCCATCAAAATACATCACTTTTACTCCATTTCAAATTGTCTTATTCTTCTTGTTACCACAATGAGACACAATCCGTACTCGTGGAAAATTTGAAATAAGTTTCTACCTACCGCTAGGAGATTCTTGAAGAAAAAGGGGGTAAGAACAATGTGGAGTAGCATCGGAGCATAGTTAGGATGGAAAAATATTTCTTCAGACGATATATTATCGATTATTATATTGTTTAAAGATTCCACCCAGGGGGTAAATACCTTGCAATGAAACTCACTGGAAATTCTATATTGTGTACAAACACATCTTTTAGAATAAAGCTGTTATTATTATTATTTTAAAGAAGGATCCCCAGTCAATGGCACCCTTAAATGGTTGATTGAATACACAAACACACCGATGACCATATTCTAGTACTGTTTGTTTTACCTTGGAGATAAACAACGTGTTATACACTTTTGAATCAGGAATTTTGTTAACTGATTCATATTAGTTTCTGAGCCTTCTAATTCTGATCAAAAGATATTCTGGTTTACTTCCCCATATTTACAAAGTACTGACTGTAACAACTTTGTCATCAAAGTTGTGATTATTGCATGAGCACTACATGAACTTTTGATACTTCAGCTTATTGCATATAAAAATAAAGGTGAGTAGTGTTTTGAAAAGAAAATCATATCCGCTTATAGTAATTATTTGATGTTCCTCAAATTCTGGTGTTTAACAATGCTTAGAGAGCGTCAAACAGCTTTCTTCCTCACAATGAGCTACAAATTTTGGCTAATCTTTTACGCCAAAGTGTACTTCAATAATAGTGAGAAACAAATATGTCGAAAATAAAGTAATACATATTTCAAAGTTGACAGATATTCGAATCACGTCTGAACTGAGTGGTATACACAAATTCAAGAATTCGGTTAATTTTAAGTTTTTGTTTCCGAATGAATAAAAGAGCAGAAGATGATTATTTTTCAGTGAGAACAGTCTTCTGTTTGGGTTTTTTCCGCGTTTTTAAATAATAACAAACCTCAAAATGATGAACAGTTGAGAGTTGTTTCAAAATCACAGAAGCACAAAACATTTGACATATTGAAGACTTTATAAGAACAATGGGAATAAGCGGCTACCTATTAGAAATAAGGTGATAGCTTTTATTAGTATTACTATTGCTTTCACTATTATTATTATTATTATTATTATTATTCTATAACGCTGAAAACAGGAACTTGATACAATAAAGCATCAAGGAAGACATTACACAGGGTAGTATGATAACAATACGAGATGAAAGAGAAAATAAATGAAACAAAATGAAGATACATTCACAACCTACATCCATTGAATGTAGGTAATTCTGTGAAGGCTAAGACGGTAAAACTTTCAGAGTTGACGGGCACTCTAAGCCTAAAAAAGCCAGGTTTCACAAACAACAGTCATAACTGCATACACAAAAATTTTGTAGGCCCAAACTTTAGGTGACTGGATAACCGTATCTCTGGTTCTAAATATAGGATTAGTAACTTTATCCATAACATCACTGGTAAAACACCTAAAACACATGAACTTTTGAGTACTTTTACAGTTCACTCTTGAGATCAAGTATGGATACAAGCTTCTGTAAATCTTGTTAAAGTTGTGCGGAAATGCACTGCACATATTATACTTCAAAATACTGTTAGAAAGTTTTTTTTAAAATATACATAAGTGTCATATGACTAATTAAAATCTAATAAGTCAGTTGAAATGAATTATAAGGCTATGACGCAAACCCATTCATAGACTAGAATAATAGAAAAAATATTTATCATATTCAGTATTTATTTGACAATACACGCAAATTAATCAATATGAATCTAGATAATTCAAAAATGGTGGCATGGCAATAAGTGAAATTAACATCAGAGTGTTTATTATCATTATTATTATTATTAATATTATTATTATTATAAATAACTCATATCTGATATTCAGTAATGCCAGCCGAATGTGTTTACAACTTATTTTGACTCGGATTACAATAAGGTAACTCTTCTACGTTTAAAACATGTAATGAAGCTGTTAAAAGAAGCAGATCGAATAAAAGAACAGTCTCTATACTCTACACTTAACTGTTTAAGTTGTAACTAAGACAGATAATTAATAATCCTAAAGGCAAGTTTGATGTAGAAGGCTGATTGTTTAGTTAAACTGAGTCTTCTTAATATGATTACATTGGTAGTTTTATTACTTTAGACATTGTTAACAACGTAGGTATTTATGAGTATTAAAACGAATATTTGAAAAGACAATAAGTACATGTCTGTTTATCACAAAATAAAACAGTGCAAAACCTAGACTACTGCTAATTGTCAAAAATCTTTATACCTAAAATCTGTGCTTTTTGACACATCGACTACATTGATTACAAATAAAATCTATCGACAAACCTATATAATTGTGTCATTCATATAGTCATACTACATTAACACTGCTATAAAAATCTTTAGAAAGTGTTATAACTTTGACTAACAGTTAGAGACCAATTAGTGAATAATTGAAGTACATCAAAACAATTTCATTCATATATTCTGAAACAAACACTTTTTTAGACTTAAAATCATTTAATGATTGATTTCAGTCAAAGTAATTAGTCACCTTAATTTGAAAATTAAACGATCTATTTAAGTGTAACAATTCAGTGAAAAAGATTTACTGGCAATGGTGTTTATGTAAAATTCAGCTTTATTATTATTAAGGTCAAGTCTATTATAGGTACTTCAATCTAAGATGTTGTTTACCATTGTTAAACAAGTAAATAGATAACAAGTAGAGTTAAGCGAATGTTTCATGTTCGAATGCAAAAGCTGTTCTTATCGCATTATTCAGTATAAGAAATATAGCATCACTACTATCATTCAACACCGATAATACCAGTAGATCAGTGATCAGAAGTACGTTAGACAGAAGGAAATGAGTATATTCCATATTCTGATAGAAACAAACAGTATATAAAACAATATATAACTTATCAGAAAAACCGAAAACCAGAGAAGTATGTCATCTCAAGTTGCCTAGCTTCAAAACATCACCAAAAAGAAGAGATGTAGAGGGTGCCAGTAAAATGAATAAGCAGGAGTGTGTTTGCTTGTGTGTGTGTGTGTGTGCGTATAGTTTAATCAATATTACTAAAAGTCAATTAATATATCTGCACAATTTTTAAACCATTTTGCACAAAAGACTCCAGCCACTAATTCGTAGTATCTAGAGGAATCTCCACTCAGAAAATCTGTGGTTTATAATGACAGTGAATTACTTAGTGGATTAAAGACATGCTTTGCGCAGGTAATTGTTAAATTTCTTCTGGTCTAATCCAGCTTCAGTCAAAATTGTTTCCTGCAGAAAGTGGAGGTTGGGCAAGTGCAGTGTAGGTCCCGCTTAACTTAGTTAATATAGTCTCAAATTGTTTCACTGTGAAGTTCTTTCATGGATCCGTAATCAAAACCCCGCATTATTTACCCTTATTTTACTCTTCTCCTCAACCAACTTAGGAAAATATAATACTTGAATTTTCAATGAATAAGCTTATGAAAACATACAGTTATTTGTACATGAATAATTTTTACTAATATTAAGATTCTCTCCGTATCAGTCCTTTAGAAACTTAAAATAACTAATAAGACGTTATTTTACAATTCTACGCTAAATATTCAACGAAATGTAGAAATGATTTCTACCTCACTATATTCAAATAACCAATGATGATAACCGACAGAAAATAGTAACAAAAATAATAGTATTGAATGTATTACAATCGGACTGTTTTATCAGATGTACCACTGATATTTACCTTCTTGTTTAGTCGCTGGCTAAAATACAAGCTCAGGCAATTCAAAATGAAATGATACGACAGTGAGAATGCTATAAAAGCTCATTAGAGGTAATCCCCACAGTGTCTACTATTCTCACTTCTTAAACAGTAGAACTATATTATCTAGAAAGCCATAAAATTGTCAAATATTTAGTGTGCTATACAAGCAGATTTCTGAAAATGTTTAACATCAGTAAGCTTAAGTCTACGATATGAGTATATACATATATATATATATTCTTGCTTACAACACTTCCCTTCTACCTGTGACGTAAATAACTCACGAAAAAAATTATGTTTAAGCGTCAAAATAATGAATTTGCACGTGTGACGAGCAATAACAACAAGCACAACAATAAATTATTAATAATGATGAAATCCCTTTAATTATGGGAACATTATATCGACATTTTACTAAAACAAGCTTACAATAGCTAAACGAAGCATACAAATGTCATAATTATCTCAGTCTAGTGAATAGCAATGAGATATTGAATACGTGAACTTGAAATCTACAATTTCATGTGTCTGCCTTAGAACATTATTATCAATCGAACTCAGTCAATAATTTAAAAGACGATAGAAAAAAGGGTTATAAAAGCATCAAGGTTACAAAAATTGGACTCGTATGCGAAAATTCCACTCAAGTAAATAAATGGTGATCTAATAAAAGTTAATTGTTAACATTACTAAACCAGACAGATTTGACTTAAATAAATCACATTCATTATGTACAGGTGAATAATACATATGTGAACTGAAATCCGTTGTACTTTAAAATCTGATTGTTTAATTGTCATTAGGTCAACTTCACATAAACAATAATTAATCTAGAGCTGTATACAGCGAAGCAACAAACAAATAACAAATTCAATGAATAAATTAGGTCAAATCTTAGAAGTTGTGTAATACTGAGGGAGAAGTGGACAGATAATCTGAGTTCAAATAAATATATTAAAAACACGAAGGGAATGGAAAATAAGAAAGTATGGGAGGGTTCTAATTAGAATTTACCTAGGCCAAGGGAGAGAGAGACGAAGGTAGAACAAACTTCTTTTGTATGCAAAGCCGAAGCTACGGGAATTCGAGAGAACAATCCTAGTCTTTTATTATATTTATTTAAACTCAGATTATTTGTCCACTTCTCCTTCAGTATTACATAACTTCTAAGATTCGACCTAATTTATTTATTGAATTGTCTACATATACACAAGTAACAAACTAACAATTAAATTATTCACAAGTTGAATGACTAACTTAAAGATGAATTTTTCGGAGTTATAATGATAAGTCATAATCGGTGCATCTCAAAAAGTAAAACTGCATACTAATAACATTCGATGGTAAGGAAACTATTCCGATAGTCGATAGTTAGAATTTATGAGACATTGGATTCCAGCATGGTAGCTGAATTATAAACGTACTCGCCTCATAACTGTAAGGTCATAGGTGTAACCTTATGGTGATGGCTTGGGTGGGCACTGTTGAAGAGTTCCCAGCTGGGAAGGAACATTCATTTAGTACTTTCTGGCTTTTAGTGGTTCCCTAGATGACATTAGTTCGTAACAAAAGTTAGCTTGAAATCAAAGTATTACAATATTTGAAATGGTTTGTAGATGACTTTAAATCGTCATTGAAAAAATGAAATGAAAATGAAGTAAAACAAATTCATCTTATACCTCTATACAAACTAGTAAGTTTAAACCTAGAGATTCCATTATATCTATTTACATTAAAAAAATATGAGTTTTTTATTGAGGAAATTTTACTAGCTGATAATTAATATATTTATTTAATTATAAGAAGATTGAAACTTGCTGAGCAGTTGTCCCGTGTGACCATTATAAGCCAAGTGACATGAACATACTATCCATTAACATGCATATTTTATTTTGGGTGATATTTTTCATCATATAAAAGAAATAAAACAATATTCTTTATAAGTATATCTAAAGTAAAAGGCAGTGTTAGTTTTGAATAAAAATTAACTTAATCTACTATCCTATGAAACTACGAGTGACTAGCAGTAAGCGAATGAACGACATTTCCTTTTCATTTCGTAACCACACATTATGTTAACAGCATTTGTTGTGTCGAATAAAGTGAAGCTTCCTGAAACGTGTTATGATAGTGTTGATGTACAGAAATTCCTATAAAGGAATTATTATTATTGAAAATCTATTTATTTCGATTTGTAAAGGAAGTGAAAACTGTGTATATTTCTGTATACGTTTAAAAATTCACTGTAAACATTATAAAAGGCCAAACAGATATGCTAATCTATCATCTCACTGCATATATATATATATATATATATATATATATGTGCTGAAAGTTTGATAGGGAGCACAGAAGTTCATCAGTCAGGAGTGAAACATTTCATGAAGTAATGATAAAAGCAAAGTATAAAGGCTACTCAGAGTGTAAAAGCACTCCAGTGGATACATAAAATAAAACAACAACAATGTAAGAATACCGATCACTGAATTTTTAGTTACCTCATAAATCCACTAAAGAAGCTTAAAGTCAAATTCATCAATCGAATTAGGCAAGGTTTAGACGATGAAGTGTCGTATCCTTCTAGCGTATAAAAGCAGAGTTGAATAATAATAAGAATAATGATTATAAAACCAGTACCTAGAAGTACGACCGATCAAGTCACTCTACATACTAACACCGAAACTAAACTTTTTAAATTGTGTGAAGTAGCGCATAGTATCCATCCAACTGATCAATTTAATACCAAGTGCACAAAAGTTTCAGTCTCGGGGGATTATTGTGCTTGTGAAGTCGGCTGAAATACAACTCCACGATACCACATTGTATTCTGTAATATAATATTAATAATAAAAATAAAATAAATAAATACTAAAGTTGAATTGGATTTTTCAAAATGGTTTATTGTGACAGGTTAAGGTTGTAGTTTCTTATTTGAATTTGATGGGGTTGAATTGTTCATAATGCAGGGAAAAATTTAATATAGATAACAAGGTCAGGTCAGGAAATCAAAGTTCATAAGATGCGTAACTCTTCTACCAGTCAAGCAATCTATGGAAGCAGTTACATACAGTAAATAGAATTGGAATATGAAAATAAACTAAGATTTCAAAAGTTATGAATAGAAATTCGGTTCACCTATTCAGTAATCACGACGACAAATGTAAGGGCTTTATGATGGAATTTATCAACATTAAACTACCGTATATACAAAAGTGTATAAAAGGTTATTAAGATGTTCCTTAAAACTATGCAGTTTGAAAACAAACCAAAAGTGGTCGCACAGTTCAACCTTAGAACTTCAACGAACTATTCGATGAGTTTCCGATTAACCTTTCAGTTACTATTTTTTCGGCAATTATCACTGTATAGCACAGTTTATATGCCATTAAATGGCAGACTTAATCGAAAGTTGAACATTTTACTTCTGCTAATCACCTTTTATGTAATGGTATATGTCTGACGCACTTATTTGTCAATTTTACCAAGATTATTATCTTTCCATGATGCTGATGAAACAGAAAAGAAACAACTGCTATAGAAATAGTTTATGATTAAAAATGATTTTGATTTTGGATAATACTCAGGATTTTAAAGAAACACAAACGAGTATTTTGAAGACAACATCCACTAGTGTTTAACAATCAGTTAAAAGTTTTGCTCACAAAATGTAAAGCAAACTATTCAGACTGTTGAGTTTATAAGGATTTCAATATTCTGAAGTCATATGTTATACATCAACATGACAGTCGATAGTTGTATGTTCATTAGAATTACCAGTAAAAATAAAGAATATAAGGTAGTCACTAGATCACCAACAATTACTCTGGTGAAGGTAAATCATAATTTTGTGCACATTCGATCGCTCAGCTGCATTCGATTGTTGATGCCTCAGAGGATAAGACGACCAAAAACTTAACACAACCAATTAGTGACCATAGTTGTTCAAAGTTACATAAAAGCTAGCATTTATAGGAACATTGTATGGAATAGCTAAGATTCTGGTAGGTAGTAACGTACTAAGAAGAGTTCTGATATCAATGAAGCTTTGAGACTGAATGAAAAGCATAATATAATACATAAGATTTAAATATGTGGATTGTGAATGCACAAATTAGACAGAAGCATGCAACCAGATCCGATGTTATTCATTAGTAACCCTAAAACGGTTATTCCACTTTAACCCTTATATCCTTGTACTATTTACAGCCACTGTGAAGTAACTAACAGTGAGATAGGGATGTCAGTGATTGTTATTATCATTCCCTTGGATTCCTATTGGCACATAGGGCTTCAAAATCTTCATTTGTCCTGTTCTCTTCTCAAGGCCCAACAGTTGCTCATAGGTTCTCATCTCCTCCTCACATGAACTCCTCCACATCAGCCCTGAATGCCCGACTCGTTGTTTTCACTCAGGTTCCACTTGACGGCCCGGCGTGCGATTTCACCCGATAGTTTCCTCAGCATGTTTTCGATCCATCTCTTTTTTTCGTTATATTTGTTTGGCAATAGGTTCTTCATTGGTTCGTCCCCAGAGTTTCTTGTCGCTAATTCTTTCTGGTCATCTGATCGTCAATATGGAGTTAACGAAGGTAGCTGTTAATGAAAGTCTATGGTGTCCTTTTGGAAATGCTCTTCTTGACTTCCCAAGTCTCCGAATCATACAGAAGAGCTGACTTAACAATGGTGTTGAAAATCCCAATCTTCTTCCTTAGGCTGAGTTCAGAAGATTTTCAGAGTCATGAAGGTCTCTCTAACCTTTCCAATCCTGCTTTTGGTATCCTCACCCGTGCCATCTGCCTGCAGCTGAGACAATGCTGTCTAGATAAGTGAAGGAAGTTACCTCTTTCAAGTTTCTCCTGTCACTAATAATTGGTGCTGTTGATTGATTTCTTCATTCATGTTCACCTTGAGTCCTGTCTTCGTCACTTCTTCAGCCAGTTTGTTGGTTTTCGCCTTTAGGTCTTCAAGTTTATGTGATACTAAGTATAAGTCTTCCACGAGGTTCAAATCTTATAGAGTCTTCTTATCAGTCATTACAACGTATTCCTGTCTTCTACCTCCCCACGGTACAACACCTAATCTGGTCCACCCCAATTAAGAATATAATCAGTGATAGTAGACAGTCTTTTCTTACTCCTGTATTCAATTAAAAGGCTTCTCTGAGTTTTCCATTGTAGAACAATTGACACGTAGCATTCTCACATAGCCAGTTATTGAATGAGATTGATAAAGACTTGGGGCACTGGATTCCGTATTATTGAAGTAGTTTCCACATTACTTCTCGGTAGACTCTGTCGAAGGCCTTACCAAAGTCGATAAAGTTGAGATAGAGATTTGACTGCTATCCTATGCTCTGCTCAGTGATGATGCCTATCGTTTGTATTTGATCCACAAATAATTTGCTTTTCCCGAATCTAGCTTGTTCCAGTGGGTAGAGTTCGGGATCCAGTGCATCTTTTATTCTCTCTAGGATGATGCGACTTAATATTTTACTTGGCGCGGACAAAAGCATGATTCTGCGCTAGTTATTGCAGAGGCTTAATTTGCCTTTCTTTATAAGGTTGATAAGGTAGCTTTTCTTTCAATGAGTTGGTGTCTTTCCTTCCTTCCTTGCAAATGTTTCATAGTGTGAGCATATTTGCTTCGGTCTCTGAATCCGTTTTCAGTGGTACAGAGCGAATTCTATCTAGTCTTGCTGGCTTCCAGTTACTTGATTGCATTCTAGACTTCTGTTTTTGTTGGAAGTCAACAATTAAACACACAAATGAATTAGGGTAACATATATAAGGTTTAGGAGTGAGAGTTCTTATCCAGTAACTCCAATATTTGGTGTATGTATACAAAACAAATATTTAATTTACAATGATGTCTGAAGTTACAGCTGACGTGTTATGGATACAGGAAAGAACACTGTTGTTCGACATAATAAAGAAATCAAATAAGTTCAAAAGTGTTGACCACTTAAATTAATCTGTAAATGGGTACCCTCGCCGATCATGTTCATTGTAGTAGTAGTGATAACAATAAGTGTGAAGAAGGTTTCCATTTTGGTAACCAATGAAAATCAAATTTATTAAAAAAAAATGCATGCCGTAATGAGCAGAAATATCAAACATCAGAAGCAACAGCTTATCATACATGTTGGCACAGAGTTAATACTACTTTGATTATCAGTTCTAAGCTCTTTTTCTTGAGCAACCTAATACTGTTATGTTGGGGATTCCATAAACGCCTGCATGTGATTTGATTTTTACTAATTGATGAGATAATAGTAACAGTAGGCTGGATGCCGAATGCATAATTGTTAAGTAGATAGATTCAATAAAACTAAGAAACTGATCTTGTATCATTTGATTTATCTAGTGCTCTTTTAAAGCCTGAAAGTTGTTGCAAGACTATGTGAAATTATAACATGAAAATGAACTATTAGTCGTTAATTTAAATTATTTAAAATAATTCCAGAGTGTTTTGGAAAAAATTAAAAGAATATTTTTTTGTGAACATCACAGCTTCTTCACTGAATCAGTAACACACACTTTATCAAAATACATATCAAGAATACCGAAATCCTTTCACTACAATATTCCTTCAAACATTAAAAATATTGAGAAGTTTCACATAACTATTCAAGAAGACGAAATTATGGCAAGTTTTGATGTTTCGCTATTTACTAGTATTACTGTATGTGATTCTGTGAGTCGGTGGCATAGCGGTTAGGACGCTCGCTGACCATCCACATGGTCCGGGGTTTGACACCCGGCCGATGCACTCCTTTACCTCGCTAAGCCAGAAATAATGCTGGTGAAGAGGAAAAGGTTGGGCATGGGACTAGTGACCCCATCCTGTAAAAATAAACACTGCTACAGGAACTTCAAGCTTGGATATATATACATGTATACTGAAGTTTAGGGGTGAGAAAATAGACTTAGGTCAAGTTGAAAGGAGATATTCGAGGTTAAAATAACAATAAAGATAACTAAAACAAAGAAAGGAAGTAACAAGCAAAGTTTACCAAAGAAGATTTAGTGTAGTGACGAATTGTCCTAGAATACATAAAAGTTGTTTATACTTTCTAATAGGTAGGGCTTCCGCTAACATTGTGATTCGCTCCAAACACGTCTAATAGACAAGTTTAAAGGACTTGTAAACATCAATTTTATGTCCTGTCTCTAAAATGTTTCTCAGTAGAGGAGTTAGGTAGTTTGTTTCCATTGTTAGCGGATTCTGGAGATTCAGTTAACATCTGAAGCCCGTACTTGTAGAGAATGAAAAATCCTTCCTATGAATGTAAGTCCACATGTACATTTAAATTGTTAGATACAGTGTGATGCGACATCATTTTTCTTATGTTCTTAGGGACTTAAATGAATAGATCGGCTTCACAATCTCAATAATTCTAATCTTAGATGAATAGAAAGTCTTTTTAACCACAGCGTTTAAATCTTTGTCGAGTCAACAAGCTGCTCTGATCAACCATAAACAGTAGATTGATGTAAACGTCTTTATTAGTGACTGACTGGCTGACTGGTCTCAACGTAGAATTTTGCACGAATGTGCAGCAGTTCCAGATGCCACACTACCTCCATGTACCACACAAAGAAAGAGAAGAGGGTAAAGAGATATTCAAAAGAGAAATAATAAACAGAAGTGTGAGGCAAAAAGAATAGTAATTAATACAGAAGAACAATACAGATTTATATGATACGATACATCACAAGGAGTGAATGCATCTGCAACAGCAATTGACAACGATCACTTTGAGCCATATCACCGGTTGTCTCCAGCCATTGATACTTACCATCTCGAAGACCCCAACCAGCCAAGAAATCTACACCTCTTTCCCTTTCTCGCTCGCTGGCTTAAACTAACTGTTGTAGATTTCGTCGTTGACTGGTGAGGCCATGTTCTCGTTTGACCGCCATTAGCCAACTCTTTTCCAACCTCATCGATCCAATGTCAGCTAACATCACCCGTCGAGGAAGGCAATAGATGTCTAGGCTACGCATGCGTAACACATGTCCTAACCATCTCTCTTAATCGGAGTAACTTCACAGCCCCGTCGACTGGTTTCCCATCCTTACCCAACACTCGACGCCCAACCTCAATATTACTCACCCTATTATACTCCCGCCTAACAGGGGAGATAGAACGCAAACACCTATGATTAAAGATAGCTAGCCACCCTTTTCATGTCTTCGTCTTCCACTTTCAATGGCCATGTCTCATTCGCAGCCATAAAGGAGGACGGAGTGGACTTTTGAGCAGTATACCACACGTCCTTTGGTCGATAGTCGGATATCACGTCTACTAAGCCAGAGATGGCGTGGATTGGTATATGTCAAATGAACCTTCTGTATCCTTGCTCAGATCTTGTCAGCGATCAACCTGTTGGCGTTGGTCGATGCAGCTTCGCAAATAACTGAAGTGGTCAACACGCATTGGCCAGTTGGTTGGTCTGGGTGTTGTGGCGACTTCATATTTCTTTATGAACTTATCTGGATAATCATTATCAACTGCAGATTGTCATTTTTCATTTTCCATCAAGTGTAACTTCAGTGCATATTCTACTGGAGAGGCATCTTACTAAGACTATTTTTTGTACTGAACAGGGAGAAACGGTGATAATTAAGATAATGTCCTGTCCAGGTAGGTTTTTCATAAAAAGATTGTTTTATTAATCCATCAGGCCGTCGATCAAGCAATATACCCAGGGAAAATAAACAATGGTCCTCCTTTTCTACAGACGTAAATGATATTTTATTCTGAGCTTTATCCTTTCAATTTTTTTAAGTAAGGTCACATTAGTGAAGAAAGAGTTTACATCAAAAGAATAAATATTTTTATTTATAACATTAATATCATCATGGTAATTAATTAGTTCAAATGTATCTCTTAGTACATACTAGCGAAATTGTATTTTGACAGGGTCCAATAATTCCTCTAAACATTGAGCAAGTGTGTGTTGGTGATCTACATACTGACAATATGGAACGTAGAGGATTTCTGGGTTTATTCATGACCTAAAGGGGAGCAGTTGACTTCCAATAAAAGTACTTCATGCAAACATGAAATAAAGTACGTCGGAAAAAACATCGATATTTTTGGTATTTATAATCCTCATATAACAATAATAGCATACTGTTCACGTGACTTCACCCTTACCACTCTACAGTGAGTCATTTTAAAAATGATACATTTTAATTGGATGAAACTTACTGTATTTATATGAGATCTAAACATGTCAGAACTAGTTCTACATCCAATTCACCATTTATCTCATTGGAAAATTTTACTAGCGTTTAAGAAGTGGATAATTCATGTTTTTTTATAACAAATGTCAACGACATGGTGACGATAAAAATACACTACTTTTTGAAGTAATTAGGTCGTATAAACGTGAACTATGTTTACTCCTGTATATCAATGAAGTTACTAATTATCATGTTCACTTAACCTAAACAACAAAATAAGGAACAAGATGATTAAAAGATTGTGTTCTGCATATATACTTTTGTACACAACAATGACTATGCAAAAGATATCATTTTAATAAAAAAGATGAAAATGATAATAGTGCACAAAATTTGCAGTTTATGCTAAGGTTAATAAATGTTTGATATTTGGAAAACTTTAATAATATTTGTTTATTCAACTCATGGACGTATTATCAGCAGGATGGGTGACTTTTTGGTTGAGCAAGTGATTATGTAAATAACTGTGTTTATATAAATTTATTTTATTTTTTTGATTATAGCTTGATAGAAGTATGGAATTTTCAGCATGTGGTATCGGTGGTCCAAATTTTTCAGGCCAACCATTGATATCAGGTGTGCGCCGGCAGGGGATCGAACCCCGGACCATGTGCATGGTCGGTGAGAGTCCTACCCACTGTGCTACCGACACACACATGACTCATCATATGAATTTCTGTTTCAATGTTCATTTCTAGTTAGCTGTCAGTGATTTCTCGATTTACAAGCATAAATTGATAGTCTGATTATGATGATACTTTAAGCATAACAGTTTAAGTTCCTCTACTGCCTACGTAACACATAAACAGATGTTCAAAGATCTCTGCTAATAAATATCAGTTACTGTGTCAACACGGTGATTACTGTAGTGTAACCGTAATTTTCAAGTATTGGTTTTGTAGGGATTTTGTTTGGTTGTATGGATGATTTCACCATGAGCTGATATTGCTTAGGGAACCACTGGAAAACCTGAGTGTACTGGACAGTTGTTTCGTCCTAGTTTGGAACTCTTCAGTAGTACGCACCCACCGGAGTTTGAACCCAGGACCTTCTGGTTACAAGGCGAGCTCGTAGACCATTGAGCCACTGGGACCCGATCCAATGGTCCTTGAATTCTAACTTCTGCCAGTTCACGACATAGCGCGACCTCTTCGCAATGTCTTCTTCGACGAGTTACTGCCTCATCTTCGACCTGCTGTACCCTACTGGTCACGGCTTCCCACTAGAACCCCAGGTTAACTGCCTGAATAGGGCCAGTGGTTCTCTAACTGATGTCAGCTCATAGTGAAATCATCCATATAACCGTAGTTTTACCGAATTACCGACTCCAGCAAGTGTAAATGTGACTGTAGAAGAAATAGGTTTACGACATCAAAACATTTCATATCTTTAATAACAACTTCATTAAGTCACAAGGGATACAGAATGTAAAAAACTCAGTGTACATCAGTGGCTAATATAATACACTTCTATAATAAAAAAAACATCTTACCAATCTAGTGGCAATATTTAGCCCATATCAACATGTTAAGGGAGGAGAGGGGGTAATTAACGACGAAAATTAATACACACAATGCAGCGTAGAAATGGTTACAACAAGTGGATTGCATAATGAACAATTTTGGAAAAATGAGGAGTAACTAAGGAATAAGCGAGTGTTCGAGTTGATTGCGTAATAGACAAAGAAAAATAAAACAATTCGAACCGTTATAATTTTTAAAATGTTTATGGGGAGGGCGAAGTAGCCAGATTTATATATGTTATGTTAGAGTAGAGACAGAGATGAGGATTGTAAATAAAAAGTAAATATTTCTTCGCTCAGTCCATTTGTCTCCTAAATGTCTAAATGAGGTTTTTTTCTATACATTTTAATCTATGTTTAATCACAGATCGCCGTCATTTAGAAAACCGAATAGCTATTTCGTCCTGGTTTTGGAACTCTTCACGGTGCGTGTTGCTGAAGGGTTCGAAACTAGGAAAAGACATCTGCTCAGTCCATCCTGGTTTTCACTAATTCTCTATAAGATGTCAGTTCGTGATGAAATTTGAAATCAATCAAACCCCTCTAAACCAGAACTTACAAATTACATTATTATTTTGTTAATATTGTTACTTAGTTTCTACTTAATAATGAGTCATAAAATCACAACGGTAATATGTCAAGAGTGATTAAAAAGACATGGTACAATGGAGTGGTATCACTTCATGTCTGTTGTCAATGCTGATGAACATTGAATCGTCTTTTTGTTCGAACTTATCTCCATTGGTGGGAGATAATAAGGCTGTCATTGCCTAACCTCGTACTGATTGGAAGATTGGAGAAATATGATTAAGAAGTATTGTTGTACATTATATTAACATTTATTTACAGACTTTGGCACTGATTAAACATTCTAAACCTGTTTCGTTATGAGTTGAAGAATAAACAACTGTGTTACCAAACCGTTTTCTGTTGTTCATGGTATTCTGAGTAATAGGCTTAGTATTCTGAAACTATAGACAGGTTCAGGATCTCTGTAGTCTATCCTATTCCCTTTCATTAAGTTTGCCCTTTAGTTTGGAAGAGATAGTAAGACGACATCATGTATTAGTATGGAAACACATTGATATGAGAAAATAAACATTAGATCGAATAGTTTCTTTAATTACATTTTTGATCGAAGAGTAGAGCACACTGAGAAGGCTAAGTATGACTGAAAAAAATTATATTAAAACAGTAAAGTCTATTTTACACAACTGATGGGTTGTGGTACTTGTGAAAAAAAAGTTAAATCATTGGTACATAAGTGATAAAATGTGCTTGAATAAATGGCTGTTTAATGTGAAGGGTTATTATAGTTTGGAATTAATAAGAAAACTAATGAAATGCCTATCAGCATTTGGTTAATTATTCTCAGAATAACAAATGTAACTATAGTAGGTAATATTCTTACTATTAGAGCAAATAGCTATGTACAGCTTAAAGATTTGATAAATGCTTACTGATGCAAATGAAAGTCAACAAAAGGAGAGACAAGAAAATGAAACCAGTATCAACAGTTTTGAATGTCTTAGATTAAATCGAGATATAAACAGGCGTCAAGGCAAATAACGGTCAGAAAAACTTCAAAATTTCTATGAAAGCATAGTGAGAAAATCGAAGTTTAAGTTATCATTTTTGGCTATGACATGAAATCTGAACAAACAACCTACGGTTTTATGTGAATACTTCAACCTGATAAACGAATGTCATGTTTACACAAAATCAACTGAAGAATCCTAGTAACCCAGTCCATAATAAGGATATACAGTAGTCTGGCATACACAATACATACCAATAGCTTCAAAGGATGATAACTAAATAGGCTGAGATGCATACATTTTATGCCAAAAATTATTATATTTTTAAACCACAGAAATTGTATCGATAGGGAAGACAAACATGATGATCACAACACCATAACCAACAGATAACAACAGTAACAATAGCAACAGGAATAATATTTCAGCTGCCATTATTCACCTATATAGTCTGTAAAGAGAAAGTTATATTTTATGAATTTCTAAATAATGAATTACCGTCTCCTCTGTATACAGAAGCAATAATAATGTTATTGTTAAATTTAACACACTTTTCTGTTGAATACGGAAGTGACTCAGCGGTCTAGACATTAATTTTTCAATATACTAAGAGGAAGGATAGTAAAAGACATAAGATGGGTGGGAGAAAACTGTCTGACTAGCCAGCTTAGTATTATTCGTCTACATTTTAATAAATACAATTATACAAGTTTTTTTTATTTCGTTTAATCGTCCAGAAAGTTGTAAAAGCAACATTGTGACATACTTCAGGAGTATACCTTAATACAGATAGAAATAAGTAATGTCATTTATCGATTCAAGGGAAATTTTCACATCAGTCTGACCCGGGAAACCATTCACCCATAAAAAGTTTATTATTATTCTTTTCACAGAAGTACAAAAATCAGTGCTAAATTTTAGTTGCTATCCTATACAGGGAAATCTTAAGATAACGTTAGTTTTCAGCTCTCTTAACAATATAGATTGGAAATAACACTCCACCACTGTAGTACGCTCTACCCAAAGTTCACAAACCAAGTCCTTCTCTTTATCCAGTTTCCGATGTGTTTAATGCATAATATCATGGAACGGTGGAGTGCTTAGTTCAAATTCTGGGACTGTTGCACAAAAAATGTGGGACACATAATATTGATGTGTTTGACTTTATCTCCAAAATATATGAGACTAAAGTTAGCAATAAATTTATGACAAACACGAATAAATCCTCAGTGTTCACCAATGGAGATGGTGGACTACATATGCCGAAAAATCAGAGGAAGCTGAATGAACTTAAGAGTCTCCTCAAAAAACTACTCCTTATATGTAATATGAACGGACACTTTCTCTTGAAGGCTTCAAATTAGAGACAACTAGATGGAAGTGTTATGGATGCACAGTTAGGTCTGATTTTAGCTGACCTATTCTTTGTAAAACGTGAAAATGGACCATAGAAAGATATCATCAATGAGCATGTAAATTTAAATGAATTATTGATGCAATTTAATAACTCCTTCACTTTGTTCACTTTAACTTGTGAAGATCATCTACAAAGGGAATTTGAATGTATTCAAGATTCCTTGATGGAGATGGACTTTCCGAGTAGCTTCATAAAGAAATTTATGAGAACAGTACAAAGAAAACCTGATTCGATGACAGCACAGGTGAAACCACTATTTATTAAGTTACAATTTAATGGGGACTTATCAAGTGAAATTTCTTTCCATAGATTAGCTAGAAGTCTACGAAGAACATTTCACATAGAAAACTTGTATTTGTCACTCCCTGGTTGGCGAATGACTGAGACTAAAACGAAGGATAACCTAGATAGTTTGGCCAAATCTATGTGTATTTATCACTTCAACTGCTCCTGTGAAGACAGTCATTTTGGGCGCACTACTAGAGAGCTTATCAACGCGCTACTGAACATCTCCCATTATATTCTGGCAAGGGACAGACAAAAACCATCTCCAGATTCATTTCGTCATATTAAGCTGATAGTGGTCTTTCAATAGAGAAAACAAAAGCGTTCAAGGTTATCCATCGCATCCCCCCAATCTTTCCAATGGACTTTGTATTTGTCTACTGCATATAGTTAGGTTGATAGGCATTTAAACTATTAAGCCTAAACAATGCATTTAGAAGAAATTCGCATAGCCTTTATCCCTTCCTTGGCCATTTAAGATGTAACCAAATGGTGACGTCACCACCATCCCTTACTTATAATTTTTAATCCCTTTCTTATCAACCTTTAATCTTATCACATCTTTATTATAACATAGTTTGTTTACTTCCCTTACAATCCAGCATTACTTAATTGGACTGTTTGCTTTTCTTAGCCCTTATCGACTACGTCTATCTGAACATTTGTTTGTTTAATCATATTGTTATTCATTATTCGTGTCAACAAATCGCTCTGATTTTTCATCTGTTATTAATAGAATTATTATTATTATCACCAATCAAACACAATCCCTACAAAACCAATAATTGAATATTGTCATTATAACTAACTGCACAACTTTATCATCCTATTGACATATTAGCATGATTGGTTTATATATATATATATATATATATATTAGAGTAAATCCTGATCGGATCTAGTTGAAAACAGTATTGTTCGCTTACATGTATTGTTTCAAAGTAGAATGTTTTGGGTATTCTATTTGATGTTTCTAAAAAGTGATCAATTTTGATTTTGATACCACCTACAAATTGTTTAGGTATCATTTATACTAAAGTAGCTCTGATTCCACATACTATTGATTTAGTTATTGAAAAAGTTAATGGCAAATTAACAATGTTAGAACACAATTAAATTTATCATCAATAAATAGCTACTGAGAAATAGATTATATCTAAACAATAGTGTAATCAATTCAAGACATGATTTCAACTCGGATATATGAATATAGAAGGGAAGAAATTTCAAAAAAAGTTCATTTGCAAAGTGGTTTTATTTGGATTAACTGAAAGGGTAATAAAAACAACACCTTAATAAGCATACTGAAAGAGGATACTAATACGTTATTGAAAAGAATTTCTACAACAAAATAATCTGGACTAATGGACGAAATACTTACAAAAAAGTAATAGAATAGTGTTAGCTGATTACTATGAAAGAGATCCCAAAGTAGATGAAAATCGAGTCAAAAATCGCAATTCAAATTTTACAAAATTGAAACTTTAATTTATTTCACAATGATTTCATAGGTATGCGTATGACCGATTCATGATCATATTGATCAGCAAAGTTGTGAGTGATTAATACGAATGAAAAGGATATCATTTGTAGATATAGAAATGTTAAACTGCATGTGGTTTAAAGAAGCAGTATTCTGAGACTTAGTATGAGCACAAATAAGTCAATTACTTTTGAGTATTGTTTACTAATAGGCATTAGAGGAAACCAACAAACACGCATTATGCATATATATTAATATGAGAAGCTTTTCGCTCTTAAGATCATTTTCTCTTCATATGCTGTTGGAAAATATAGCAATTTAAGATTCTGAGCCTTTGTGAATCATTCTATTTGTTCAGCATTCAAATGCCTATGTTATCCAGCCTCTTCTACTATCGTGACTTCAGTGTTTTTTCTGTAGAACTGTCTAGTAAATTACTTTTTCATTATTTTAGAATTTTGCAATCCGTTTTTAATCCCTTGTCGATGATTTCGAAACGATTATTGATCAGTTAACTAGTTAGTTGTCAATCCTCACGATTGCATAAGATTATTCTCAATATTTCCAACACTGTTATTACTCATGCACTCTGATTTATTTGATTACAAACTGACTCCCATTGTCAAGTAACACAATGAAGTTTGACGTCTTAAACTCACCTATATCTATGTCTGTATTTCATTTTTGGCATTTGATAATTGAAAAGGAGATTGAAGAAAGACTATTGAACTTGAATTGGGTGTCCTGTGATATACATGAAAAATAAAACTATAAAACTAACCAATTGACGAAAGTTAAAGTCAATGCTCTTTGGATGTCCATCACTAGTTTATGTTTGTTGGCTAAATTTATCCAGTAGTATACCTGTCTAACAATCACTAGAGGTGGAATCGAAGAGAAGGGGATTTGTTCTACTTACGGCTTATAAACTGGAGACACTTCTGAATGAAGTGACAACAGAGAAATTTCAATATGAAGGAATGATTTGAATTGGCCTCAATGATTCAGCAAGCATCTCTCTTAAACTTCTTACTATTCTTTTTGCCTTATACCATAGCTTATTATCTCTATTCTGCATCTCTTATCTTGCCTTGTGTGCTACATGGAGTGTGACAACTCAAACTGCTGCACATTTGTACAAAGTTCCACGCTGAAACCAGTCAGTCAGTCTTAAACTTCTCTATTGTATACAGAAGAAAAAAGAAGTTAAATATACGTTTAGTGTAAGTGAAGAACTTTATCATTGTGGTGGAATGTAATTCCATATTAGATAAGTTTATTTCAAAAATCACACAGTGATGACGTTTCGAGCATGAATTGTTGCTCATAATCATATCATTTCGGTCCCACAGCTTCACGATCATCTATATATATCCTTTTCTTTTTCTTACTCTTCCCTTTGTTATTGCTTGCCACTTTCCATATCTTCGGTATGGGTGTTGCGTCATTTCGACTGTACGTGTGCGGTGCTGAATAGATAAACGAAGAAGACTGAAGCATAATAATTTAGCTAGACCTAGAATGATTGACCCTGATAAGTTAAATAACCTATAAAAAACTCAGCAATTGCACTGCATTCAATTGCATGTAATCACAAAACAAGGTGGGGCAGGATGAGATTAGTAAAATGTAATATCGTTAGGTGGAGAAAGAGAGACTAATCACTGAATCCTTGTTTATTAATTTAGCACCGTTCACGTGCAATCGAAATGACTCAACACCCACACCGAAGATATGGAAAGTGGTAAACAACAAAGGGAAAAGGGGGAGAAAGAAAAAGACAAAAAATATATAAGATAGATTGTGAAGCGAGGTGACCAAATTGACATGTTTATGAGCAACAATCTATTCTACTTTATTCAATCTTCCGCTTGTTTTAAATTCATATCGGGAAATAAATGTTTCCGATTCTTAAAGAAGAGCCTCCCGTAAAGCACTCCCAATGCACTAAATGATCTAGTGAAATTGAAGTGCGGGATTGCTAAGCATCGTACTCGAAGAAATTTTTTGAAAGAATTTCTTCAGACCAATATGTGTCCTTGGACATTTTACAAATCATTGCTTAAAGGTCATTTCAGACACGCACAGCCAAATCTTTACCGTTTAAATGAATCATATTTGTGCTCTGAAACAGATGAAATCAGTAATTTATGCGCAATATCATACAATCTGCTCAGTGTGCAGAGTGACTTGACCTTCTATGTTATCTAAAATTCATAAAATATCTGCATGCTACTTCGAAACAGACAAATGAAGCTGAAGAAGTCACTTTTCCTGACCCACCAAATGACATTTTCCACTGTATATATCTAATTATATTCATAATTTATCTCATATTTCCCTGTCAAAAGAACAAACAGAAATTGTCACCGAACCTGAAGTCCTGTGTTCCTATGAAATAAGTGAAGCAAATTGGTATAGAATGCCAATTTAAAAATCTTTTTGACCAATTTATGGGGCTTTATGCTACGTCATGAGACAGCAAAAGCTAGTTGACACTGCTCAACAATTTGGCATCACACTGACCAATCGAAAGTCGCGTGTTATCAAAGAACATAGGAGATCTTTACAAAAGCTCCAAAAAGACAATGTTGTTATTTTACAATTTGATAAAGGACAGTGTGTGGTACCGATGAATAAGACAGATTACATAGAAAAAGTGCATCAAATTCTTTCGGATAAATCTAAATTCAAAGTGAATAATCATGCAAAAGATCAAACACTGTCGACTGAAAGAAAAATTGTGCAGCATTTATGGCGACTTTTCAAGAAGAAATACACTGATGAAAATACATGTAGGAATATTAAGCCAATTTGGTCGCAGATGCCAAAATTATACTGCCGTGTTAAAATTCACAAACAAGGAGTTCCCCTGAAACCTATACATCTGATGACAAATTCACCATACCACAAATTAGCACAGTGGCTATTATTGCAGGCTTTGTGAAAACGCTTCCAAACGTAGATAGCTTCTGATTCATTCCAGTTTGTCAAGCATATCAATTATGTCAATGTGTCTGGTAAGCATCTAGTTTCTTACGATGTTACCTCCTTATTCATAAATGTCCCAGTCGATGAGACTATTGACTCTATGTGTAGAGAAACTGACGACATACCCATTCAAATATATGAATTGAGGAAATTGTTGCTTTTATGCACTAAAAATATCCAGTTTCAATTCGATGGGAATCTATTCTGTCACGTTGGTGGCGTTGCAATGGGGCCATTTTCGCAGATTTCTTGTCAGACCTAGAAGCCAATATTTTGTAGCATCATATACAACAAAGGGAATTGTACCTAAGATATATTGATGACGTGTTCATTATCTGTGAAAGCAGATCAAAAGCTGAAGATCTGTTGATAAAATTCAAATCATGCCCTCCGAATCTCAACTTCATAACAGAATACGAAGAAAATGATACTATAAAATCCCTAGAAGTTTCTCTAGTGAAAAAGACATGGCACAATAGAAAGATCTATACTTAGAAAGTTTTCGTGGACAGAACAGCACATACATTTCAAAATTTCTGTTCCAATCCAGTATAAAAAGAACTTAGTCAGTACACTGTTCAATAGACCACGAAACATTTGCTCCTGACAGTACAACTGAAGATGCAATAAAGGCTATGAAGAATATTTTATCTAAGAATGGATATCCTGAGGACTTCATCAATAAATACTCTAAAGATATGAGCCCCAGTAAAATTATCCAGTCTCAAAGAAATCTGTTCATATCAATTTGCCATTCAAAGGAGATGATGTACAAGAGGTAGTCAAACAGAGACTCGACAAAGCTATAAAGAGAACTCATTATACTGCAGAACTCGTCTACCTTAACACCAACATGTCGATGATGCTGTCAAGTCACTATTATCAGCAGACAAAGAAAACGGAAGATGCTGGTAATTGAGAGAGCTCGTGCAATTAGAGTTTATAAGCCAGATCTCTGTGTACAAAAAAATCTACCATGGTGATATGTTTTCCTTATTAACTGTTATTATTATTGATTCATTCAAAACTATCTTTTATCAATAGCATTATCTTAACTCGTTTCAACATTATTATTATTGCTATTACTATTAATATTACTCAGTTCGCAATTCTTGATATATTTAAGTTCCTTCTCTGATGACTAGTTGTTTAAGTGATGTGATTGAACAGTAATTTCAGTTTTAGTCTCTCATACTCCTTTCTCTTTATCTATTTGAAAATGACCGGAAAGACATTCATACCTGTCTTTCTGCATCATATATATATATATATATATATATATATATATATATATATATATATATATATATATATATATATATATATATATATATATATATGTCCCTGTATGCAGAGTGTGCATTTGAAGAGTTCTACCGAAATTTGATGAATTCATTAAGTCCTGGTTAATTAACTTTTGTTGGTTGTTTTAAATTAGTTTCGGGAAATAAGTTTCCAATTTATGCTCGAAATCTCATCAACTTATTTATACTGTATCACTGTATGGTATTTGAAATAAACTTATTTAATATGGGATTAAATATACTTTTCTTGTAGAAACCATACGTCTGTAAAAAGAATCACGGTTTTTAACAGTGACAGTATACTTCACATACAGGATTCATAATTGAAAATAAAATGGATGAATTTATTTCATCAAAGTTAATATTATTCATAGTTATGCTAAATTCTCAAGTACTCCAAAAAGAATATAAGTCATTGTGGCCAGTTTGATTACGTTTAAGTCTCCCCGCGTATCTTTTGGACTAAGAAAACTTTGATTCCCCTGGTAAATTGCGGGCAAATATACACAGTCACTGATCTATGTTTTTATTTGTTTCAATGAAATCATCCTAGCAATTTTTGAATGATGAAAATGCCGACGGTCTATACACTGAGTGATGCTTAAGTTCAAAACAGTTGACTAAATATCAAACAAGACTGTGCTTCAAATTCTGAACTTGATTCTATGAAAAAAAATTCACTTATTTCTAAAAGAATTTTATTTCATATTATTCACTTTTCCGAGATGTTTTCTTTTCTTTCTAAAGGTTTTAATAATGTCCAACAATATCTACCTAGTGTAGCAGGGTTAACTAAAATAAACAAATGATTTCAAACTTAAGTTTTCAGGCTACTACAGATACTAAATTGACATTTAAGACTAAACTACATATATCAAGGAATAACTATGCAGTGGATAAAGTAATTGAAGTTAACTGAAATCATTCACTACTCTTAAGGTATGCTAATTTCACACTAAGAGCAACAATAATAGGCTGTTTATCTAAAGTGCATTCTATACACACATTCATGTGCTTAATGGATTTATTTAATTTACCCTATTGTGAAGAAAAAAACATGTTCACACTTAGAGAATTTGTTTCGTATATGAATAAACAGTATGGGTTTTATCACGTGTATACTCATCCGTTAAGTGCAACGCATTTAATAGTAGAACTTCAGTTATTTTCGTTTTAAAATTTGAAAACATAGGCTAATCTGTTAAGTTGAATTCACTGGTACGATTAAAATATAACCCCCGACTAAGTAATCATCAACCAGTTTTTCTCACTTTATTGTGTTGCCCTTATATCATAGAATTGGAAATTAGATATTGGCATTTATATAGTGCTGCCTTGAAAATACCATCTCTGATGATATTTTTATGGGGATAGACACAAATCGTTGGCTCAAGTGTTCAGCATAAATCTCTTTCTGAAGTAGCTCCATCTGCAATATACATTATATTTGGCACAGTAGAAATGAGCGAACGATACAAGATAATACGGTAATCTTGTTTGGTGCTGAATTCCGTCTGTCTGTTTTCGACATAGGACTTTGCACCGATGTGCAGCAGTTCAAGTCGCCACACTCCATGTACCACACAAAGCAAGAGAAGAAAGTAGAAGAAATGTAGAATAGAGACAGTAAACAGAGGTGTGAGACAAGGGAATAGTAATAACGAAGAACAATATAGTTTCATTTGAAATCATAAGTCACAAGGAGTGGATGCATCTGCGCCATTGAGAACGATTTGGAGCCATATCACCAATTGTTTCATGAATTCACATATCTGTAGACTAATAGGTAGTTAATTATTGTAACTAACATCATCCTATATTAATAAAGTAACGGATTACTTCACATTCGAACTCATAATAGTTACCTAGGCTTATGAGCAGACTGATGCAAGCATTTGTAGAAGAAATAAGACGTGAATTGAATAAATTTGTATATTTCACAATCTGCTAATAACCTCGCAACAATTATTTCTCACCACATTTAAATTTGACACCTTTTACTGAATACTGATAATAATTACAATAATGTGATGCCGGTCAAAAGTGAGTGTTTATGTCTTCAACATTTTGGATGTAATAAAAGACGGTAAAATGAAATACTCCATGTGTTTGTGATTAGTAAGATACAGGTCACAGTACAAAATATGTAACAGATGTACCATTAATCGATTTTTTATTCACCTTTGTTGCCACTAAGGACGGAAGTCATCATAAACTTAAAAACTACCTATTATGTGAAGCCTGGCCTGATAAAAACACACACTAAGTATCTTAGAGGAGAAAATCGAAGGTTCCACCTGTTAATATGTTTTGATTCTAGTGTCAATTTAAATTTTTCTATAGAATGAAGATGAAAAAAATATTTCACATTTTCATACAACTGAACAAAATTATTGACTAAAATGTTTAAGGTCATGTGTTAATTGCACTGCAAATTTGTCCTATTTCATTGGAACAAATATAACTAATTTACAAATGCATAGAATAAGTACACATTGTGCTTTTTTGTAATGTTAGTGATAAAAACCACTATTTCTAGTTATTATCATTATGATAGAAGGTAAATGTAGAAGTTTAGTAGCACAGTCTAAAAAGAATCTTGAAGCATATAAACTAGATCTAAAAACAATAATTAACTGAAGACAAGTGCATAACTTTCTAGTACACATACCCATAATGTGCTAAGTTTGCGCTTTAATAGTATTAATAATAATTATAATAATAGTAATAAAGAACCACTAAGAATTATAAGGCATGCAACTTGGAAGACTATATTTCACTGGATTGTGTTTAGTGTGTTGTGGCACAGTGATTAGGACTCTCGCCGACTATGCATATGGTCCTGGGTTCGAGCCCACGCCGACGCACACCTGATATCTATGGTCGGCCTGCAAAATTCGGGCTACAGATATCACACGCTGGAAATTCCATACTTGTACCAAAAATACGGTGTGGAATCAGGCTGTAATCAAAAATAAATAAAAAAAATAAATACTGACATAAAACAGCTTTCTAGGCAAATTTACTAAGTATCCTACAACCTATAGATTATCAAACTTTTATGATTGAAAAGTGGCAGTAATTTAATCTTAATATATTCTCCCTTGGTTGGAAGATGTCTTTAAATATTCGCAACTTGCTGTGTCAAAGTCTTATTTCCCATATGTACAAATTTATTGCCTGCAATCTCTAATAAAACAAAGAATAGTTCTTCGAGAAAACCTACAGTATTACTTTTATTTCCTCAATGGTGAAAATTCTACCGGGCATAGGACATTTGAAGGTTGTGATATCAAGTGACGACTAGTTAGGCGTAGCTGTAAAAAGTGCCAGATGCCAGGAAAGACGTGAAAGTTATTCAGATAGGCTAAACATACACACGCACTCCTTTAGCTTGCTAAGCCAGAAATAATGCTGGTAAAGAGGAAAGGTTGGGCATGAGGCTAGCAACCGTATCCTGTAAAATAAACACTGCTACAGAAACTTCAAGCCACAAGCTTGAAGCCCTATGTTCCACTGGGGAACGTGAAGGAAATATATATATATATATATATATATATATATATATATATATATACATTAAAAATTTTGCCTTTTAGCACAAGCTATCGCATTTCTCTTAATTTTTCCTTAGACTTCTGGGAAAAGATCATAGTGTGTACAGAACTTTAAGGACTATAAGTAGAATTAGTGGTGCTTTTAAAATTATGATAAGTGATGTGATCATACATAGGATCTTGGCTGATGCATATAACTAAGTGCAATCGTTTTTTTATATACCGGTGATCCTCTTTAATCAATTTGCGTTTTAACTATCATCAGAAGGAAGGAACTAACGAATTCATAGCGTCACTCTTTTACTGATAAACTTTTAAAAAATCAGTAGTGAACAACAGTTGGACCATTAAAGTAATACAATCCTGAGAGTAATGAATAAACGATCTGAATTTTTTTCATTTTAAACACTGTTCAGCTGCTACCTGTAACCATCTTGTTTACGAGGTAGTTGGTGCAATGATAGATATTTCATATCATATTTACAAGTGTAACTTGTATTAATGAACGAAGAAATGTTAGCATTACGAAGTGTTTTCATTTGTAAAGAATGAAATGTCAGTTATGCATGCTCGTCATCCAACATGACTTTAGGCAACACAAATTTCCTTCTATAATTTGATTATCTTAGTGGGTGAATAGCTAATATTATTATTATTATTACAACCACTACGAAGGTTGTACTCATCATATTCCAATGGTCTGAGTTAAAAGAAAACTTAATTTGACCTGATCAGGACAAAAAATAAACTGGATAAAGCGTTTTTGTTTTACTTTTTTAAAGCAAACAATTTATTGTTTATTTCTTAAGTGGTAATTATCAGTATTATCGATGCCATATTACGTGTAAAATTGTCTTCTAAAATGCATATAAACATACGTGCAATTGTGGTGGACTCTGAAGAAAGATTTATCCTAGGGTATGAAAGCTGTAAAATAAACATCAAAAGAGTAGCAGCTGATGGCAACTTATATTTTAGGGTCTTTCCCTTCTCTACATTAGGACATGCGTATCAGGTGAAAGTAACATGTGAATTCATAGAAATTCAGATCTTGAATAAATGATTTCACTGATCATATTACTTCATGAACATAAGACATAAGTGATTTAGATTGATAATTATCTAAGAGGGTGAGAATAGATTTTAAGAGTATTACTTAAATTTAGCAGAAGAAAAAACACGATACAAACCAGTTTGAAGGAACATTTAAAGCCGCATAGAAAGTCAAACTGATCAGAGTTAGTTAAATAAGTCACAGATGGAAAAGCCAAAAAAGTCATTAAGATGTACAACGATAACAATAATAGCGTTTTTATGTTTTAATATGTTTTCATAGTTGAACTAAAACCATCAAGTGATATACTAAGGGTAGCCTATCACCTAGACTATTCAGCTTATCGTAAAAATGATTAGCAAAAATTAAACAAAGCTGCAAAATGTTTGGTGTCATGAAAGCTTCTACGTTCAATTATGAACGTCTCATCGCCAAGCTTGGAGATATCTTCTCAATGGAGTTAGTGTTACGACTTTTAATAATATAACATGATACATAACAAAAGTTAGTCCAAAAGGTGGTGAAAAAAGTAGGTTGCATAGAGAAAACTACCAATTAGAAGGGCAAAATTAATTACCACCATGAAACAACATTGAGAGGTTTAAAACAAAGATTCACCAAACCAATAAGCAACGTTGTTCATGTAATACACCCTTACATACCTCTTAATCTGTTATTGACTTTAGTGTAAATTTGATGATTCCAAACTGATTAACTTTATTTTCAACGTAGATACTTACTCAATTTCTATACAGTGCAATAGGTCAATTAATATGTTCTATTTATTCCCTAACCATAACAAAAATTGACATTACTCTTCTCCCAACTCTTATATGATAAAAAACTGTAAATTATGAAATTTTTCCGCTACATATGCAGTTCAGATTTCATTGCTACTCAATGCATTTTCTACAAACTACTGAACAAATATTCAAAACGTGTGGAGTTTTCATGAGACACTCATATTTCTAAAGACAATATTAAGTGCAAGCTACCCACCCAGTCTTCACCAATATCTGAAGACATAAACTGATACCAGTGGAATAAGTCTGTCACTAAAAGAAATGACAGGAAGTAAGAGTTGAGTAGGTGAAAGTTAGAAATGATTTAACATGTTGCTGGCAAATACTGATGAATGAGATGGTGAAAAAAGGATGTGAATAAAAGTTGCCTACAAACAAAATGGACTTTTCTGATTTATTCTACCATAATGCAGCGTATTTCATAAAATAATACGTATTTTAAAATCAGAAAACCAAATGCTGCTCATATGCGGTTTGATGGTGGCTTGAGGTGGAATCCACAATTCGCACTTCGAAATATTTTAGAATCATCAACCGGACTCCGCTTAACTTGAACAAATAAAATTTTTTATTACTTACAATACCTATAAATATTAATTTATTAACCATCTTTAGCTAACAAAAAGAGACACTTGATGAGACGAACGAATAAAATACATAAAATCGAAACCGTTCCTTAACAAAACAGAAATATTCCATTTGGAAACCTAGTGGTGAAATTAATTCGTATGCTGCTATTTTTGACAAAGAATGGGGAAAACACGCGAAACACGTTTCAACTCCCATTGTTTACTCCAACTTGATGTGACAGAAGCATCTAGAATTTAGTTCATAATATAGTGAAGATACAAACAGAAAATACATCGAGATACTCTAAGAAGTAAAATTATCTGCTCACTTTGTTATTTACATGAAGAAGAAATAAATGTCGAGATCACGAACAATTTTAATTTGATATCATGTCTAACGTTGCAAACCGAACAACTAATTATATGATCAATGAAATCTCCCCCATATAATCATGATGCGAAACATGAACTCTACACATTTTTCGTACTCCCTATGCAGCGACCGTCTAATAAGTTTATTTTTTAAAATCCTCTTATGAAAGTGCCGACAGCAACTTGAAATCTTAGTATCACCATCACGTAAACATGTAGTGTACTGGATGGTCATTAAAATTACAAGACTAATTTACATTGAAAGCATTAAAGTGTAAAAATCAATATCTAGCCAGCTATGAATAAAAAATAGTCAAGCCATACACAAAAAAAAACAAATAAACAGGCATAAAGTGTACCAGGCCAACTAACAAATAAATACGAAATTTCGTAAATAGGAGACATTTTGGATCAAGAGTCGGGTTGCACTGTTCGATGCAACAAGCATAAGTCATAAATACAAAGTTATTTGCTTATGTAATTTGATATACAATACATTTAGTGACTTACTTCTGGCAGAGTCAGGAAGACGTTTTAGGAAGCTATCAGTCACATCAACTTCATCATTTAAGGTAACTGACAGAAGCTTGTATGCAGCTTTAACTAAAAACTGTTGAAGCTTTAAATGTTGGAAAACGCCAGTCATTCCAGTATGTCCAACTGCTTCTTCTTGTCTTTTGCTATCTCTAATTGTAAATATTGCTACTGGTGTCTGCTTATTGGGTAACCACCCGTAGTGTTTTAAAGTGTTGCTAAAAACCCATTCCAAATCTGAGTAGGTAAATAAGACGCGTGTAAGCATAGCAAATTCATTTTTATCGTCCAGTCGATGTGCGAAACCAGCCGGACTCACAACAGGAACATTGTACATAGAAGTACTGAATCTTACTGCGTTAGCCAGGTGGAAATCATTTAAAGGACCGAAGATTACATTTATGCCTTTCGAGTTTAGTTCTGTTAGTAAAGCAAGTGAATCGCACGCAAGGCCATCAATGTATAATATTAGTACTGTAGTGAAACTGACACCTTTAAAAGCTGGCATTGTTTGTATATCTTCCAAAGCCAAATCAATTGCAGGAAGGACCTGAGCGAAACTGTCTTGTCCAAGCGGTCCAAGTTGTACTCCCAAATATACATTTGAGACATATCGAGCGTTAATTCCTTTAGACTCCAGACGAGATTGATTGAGTCGTTTCTCATTAATTAACTTTGATTTTGAGGATACTTGTTGAAAAGCCGAGTGAAGCTCCTGGAGTTTGTGTTTACCTCCTGGAGGTCTACATATCTGGCCACTATCTACACACCCAGAAGTTTGCAGTAATAAGATAAAAATGAATGCAGTGATGACACGTGGGAATAAAAAATTCCAGTTTCTAAGTGTTAAGATATCGGCGCTTGATGGTATTTGATTATGGTACCACATGAATTCATTAACATTAGTGTTGTATTTGAGATAGTAAATTCCTTGCTCAGTGGTATGTGCGACAACTGACTCGCTGTGTCGACATCGCAGATACGTAAATTCTCTACTAACTAGTAGTTAAATCCGTGTGCCTCAGTTTTCTCGGTTTTTTGTATGGTCAAAATATTCAAGATATCTGATTGGCTAATGCCCGGGTGAAGGTCACAATGCGCTTCATGTTAGGCTGATATCTAGGGCAGTGATAATAATTTAGCCAATTAGGTTTTAGTAGGAACTTTCAGTGTTGTCAGTCCTTCGTTTATACTGGACAAATCATTTTTAGACCAAGGTCATATATGTCTAAACTGCAAAGATAAGTACGATAGATTAACAACACGTGAAGTCGGTTACTGATACTTTTAAATTTATAAGAAGTTAGATTTGGCTTGATATTTAGTGACTTTTGTCCGGAAAATCCACATGAACGGTCAAATATCTTGATCATATTCCTTTTTATTTTGAAGTTAAACGACATGAGGCTAGGCTACTCAAATACGGGTGATGATTTCGGTGACATTCAGGATCACGTCAAGGTAGAAGGACAGGCATCCATTACTCTGAAATCAATGTGGAAGTCTACTGCACTCAGCATGAAGAAAAAGACGCAAACTTTTCGAAACTAATGTCAAGTCGGTATCTCTATACTATTCAGAAACTGTGTGCGCGTCTAACACAATGCACTTCCAGCAGACTGCTGCCTTCACCACGTTGATGCTGCAGATCAGTTGACCAGAAAGGATATTTAAGCAACGAGGAACTCTGGTAGTGTAGCAAACTATCCATCAACCTGTCGCTCAACAAATATCAAGGGAATTAAGGTGTATTTGATGTACTCTGACATCACACGTCAGGCAGGCTCATAATTATAGCCAGAATGGGAAACGATAGGTTGGGTGTCGGTCTGAGGAAATGAAGAACTCCAGATAATCTCAAGATGAGTAAAAAGTAATGGCAGCGATCAGAGTAGAACAGCATTATGCTTCTGAGGCTTTTTAGTTCACCCAGAGAACAAAGGACGAATAATAATACTTTAATCAGAGTGAAAATAATGATTCTAAAGCAATTTGAAATTTCTCTACATAATTTGTTTGGTGATTTCGTAACATTCTATTTAACATTTCCAACTGGCATCTATTGTTTTTTCAAGGCAAAGAGCTTACATCATTCCTAGTTAGCTTAAAGTCAAATTTCAAATGCATTGCAAATAATAATACATACTTGAAGAAGGAAAAAATCAATGGAAATGTCAGTCAAATTCGATATATGCTTTTGGTATCGTTTGAATGTAAAGCTGTTTAGAATATCAAAAGAAACAGTACTCATTTGCAAGATACATACTAGAAATGCTCCAAGTCGTTATACTAATAAGAATTACACTCAATAATCAGCAATAATATTAATTAGTGACGATTTCAGTCAAAATCGTAAATTTCGTTAAGAGTAAAGACTTCACCGGTGGTTCAGGGGTAGAGTACTATCCAGTCACACAAGTAGTCAGGGTTGTATTCCAACCCCCCCCTCCCCTTCGTGATGCATTCCTAAATCTCGCTCAGTTTGCTCAGTAGTAGTGTCCTTAGAAAAGATGGGGGTTTGATGTGAAATTAGTTAACCTATCCTGTAAAAAAAACTGCAACTGAAAATCCAAAGTTTGACGCCTTATATTCCACAAGGAAAGTAAAGGAATGGAAAAAAAGAAACCGGAGAATTCTTATCACGTAGTCATTAAAAAGCTTGCTCAATGTTCAACGTTTTCTGGTAAATTAACATTCAATGCAACATAGTAAAATTAGTTATATTGCGTAAATTCAGAAATCTGTTATCATTAATTTAGTTATAAAATCAAGATTTCAATTCAATAATTAAAAATAAGTGAGGAAAAAAGGGCAAAGTCTTTGTCTTAGACGTCAAAACTACTGGGTTCGAGTCTCGGTTGGGATACCGTTATTTACTAGAGATTGAAGGTACACCCATATGACGAGTCCAAAAGAGTGGTGCGAATCCTGAACTTCTCTGCTAGTCACTATCCACTGAATAACAATAAATTGCCATTAATTACCTGAGATATGGAAAATATTTCACAGACCAAAGAGTTAATCGAGTGTTTGTTTTTTGGGAAACTCAATAATTTCCAAACGGACATGAGTACAAATTGCTCAGTAGTTATCACCTGAAACAAAATTGTAACCTACTACTCATTAGTTCTCAACAGTTTGCTGGCTATTGACAATTCAACATTAGGTATGAATGACATGATTCGGATAAAATTAGTGTGAATGTTCCAAACTTTTTAAAAGTAATTTACTTCAAATCTTTAAAAGCCTAACTTCAATGCTTATATAATAAAAGATAAGCAGATCAGTGAACTGTTATTTTCACATTCTGTTCGAATCACTTTTAAGCTTGTGAAACAGAAAACTTTCTCTACCTTAAACACACACTGAGGATTAAACAATGTCAACTTTGTTTATTCTTCAGCTCTAACCGAATTTCACAGATCAAGTTTGCAAGCTAGCAAATACTGTTTTCTTGATGAAAATTCAGTTGATAATTGTTTGCTAAGTATGATCAACAAAAATCCTCGGATTCCCTTTAAGTGCTTCTCAGTACTAGTCAGAAAAATGCATCTGCCACCAGTGGTCTGACTGACTAGTTTCAACGTAGAATTTTGCACGAATGTGCAGCAGTTCCAGATGCCACACTACCTCCATGTACCACACAAAGAAAGAGAAGAGGGTAAAGAGAGATTCAAAAGAGAAATAATAAACAGAAGTGTGAGGCAAAAAGAATAGTAATTAATACAGAAGAACAATACAGTTTTATATGATACGATACATCACAAGGAGTGAATGCATCTGCAACAGCAATTGACAACGATCACTTTGAGCCATATCACCGGTTGTCTCCAGCCATTGATACTTACCATCCCGAAGACCCCAACCAGCCAAGAAATCTACACCTCCTTCCCTATGTCGCTCGCTGGCTTAAACTAACTGTTGTAGATTTCGTCGTTGACTGGTGAGGCCATGTTCTCGTTTGACCGCCATTAGCCAACTCTTTTCCAACCTCATCGATCCAATGTCAGCTAACATCACCCGTCGAGGAAGGCAATAGATGTCTAGGCTACGCATGCGTAACACATGTCCTAACCATCTCTCTTAATCGGAGTAACTTCACAGCCCCGTCGACTGGTTTCCCATCCTTACCCAACACTCGACGCCCAACCTCAATATTACTTACCCTATTATACTCCCGCCTAACAGGGGAGATAGAACGCAAACACCTATGATCAAAGATAGCTAGTCACCCTTTTCATGTCTTCGTCTTCCACTTTCAATGGCCATGTCTCATTCGCAGCCATAAAGGAGGACGGAGTGGACTTTTGAGCAGTATACCACACGTCCTTTGGTCGATAGTCGGATATCACGTCTACGCCACAGACGGTGTAAACTGACATATACGAAACTACCCCCTTTCTATCCGTACTGAGATTTCGTTAGAAATCAACACGTTGGTGTTGGCTGATGCAACTTCCCAAATAAGTGAAGCGGTCAGCGTGCTCTACCACTTCACTCCCTATTTCTAATCTAGGAGTCGGTGTAGTCCAGTCCTGTAACATCATCCTACATTTGGCGGGAGCGATTTGCATGCCAAACATTCGTAGATCGCAGCTCAAGGTGTTCGGAAGACTCTGCATTTTGTCAGCGTCCTCGCCTAGAAGGACTATATCATCTGCATATTCTAAGTCGACGAAATTATCCCCTGGTAGCAAGTCAATCCCCGAGTCTCTAAAGTGAGTTAGGGTTGAATCCATTAGTACATCTATGATGAAATTGAATAGAAGTGGGGATAATGGGCATCTCTGAAGGACACCACTAGTCGTCACCACTTCAGATGACAACTCGCCGTAAGCCCTCGCCTGGCTGCATGAGTACGAGTAGAGTGCCTTGATCAGTGCAATGTATTTCCTCTGCATTCCCTTTACAGCCGAGCATTGTCAGAGTTCCTCTCGGTCGACAGAATCGAATGCCGCCTTTAGGTCAAGAAATATAACAACTGTTGGACGCCGGTAAGTCTGTCTATGTTCCAGAATCTGTCGAAGGGTAAATATATGATCAATACACCCTCTTTCTGGTCTAAAGCCTGCCTTGTTCTCTCGTGTTTTTTACCCCCGAACGCCACTTATTCTACGCATTATTATTGAACCTAGAACTTTAGATACCATTTTAGTCAAGCTAATTCCCCCTGTGATCATCATCACAGGAAGACCTGTCTCCCTTCTTCTATATGGGGATAATCAGTGACTTACACCAACCCGATGGTACTTCCTCTGATTCCCAGACTCTGCCTAGTACCCTAGTTAATGCAGGCAGAAGACTGTCTCCACCTTGCGTGAACACTTCTGGAGTCATTCTATCAGGTCGCACTGCTGTGCCTCGTTTCAGACTAGAGACAGTCAAGGGAGGAGCACCTATATTCACATCCCATTTATGGAGGTTTCGGATTCTGCGTAAGTTCAGCGTGGCTGTTACTGAGTGTTCTTTCTACCGTTCCAGTCATCTGTCGTGAGAGCTAATTATGATGCAATATTTCTTGCAGATTGTTTTGCTTATCATCTGCCTTTTGCCACCTGTTCCTCTGATAAGTCTAAATAGTTGTCTGGAGTTGCCAATCGCCGATGTCTTTTCCATCTCTTTCTTTTTTGTCGTCCATCACTGTTCACGGCCGTTACGGAGACTTCTTGTTAGCTTTAGCACCTAATCATAATCGGAGTTCGACGGAATCAGTCTTATTGCATCAGTCAGTTTGGATAAGGTGGTGGAAATCCAATGGCTCTTACTAACTTTAGGTTTCAAGTTATTGATAGCTTTTAACGGTGGGTCTACAGCTAACTGTATGTTGTGTCCTAGGTCACCAGGAGAGATGATTAATAAACTCGTGGAGAAATCGGAAAGCTCACTTCAAATTAAAGTATGCGCTGAAGATGTCACTTATTAGGGTGATGAGAGCTTCGCAAATCAACCATCCAGCTCAGAGAACACAAACACATAAAAAATGATACGTTTCTCGACAGCATCTGTCTTATCTTTCTGGCAGTCGTCAACTTTAAACTTCAACGGGTCATTTAATACAGCTTTCATCTTTGCGATGTAGTCCTCTTTGTCCATCAGCACCACACCTGAGCCTTTGTCAGGTCGCAATATAACAATTTTGTCATTATTCTTGATAGCTTTCAATGCTCTCAGATGCTCTTCAGAAAGGACTTTGGAATATGACATTAGAGAAATGAGGTATTGATTTGCAACGTCGACGAGCTTAGATTTGAACCAGCTCCTCTTGTCATCACCAACTGGAGTGAGGTCACTCAGCGGATAGAATAAGTTTTTGAATTGAACTTCGACATCAGTTCTTCCGACAAACCTTTTTGGGATGTGAAAGTTAAATCCAAGGGAAAGTGCTTCCATTACAATGTGATTTAACCTCAGACTCGACAGATTACAGATAAACTCCTCAGGATTTTCTGGGAAAACGTCATACAATTTCTCCTTTGTTAGGGATTTCGACAGAGTTTTGTAAAAATTTTCACGTGTTTTCTGTTGAAGCCTTTGGATGAAATTGATGAATTTGATCCGACATACTATATTCTATGCGTCAGTGGCACAGTGGTTAGGACTCTCGCCGACCGTGCACATGGTCCGAGGTTCGATCCCCTGCCGACGAACACCTGATATCTATGGTCAGCCTGCAAAATTTGGGCTACCGATATCCATGGTGAAAATTCCATACTTGTATTAAAAATACAGCGTAGAATCAAGCTGTAATCAAAAATAAAAAATAAATAAAATTCAAACTATTGACGACACCATCAAAAGATTGGGTTTCAGTTCTCAATTTAGAAATCAGAGATTCTGTTGATTCAGTATGTGATTTTGTAATGCATCGAAGATTTTTGAGAGATGGAGGTAACTTGGAACTGTAGTTCTTGCTTTGTTCAAATATCTGTGAGAAATCATCCTTTAGTTCATCCGAATTGCAGTTGGTTGAGACTTAAGCTGAGGCTATGAAAAGACAACGACGGGTAACTCCGTCCTTCCTTCTTCTAACGGACCCGTTCGGACGGAACGCACACTATGACTATCCACTGGGGTACAATCAAGAAGTGATTTCTATGTCCTAACTCTCAATGCTATCTCTACACCTACGGGTCCTCGCGAACTAGCTGAGGAGTCTCCTGACACCCTTAAAATGAGTTTTGCAGATTCACCTTGTTGGCCGGGTGGGATCAAGCGGATAACAACACTCGGGTCTTGTACGCGTGTCTTCGAAATACAACAAACATCCATGGCTCGAGATACCAGAGTTCTTGCTAGTGATGCCTGTTGTTCTATTTGGCTGAGGGCCCTGACGTTAAATGCTCCTATGTGAAGTTGGCGACGTGGCTTTAAGAAGCTGTCGGGGTTGTTTCTATGGCTCTCATCTTTGTTTGTGGTCACAAAGTGAAGTGAAGATGACGCGCTAACCCGAAGTATAGTACTAATTGTAGTAGGAAAGTAAGACGATGAAGGTGATGGAGATAAAGGAGAATGATGCTCGGGGAAGCTTCGTGTGCTTTTGGAAGTGTGTGGGTGGTTGTCAGTTCCAGGCTGCTCACACCGTGGAGGTTGACTGATTCTTCAGGTACTTGAAATAAAATGGGGGTTAGTGTTGCGTGACTGCAGAGCCCAGGGGACAACTGCTTGAGGTCGGTCACACACAGCCTATCTGAACTAGCTTTTTAGTTTGGTTCGGTATTAGTAACTTACAGCAAGCTACGGATAACTCTAAGGTAAGTCGGGATGTACAACTTTCGGGGTTGACGTTTTCTGACCTCCTATTTCCGAAGTGGAGGCAGCTGGTATGCTGGTCATAGGAGGAAAACACCTTACTGCTGTCACACCCGTATTACATGGAGGATTTAATCATGAGCTGACATCAGTTAGAGAACCACTGGAAAACCTGGGAGTACTGGACAGTTGTTTCGTCCTAGTTTGGGACTCCTCAGCAGTACGCACCCATCGGGGTTCGAACCCAGGACCTTCTGGTTACAAGGCGAGCTCGTATACCATTGAGCCACTGGGACCCGATCCAATGGTTCTTGAATTCTAACTTCTGTCGATTCACGACCTAGCGCGACCACTTCGCAATATCTTCTTCTATGAGTTACTGCCTCATCTTCGACCGATGCTCACTAGCGACTGGCCCTATTGAGGCAGTTAACCTGGGGTTCTAGTGGGAAGCTGTGACCAGTAGGGTACAGCAGGTCGAAGATGAGGCAGTAACTCGTCGAAGAAGACATTGCGAAGAGGTCGCGCTATGTCGTGAACTGGCAGAAGTTAGAATTCAAGGACCATTGGATCGGGTCCCAGTGGCTCAATGGTCTACGAGCTCGCCTTGTAACCAGAAGGTCCTGGATTCGAACCCCGATGGGTGCGTACTGCTGAGGAGTCCCAAACTAGGACGAAACAACTGTCCAGTACACCCAGGTTTTCCAGTGGTTCTCTAAGCAATGTCAGCTCATGGTGAAATCATCCATACAACCAAACAAAATCCCTACAAAACCAATTCTTGAAAACATTCGTATTACTCAGCGGTACGACTTTGCCCACAGACGCCCAGAATAACGTAAAAATCAAGTTCTACATTATGCCGCTAACTGCTTTTAGTTAATTCTCGCTATCCTAACAATCTTCCTGGCATGGTAAGAACTGCAGGAACATTAGTTCCAGCCAGTGTAGCTTGTTGAGTGATTGTGATATGCAAGCCTGACCACTACGTCAATGCAGCAGCTATCGGTCAGGGCCACTAGTGGTGATGAATGCCGAAGGACTGGGATCCATATCACTCACTACTATGATGAGACTAGTTATTTCTGAGTTTCTTTTTGTTTGTGTACGACCTCCTTACTTATGTTTAATTCATCACAGTGTTCTGCATAATCAAAACTCCATATACATTACTTGTTTTTTCATTTAGCTATTCGCTGCACAATAGTTTTGTGTTATCAGGATAGCATCCACCAGAATATAGACTTTTCTTTTCTTTTGAAGGTTGACCAACCTGTCTACTGCAGTGTAAAGACGTGAGATTCGCTGGCAGCCTGTAGATGGACTTAAGACATTTGACCAGTTGATGCCTTCACACTAAATGTAGTGCAGAGACCTAAAAATATAATAAGTATTCATTGTATTACACAATTTTTTGCTGGTATGCTTGCTGAAAATTGATGGAGTGTGCTGATGTAAGCAGCAATAGGTAAAGATAGTGTTATTTAGTGGACATTAATTACGTAATTTGTACAAACAGTTGCAATTTCCACCACTTCCTCTAGAAAACGTAAAATGATCTAAAGAGACACACTATAATGACTTCTAATGATGCTATTTTCTCAGTTCAATGTGCTAAACATCGACATGATGAAATGCATTAGTAAATATAGTACTCACTTTTTTCTTGACGGCATTCATTTAATGTTTACAGACGGATGCAATGTCTATTCTCTTTGAGTAAAAAATATTGACTGGCGTAAGTGTACATAAACTAACGGATTTTTAGTATTTCCTAGCACCTTAACCGATCGACTTTATTATTAGTGGTAATCATGTCTATCTCTTTTGATTCGTCATTTTATTTTTCAGGTAATAGCTAATTTCGGTAAATTCATGGCGTTCGTTGCTGAAGAAAGTGATTTCCACAGTATTAATGATTTTGTACTGCATGTTAAATCATTAGTAAGTGCATTCCTCGCTGTTCGTTTGTATATTCTACTTGATAAAACTAAAGACTAGCTTTTGAGAAAAGAGCAAGCTACAGAGTTTACGAGATTAGGGGCATTTCTTATATTCAGTCGTCTGTTTAGAAGAAACATGTGCCTTTCAGTCATATTGTCCTTAGCATGTAGTCCAGTATTGCTATCGTGATAAATTTGTTAGCAGTAATTATCATCATCATAGACACGTCGAAAAGATCATACGTGACGAATAAAACTGTGCAATAGTCAAAGGGCGGAAGTATCCACTACAGTAGTACAGCAGTCTCCTCGGATTAAGGTTATCTTAGAAAAACTAAGTAAAAGTAGATATTCGGAGAGGTTTATTGGTTAAAACATTATGTTATCGCTAAATATAGTATATATGTCCACATTTCAAAGAAAATATTTGGATTCTAAAGCGTTTAGAGTCGCCAACTATCGTTCTAACACAACACCTTAGTTGATTCACCATTCACAGTCACTTGCAGAGTAAAAAGAAATCTGCCGAAGAAAATATACTTCGGAATTCTAGATATCCTAATGTATCATGAAGGAAAAACTATATCCACAGGGTTATACAGTTAGACTCATGATGCATTTCAATTATTGCAATAACAGTGACTTAAAACAAAGTGCTTACTCTTCGCAGTCATAGAATGCACCACGTTGCTATCTATTCATCCAATTGTGTTAGCAAAAGTCTCCTAATATTTTAACCTTAGTTTCCATCCTAGCACGGGTTACTTATGTTACGGGAATACAACTGCACTACAGCAGAAGGAAAACGGACTCATCACAAAATTTCACTACGGAAAAATTAGGCTTCAGCTTACAGATAATTCTGATAAGTAATCTACTGTTATTGTAAGTACGTTCCATCTGCACATACAGTGCATCTGTTTCTTTATACGACTGAGAAGGTTCAAGAAAAGCATCATTAACCTAGGTAGTACATGTATGATCTGAATCAATAAACATTTTTTTCCAGGTGATTGTTTGATTAACATTTACAAGTAAACGTTTTAAAAAGAATATATACAAGTAGCTGAATAATTTTGATTCAACCTGAGGGACTTCACAATCCATCGTTAGTCAACGTCTATTAGATCCATGAAAGCATCGTGAAATGATAAAATTATTTAATCATAAATTAAGCAATAATTCCTAAAGCCTGAATAAGAATGCCAACAATAACGGCTTTATAACAAATAATAACAATATTACAGTAATAATAATAACAGCACTCATGAACATACCGGCTATAATAACTACAATAATAGTAGGTATTGTTACCACAAAGAATAGATAGACGGCTACCATTTGTACAATCTTACCAATAAAATTTATGGGTTAATTTTATGAAGGAATTGTCTACTTACTTTGGTGTAATCTCCCAATACTGGGGTCTCCCAATAGGGTCAATCAATTTATTCTGCCCGAACTCAAGAATAGTTCTGAAAGTGAACGGAAACCTAATGTATGTCGATTAAAACCATGAAGCCTACAAGTATTACATCATTCACTGTGATCTTCTTTGATGCCTGCTTCCCCATTTCGTGACAACAATAGAATATGCACAGGTACTCATATACTGCATCCACTATATTGTTTTAATCACGATTAACCTGGTTGCTGAGAAGTTCATGCTAGCTTAAGGTTTGCTGGAAATAATAGTCAAGAGGTAGTTGAAGTTGCATAAAGCTATCATCTCTTCGGAACACTGGATGAATTCTTGACAATTGTGTCAAACCATTGAACATTGGCATCGAACAAATTCACTGAATTCAGTAAATAAATGCACTGACATATCATTTCCTTCCTGTACTGCAATAGTTTGTATTATAAGGTTATGCAATCGATAGAATAAAACACACCTGGAGAATAAGAGTTTTACTAAACTGCTAAATGCTGTTTGAAATTACCGCGATTGTAATGACAAACTGACCAATCACAAGCAACACTGTCAGTTGTTTATCTCCTTGATGGGTGGACAAAATAACGTCGAACGACAGGCTATCAAATTTGCTTTCACAAAATTCAAAATTTTGGTGTAAATTAAAGAGTATTAAAAATATTTGAGTCTGTATTTGTTATCAATGTAATAGCCTCGATACTCTTAGGATTTCACGTTAAATAGTAAAATGTTTTGATTCAACCGTTAGTCCCTATTCAGATGAAGTAACTTCTAGTAGCATAAGTAATAGAGAAAATATTTACGGAAGTATTGGCCACTTTTCATGATCGAATGTACACTGTAGAAAATTTTATAGTCGATTAACAGTTACTGTCTACATTCGCGTTGAAAGTATGGGAGATTCGATCAAACTGACCTGCAATTTAATATTTCAACTTGAATCGATTATTATGATAATGAATATTATTCCCTTAACTCGAGTTTTCACATAATTGGCATCCGATGTTACCCTCTCAAGTAGTTCGGGAGAGATTTAAGGTTTTTTAATTATTCACTTGAAAGAATGACTGATTTCTAGTTATATATATATATATAAAAATTTCTACAACCTAACAATTTAACGTTAATCCACAATAGTGACTAGAGTTCTAGTGATAAGCCTCGACGAGTAAGGTCACCAAGTAGGGTGGTTCTACTCGGTTTTCAATGATTTCAGAAATGATGTCGATTTGTGACGATTCAAGAGTATAAATAGATCTTTTTATTGACCCATCAAGCCGTCGACTAAGCAATATGTCTAGGAAAGATAAACAATTATCTTCCTCTTCTACAGATGTAAGTGATATGCTATTCTGAACTTGATTCATTCGATTTAAAATTGAGGTAGCAGAACAAGATTTATCACTGATGATTACAATATCATCTACATACCTTCTATAAAGTGGCACATTTTCGATTAAATCCTCCCATAAATTCTCAATGTACGACATATAAATATCTGCTAAAAGGGGCCCTAACGGACTTCCCATAGCAACACCATCAACTTGGCGGAAAGAATCACCTTTATATTTATATGTCGTACATTGAGAATTTATGGGAGGATTTAATCGAAAATGTGCCACTTTATAGAAGGTATGTAGATGATATTGTAATCATCAGTGATAAATCTTGTTCTGCTACCTCAATTTTAAATCGAATGAATCAAGTTCAGAATAGCATATCACTTACATCTGTAGAAGAGGAAGATAATTGTTTATCTTTCCTAGACATATTGCTTAGTCGACGGCTTGATGGGTCAATAAAAAGATCTGTTTATAGGAAACCTACCTGGACAGGACAGTATCTTAGTTACCACGGATTCAAGACTAGTTAAGTTATTGCTTAGATTGAATTGATTCCTCTGCATTAGGATTTCTGTTGTGATTTCGCAGAATTCAATTTCGTGTTTTGTCTCGTCACATAACTCAATACTGCTATGAGTGATGCAGTAATGTAGTCCTTCTGAATATGGAGGGTATTCTAATGCATTTTCCCGGACTTCTACCGTTTTGCATCTTAATAGATATCAGTAATGAATATCAGTATCAGGAATAATTATTCCTGTTATTCGCATATATATAAAATCCTTTTAATCATCACCACAACTCACAAACTTTCAAGAGACGTTATGTAATCGACGAGCAAACGTTCAGTAACTTTGTCAACTTAGTTCCTTGAGAAAAGTAACGACTAGATATGAGGATTTCCTGTAATATCACAACATTTTTGCTTTCCAGTGAATTCAGAATTCTTCAAGATGACAATTTCAGGTTTTTTAACAACAGTGTCAGTTATATTGGCTAATAGACCTCAGTTCAGTAAGATGGATAAGTGTATGTGAAAATGAAATGGACTGCAATAAGACCCATTCTCACAGTGCTGAAAGTGTAGAACACTGAAAACAATCTGTAGTTTTATCAGTCAGCAAAATAAAGCAGGAGATTCGATATGCTGACACCTTTTATGTGATTGCCAGAGGAAAAGAAATGGATAACACTGACAGACTATTTACTAGTGTGATCAAAGATACAAGCTTAATGAATGAGACAGTAAATTTAAGACAATCAGGACTTTTCGGTTGAACTAACCAGAAAGTTAGTAGATGGAAGCCAAAAAGCACAAGTTCACTGGAAAACAGCTGATAAAAATTGAACATTCCATTTTTGTAGCAGTAAAAGCTCAGTGGCCTGCAAGGACAGCTGGATAACAGTAGTGCTCAGGTAAGCAGGAATTTTTCGAATTTCAATAAATTTAATCAAGGTAAAAAGTTACCTACACAAGCCTTATCAACACATGCGTCATTCATAGCCATTCATCAATAAAAGCTCACCCATATTCTAATGGTCGAGTGTCAATAGGATTGGTATAACTTGTTATCACCTACGAAAACTCTCCAAGGTAGTCTGTACAATGTAATACGCCTAGTAATCAGATAATTCTCAGAAGCATCATATTCAAAGAATAACGCAATAAACAAGAATATATATGTGAAACTATTTTCATATCTGGTAAAAGCAAGTTAACAGAGACACTCTGTGACTCAAACAATCCACCAGAGGACGTGGAACACCTTGATATGATTATGAGCAATAAATTGTGCTCGAAACGTCATCAGGAAATATTACTGTTTAACACTATGAGTTACTCTTAAGAGTAACAAGCTAATAATAATTACATATAAAATATGTATGATAAAATTGATGCCTTTACTTGTAATTGTGAACAGAATTGATAACTATGGTTAGATATTAATGTCGAAAGATGTACTAAAAATAGCTCTGAATCTTGAAGAGAGACAAAATTCATCACGAACAATGTTAAAAACGTTGACTAGCTGAATTAAATGTCTAAACAAGGTAACCTCATCACTAATCAAAATGAATTTCTTTTCCTCTGAGTTGTACGTAAGTTGTGTTAGTCTCAAGGTAATTCGTTTGACATTTGAGGCTCCTTGTCGTTTTGTATGTTTATCTATCTATATGAATGTCTATCAATCTATCTATCATAAATGAAAGTGACAAGTCTGGAAGTCTTTTCATTTTAATTCATGAGTTTTAGAAAATTATAAATTATTCCCAGCTTAATCAATGTTTTTGCAGGGAGATAACCCAGTCACTCTGCCTCTCATAGTCTGTACCCCGTCAATCGCAGTAATTTTCCATTCCAGTGACACTGAAGAACTAGTAAATATTATCTTTATTTTTCCGGTTGTCGTTATCTTTATTATCATTAACATAGTCTGTTATAATGGGATACTTTTCTAATAGTCTCACAACTTATTTTAAAAGTAAGTATTCTTTTATTTTGGCTGGCGGTAACTAACAGTAGAATCTAGGACTCGCATTTCGTCCAGTCTGGGACTTTTCCTCTGGATATATACCAGCATTCTCAATTAGTGATGTTTTCCCACTGAGACTCGAACCTAGCACTCACAGTTTCAAACGCCAAAGTATATTGCACTAGGCCATGAGGGCCACTACAGCCGCTTTTTTTGCAACAAGTATTAGATATTGTTTTCAGCTTAATTTCGTATGATGGATACTGATTTGGCGTTTGTGATGAAGGGTGTTGGGTTTGAGTCTCACAAGGAACACCATTCCTCACTGGGAACGCAGGCAAATCCAGCTGATGACTAGATGTACATCCTGGATTGTACTACTAGTAGTCAGCAATAAAAATAAGTTCACATTAATGCTTAGACATCGTCGAAGCTTCAACACTAGCAGCCGCACGCCAACAAATACCAAGCCTTTGTGTCCAAACATTCAACGGGAAAATTGAAACCGAATTAAACAGACATTCATACCATCATATTACCTAGGTACTGGGAGAATTTTAACGTCGATCCATGCTACGGGTGCAGCACTACTGGAGAAAGACGCTTCGAAAATGTTTGAAAGAGGATAATATAAAATATCAGCACATCTCCCAAGGCAAACAACAGGAACACCATCAGGACTAAGGCTTTGGGAAGGTTTTAGAGATTTGAGAAATTTGGGAACATCAACACTGTTAAAGCTATGAAAGTCACTAGACTTATGGTTTGTAGCATTGACAACAGTAACATCAGCAAGCGAGTGAGTGTATGAAAGACTCTTTAAGAGCATTTATATCAACAGAGGTAACAATAATAATTGCTAACCACTGCCAGTAATTTCATCATAAAGTTTCCACATTTTTCAGTGATGAGTTCTACGTGATAAAAGTCTTTGGTTGTAAATGGTATTCAGACTTCGGATTTAAAATTTGATTAGGCTGTTAATCCTTCTGAGACCAGATTTAGCTTTAAACTTGAATAACCTTTCTTTGGTTTTTTCTAAATAGCTTTTTGAGATGAGGAGAAGAGAAACGGTCAAATCTTTTGAACGGTATTTGTTTCAGCCAAAATACGTCGACGCAAAATTTAAGATAATCAGTTACACTAGTGATTATGTCATTCAATGTATGCTCAGTAAGTAGATCCCAGTTAGTTGCCTTAACATGCATCTAAGAATATGTATATTGTTCTATGAGTAGCATCTCTGTTGCGTTTTCTTGGAAAGATGAGACGAGACACTTGTGTGTGTGACTTGTCATGCCATATATTTTAGGCAACACTCGTATAATGTCAGAATTACTAGGAGTGTGATCCTCAGATGAATCTGCGATCGACACTCATATTGATGCAGATTAGATTTATCGGGCAATGCAAAAGAAGTCACATGAACAAAAGATCAAATATCAGGTTAACAAAATAATCAGTGTCATCAATGGAAGACAAAAAGAGGATAAAAGTAACCTCTGGAAACAACAAATCACGTTCATGTCAATCAAGAGAAGCAATTACTTCATTCAAGGAGAATTGTATGAACTTACTTCATATTGAAGTTAGAACTGAATATGCTGTTTACAGAGGCAATCAATGACGGTGCAATTAAACTATCTAGATGAGATTAAAAAAAACACAACTACATTAAAACCATCCACTAAACTACAAATTACTTCTATAACTTTTAAGTTGCATCTTCTGGAAAATTCATAATACTAAAGAATGTTTCAGTATTGATTTCATATTTAGTCATTAAAATTATGAAATAATTAACTTATCTAGGGAAAAATTGAAATACACGTGAAAAAAAACACTTGAATAGCAGTGGATTTGAAAGAATTTTCAGACAATTCTATAACTAGACTTTTCTAGTTAGTATTCATCAATAATTATCAGGTATTAATTAATGGCTTCAAACCATAGAAACAATAATTATAGTAATTATTGATTTTTAATTGGAACCTTTTCGTGAATTTTTGCAGTAACATGAAAAATTCTGTTGAAAAAAGTTATATTTTGTAAATTCTTGAATATAATTCTAGTTGAAATATGCTGAATCATTATTGATTTAAAAATCAATACTTATTTTTTATTATTGTATTGATTTTGTGTCTTGAGATCATTAATAATCTTCATGATACGAGCAGTTTGAAGATTATTGTTTTTCTTTTATGGCTTATATTCTATGTTTAAAGAACTAAAGTAACTAAAACTTTGACTTAGTTAGCTAGTGAATGGAGTTATTCACCACTAGTAAATTTACAATAGAACCTGTGTAATTCTAGGACTATGTGTATACTCATAATGAGATTGCATAGAATTAGGATTATTACTTTAAAGAAATAAAATTAATCTGATCTTTCCATTTAACGTCTACTTATGCTGAAGGCGTTTATTACATTTTAAAGTTATTTTGAAGTTATCTTTGATGAATCATTCTAGCCTGATAGTGGAATATGGAAATTGCAATTTTTAAGTTTGATGAATAGTTATCGGACAACTAATTGACAATCTGTTATTGTTTTATTTCATAAATTTATTCATCATCCCAGTAAATAAACACCAATCAGTGATTAAACGGAAAATTTCACTATCGATTCATAAACAAGCAAAGAAAAATTTCTTCCCGGTATTTACATTCAGTGGAGAATTCATAGAACCACTGAAATGCTGGTAATTATGTTCTAGAAAATGTTCCACGTAATGCTAGGAATAATCTAGAGCAGAATGCACAGTTGAAGATCAATAAACGGAGTCTGTGTAGAAAAATGACTTAACATATTATTTATATAGGTCACTGTTGGATATTATAAATAGTTTGTCTCAGATTGTCTAATTGACTGCTCGCTGATAAAGTATATTGTATTATTGTATTGTATCATACCCTGTCTCATTTGCTTGCCCACATACTTACTTGATTAGACCCTCAGTCAATAACCTATACATTTTATGCTTTTATCTCAAATTAACTGAAATTAAAAGGCCCTTTGTTTAAATTGCACTTAGACTGTTAGACTCTCACTCACATTCAAGTTTCACGTCCCGAGAAAACTTGTGAGTGAAACAGAGGCTCAATATGCGAATGTATTCAACCAATCAACTAATTTAAATCCTATAAGTGAAGATACAAAATATAAGAATAAAACTTGGGCACTGAGACTTTATCAAAATAAATTTTATCCATAACGAAGAAATAAAAGGTTGGCTTAAGTCGAGATTGGTTAATAATTTCAAATAATACATTTCTTTACTGATATTAAAATCTAGAATTTTGTCTAAAGAACATGAAGGAGCAATAAATCATCTGACAAGTAATGAGGACATCGTCATTTTATGACCGGACAAATCTTCTGGCGTCTTAATGATTAACGAATCTAGTCCTTAAGACACATCAACATTCAAGATAAATAGCTGGAAGAAATATACGACAGACTTTATAAAATCACCTAGAAAGCTACCGAGAAAGAAAATGAACGAAGCCTAAGGCGTCTTGTCTGATATATATGCACGGTCTAACAAATATTCATAGACGAAATTTTCCAATGATGAATTCCATAAAATTGCTTATTGGCTAGGCGAAAAGTTGGAACCCGTTCTCCAATGGTTGGCTAAATATACTCTGAAGGATCCGTTCCAATTCGTTGAAAAGGTTAGCCAGCTTAATGTGTGTAATAAACTTATGATCTCCGATATGAATCACCTGTTCACAAAGGTTCTGTTTCATGAAACTTTTGCTATAATCTATCAGCTTGTTGATCTCCTCTCTTCAAAACTAGAATTTAAATAATTTCTCTTATTGTGTACCAAGAATATTCAGTCCCAGTTCAACCACAAATTGTATTGCCAAACTGATGAGGTAGCAGTAGGTACTCCACTAGGTCTTGTATAGGGAGATATTTTTATGAATAGCCTTGAACAGGAAAAGCTTGAATGTACAACTGATGAAACGATGATCTGCTAGAGACATTTAGTGGATACACTGTTTGAAAGCAATGATTTGAGTCATGCATCGTATCTGCTTGGCTAATTCAACGATGTATATGAAAGCATCACTTTCACAAGGGAATACGAAGATATTGGTAGTTTCCACTTCCTGGATTTCGACTAGGGAGGAAGAAAAGAGGAAACACTCGAGGGATCCATTCTTTGCAAGCACACCTGGAGCAGTCTCTACCTAAATTTCAGTCATCTATAAACAAACCATATTGAAAACGTTATTCTGTAGCGCAAAACGAATATATTCAGCTGATAAATCGGATAGTAAACTCATGTTACTTGGATAGTGGCTGAAAGAAAATAGATCTGGTTTTCTGCATGTCATTTTTACATGTCTGTTTGTATTTCTTTCACCCCAATTATTGATTTATGACCTAATTTTCTCTCATCCTACCTATGACCAATGAAATCCTATTGGTTGTTCACTGTTTAATTTATCAATGACATTAGTGCCTCTCATTGGCATTTTAAACATATGTATACGCAAGTGCTGTCACCTATTTTGACTGTTGTTTTGAGATTATCACCGTTCAGTCTTCTCTCTTGTCTCTTGCATGTAGACGGTATTATTGTTGACCTAAGTTTAGGGCGGATTAGCCAGCGTACTTAGTTACTATTCGCTCATAGTCTACCAGGTCATAGCTCCAGTCATAACATTTTCATCAGCAAATAAGACAGAAAAGAATGTACAGTACAATTTAATTTTATGAGTCCTACTTTCTTCACATATGAAATACTTGACCCTAGCGGTCACATTTCTTAATGTAGTCAAGTATATGTCTGCGTGTTGCAATATTCTGATACAAATGACTGTGAAATAGGATACATTGTAATATCGATTAATTTTTTATGGATCTGAATAAAGGTAGATGAATCATCACATGCAATGCTGGCTTATAATGACTGATATTCATAATATACAATAAAAAAAACTATTGATCCATTAGCATCTAGTCAATTAAAGAAAATTAAAATTACTGGTTAGTCCAAGCAGAAAAATTGATGTTTGTTTATTAGACTTTCTAAATAATATTAAATTGACAGTGTCTGTATTCTAGACTAGCTGGTAATCAATTTTACTATTTGAAAAGGCTAACACAAAATATTCCAGATTATCAAGTTTAAAAATCTCTTTGAAATCAAAGTATAAGCATTGATATGCAATTATTTCCTATTCATTCACTTTCCAAGTAGAACATATTGGCATTCAAGGTATTTTTACTGACTATGGTTGCTTATCTCAAGCCTAACCTTCCTCATTTTCCTGGCTTATCATCCCTTAGTAAAGTAGGTGAGGTTTAGGAGTGTATTGGCAGGAGATCGGAACCCGGACCACTGGAGCACAGTGTTGTAATACAAATTGATCAAAATACATTTTCAAAGTAGTTCATGTAAGTGGTAGTTTGAAAGTTTGAATAGCTCAGGAGTTACATCCTCTGTGTGTAGTATTATGTGAAGTGGTTTAAAATCTCTGAAAGAGGAAGTGGTTTCAGTGAGTTTGCAGATACGCTTGTTTGATGAGTGCGAATAATATGGTGGCCTGCTTAAAACTTGCGCCACTGAAAACCTCCATCAAATCTTGCCTATAGTTTCTCTTATTCAGTAAAATATGACCTCTAACAGTGTATTGTTTACTGTGCTGAGTATTTAAAATGTTCACAAACTGCTGATTCGCAAGTTTCTACTAAACATGAGGAAAAGCATTATCTACGATGGAAGTTTATCGCAATACATGGGATGACTGTTTCTGATTGGTGTCCTCGGTTCACAAAATGTACTCCTGAACTATTTAAAACTGGAAACCAGAAAAATTGTCGTGTCGAGGCATCATAACGATGGAGTGGTTTGCGCTTCAATTCAGAAAGAAGCGTCAGGCTATTTGCTGTCAGTTAATTTTTTATTTGAAGATCCTGGACAAAGAGAAAATATCCTGCAATAAATTCCATTGAAAATTCTGTACATTATATAAACACTGTTCAGAATAATGCCATTACTATTTTTATCAAATAAGCTCAAAATATAGTTATATGGCTTTTTTATATTGCATCCAACTTTCTAACAGTAGATCTAAAAACCGGTAGACTCAGCAAGTTTCATCATTTGATTACAACTGTATACGAATTACTGTTAAAATTCATATTCTCCATAGAAATATATTCAATTAGAAAATGTTAAAATGGATAGGAATTTATTTTTCAGTCTTGATTTGTAAAATAGATTAAGTAAAAAGGGAAAGATTTTTTTATTAGTAGTTAACGACTGCATCATTGTTGAATTTTAAATGCACAAACAGTTTCTTTTTTATTCAACTCAGACGGAATTTTGATTTAAGATTTTATAAACACTTAGATCAAAATAGGATATTACAGATTCATTAAATCTTGTGTTTTATATCTCTCATGAGGTTATTTTCACTATGTCTTATCTTCGATGATTGCAGTTCCATTGGATTGCTTTACTGAAACTTTGTGCGTGATTTGATGAAGTGTGGCAACTTGTACTGTGCTGAACTTTTATGCAAACTTCTGTACTGAAAATTTACCTTACTTAGAACCATTTAAGTATAAAACCACTACGCTTTTCCATTGGGCAGACAGTAGTTATCAATATACTTATCAAAATTCCAAGGAATTCGAATGACGCACAGAATTCAGTTTCATCTGCATTACTGGTGAGCATAAGCAAGTGATAAATTTGGACCAAATAGGATCTTTAATTAGTTATCTCCGAATCTCAGACAATAGCGGCTGTCACACTGCAACAAATTTCTCCTTCACCAGTAAATCACACTGTTTTACAATGACATATATATATATATATATATAATAAGTAGTGAATGCCACAGGACGTCAGTAGTCCTGTCAAACTGGTTCCTTATTTGATTTTCCAGTCCACACGTTGTTGTGTCGGTGGCACAGTGGTTAGGACTCTCGCCGACCGTGCACATGGTCCGAGGTTCGATCCCCTGCCGACACCCACCTGATATCTATGGTTGGCCTGCAAAATTTGGGCTACCGATATCCATGGTGAAAATTCCATACTTGTACGAAAAATACAGTGTGGAGTCAAGCTGTAATCAAAAAAGATTCACAGCATATTTCTGAAATGAACCGAACTACCATTCAGATGGCAACAAGATGCAATTTCCACAAGGATTCCCAAATCTTTTTTTATATATAATAAGAATTCAATTCAAAAATCTAATTTAATTTCACCGATTCATTAAGGCTGAAAGGTTTCTTCTCACCTTATGTCTTGGACTGTTATTTTGTACCAAATTAACTATAAAGGTCTCTGGAACAAAGAAATTTAATTTTCAATCTTTTCAATTTTTCGTCCAGATAGAAAAAAAAGGTTATGATTAAAAAGTATTAATCATCGAAACTAAAATGAATACATTTACTAAACTAAAATAAACATCTCTCCAGTTAACCAAGTATTTGTCATTTTTGTGGCTGGTATTTATGAATGTTTATTACGACTACCACTAGATTTTGGTGTTTATTAACTAGACGAAGTGACTAAAGTGCTGATTGAAAAATTCAAACTGTGTTGTTATTTTGATTTCTTCGATTTTATTGATTTTTTTACATTTTTGTACATGGAAAAGTGGTCAATAGACTTAGACATTTTTTGTTATTTATGTGCGTGTATGCGTTCCGGTTAGTTAAGGGGGCTATCATACTTAGTAAAAAACACTTCAATACTTATATATATATATATATATAACTCCTGAATGGACATTTTTACCGTGCTAAAGATTGATATTTTCATATGGACACAAATTAAACAAATCTAGCTTGTGTGAAAACTATCTGAGAGGTAGTAGGAAGACATATTTTTACATAGGCACAATATTAGTGCATTGTCACACTTTTATTTATTGGTAAAGACCTATAAGAAACCTGAAATGCGAGTGGTTTTTCTGCATATTTTTAGTGAACAAGCTGTTAAGCCAGCTAAAATACCAACTTCTGACTTTGTTATCCTGTCAGCTATTGAATGGAATCTAGAAGCTGTTATAGCATTATGTCTTTGCGGATGACATAGTTTTAAAGCTTAAATAAGTAAATCAAGCATGAAACAAATTGCATGTGTACTTTACTGATAAACACTGATGATCAACGTAAGATACCATATTCACTGACCTTTCTCAGTAGATAAGGCAACAAATGATTGCATCTCATTATGGCAAAATTGCCTATTAGTTAGGATTTGTGGTTTTTCTTCAGCAGTCACAAGTTTGACTTCAGATGTGGATACTCTTTTGACTCTCCAGAGTAGAGGGCAATTGACTTGTCGTACCACAGTTCTGGTCTTGTAGCAGGCTAGGATGAGTGTTTGTATCACCCAGAAAACATTGCCTAGTATTTGGATATATCATTTTGCCCACTGTACTCACTTCGCCCTTGCTTACACTGAAACTAGAACAATGCAGAGAAGATGAAACTGGCCTCTATGAAAGGATTTCATCCAGAAAGGTGATTTTTTAAAATTTCATTTCTTCGTTTTCCGTGTGGAACACAGGTCTTCAAGCTAGGGCTTTGGATTTTCAGTAGTGGTGGTGTTTATATTTTACGGGGTAGGTTGGCTAGCCTTACACCTTACCCTTCCTCTTTACTGGCCTTAGTAGAGGCTAAGAGAGATAAGCGAGTACATCGACAGGGGATCGAACCCCTTTCCATGTTCATGGTGTGAAGAGTCCCACATTTTTTACCTCCACAAAGTTCTTTTGTGTCAAAGGTTCAGTGGTAGAATATTCATCGGCCACGGACGTCGGCCATATTCAACTCTCTGTAGATTTTTAAACCTCACTTAGTCTACTAGTTGGCAGTAAGCCTAGGAAAGAGGGGAGGTCGGACATGAGGCTAACAAATATGCCCGGTAAAAACAAGATTGTCGCTACTGTAACTTCGAAGTCTGAAACCGTGTATTCTACTTAGAACACACTAAAATATAAAGAAAATGCCAGTTATTTCCTTCTCCATTTTCAGAATTCTTAGTGTAAACATTATTTTAATTTCACATTTACAGTTTCTTGATTCGTTTCTTTGTCTTCATATTCATAAGCATATTTGTACATAGTCATGAGCGTAGGTACGTACGAATGTGTGTGTGTGTGTTCATGACTAGCATGACGCTTGAATTGCATTGATTTGCTGACTACACACACGTCTTATAAACTGGAATATATATGCGCAGACAAACCATGTACACAGTCGATAATTTTTATTCAATATGATTACCACAGTGTGTTATTCATTTGTCGGCCGCTAATTGATTAAACTGAGTGATTATATGGAGTATCCTAAAATCACCAGTTTCAGTAAGCGCCAGTTGGACACAAATTAAAATGAAAAATTCCCCTGCATCGCGCGCGATGTCATTCCACGGTCTCCTCAACGTACGTTCGATACATCTCCATTTTCTCCTACATACTTGTTGAGGGATCGGCTCTTGGTTGGTTCGTTCATCTCCATAGTTTCTTGCCACTAATTATTTCTCGCCACCCATTTGATCTTCAGTATGGAGCCGGCGAAGAAGGCAGCTGTTGATAAAAAGCCTGTAACTTGTTGGAAATCCTTTCCGTGACCCACATAGAAGGAATGACCTGACATTGGTGTTGAAAATCCGAATCTTGTTCTGTATGCTGGTTGAGTGTAGAAGATTTGCAAACTGGTTTCGTGTTGATGAAGGCGTATCTTGCCCTTCCGATTCTGTCTGACTTTGACATCTTCCTCGGTTCCGACTGCCTGTAGTTGAAACGATGCTTCCCATACAAGTGAAGGAGGCAACCTCTGTTAAACGTCTCCCGTCGATGGTGATTGGTGCTGGTTGTTGTTGTTGTTGTCGTCGTTGTTGGTTGGTTGGCTATCTTCGCCACCTCCATCTTCTCTATGTTCACCTGCAGTCCTGTCTTCGCCGGCTGCTTTCTCAGCCAGTTTGTTGGTTTTCACCTGGACGTTTTCGAGTTTTTGTGACATTAGGCATATATCACCTACGAAATCCAGATCTTCTGGAGTCTTCTTATCGGTGGTCAGCGTATTCCTGTCTCCTCACTCCCCACAGTTCGACGCATAATCCAGTCCACCACAATTAAGAATATCATCGGTGATATTAGGCAGCCAGCTTATCTTACTCCTGTGTGCACTTCAAACGCCTCGCTGAGTTTTCCGTTGTGGATCGCCTGACACGTGCTCCTGTCATATAGCTGTTGAATGAGGTTGGCAAAGATTTGGCTACTGCATTCTGTATTGTTGGAGCACTTTCCAAATTACTTCTCGGTCAACGCTGTCTGTCAAAGACCTTTACTAAGTTGGCGAAGTTGAGGTAGATGTTCCACTGCCATTCTGTGCTTTGTTCTGTGATGATGATGATGTGTAGAGTTGTAATTTGATCAGCACATGATTCGCCTTTTCTGAATCCACCTTGTTCCGGTGGGTGGTGGTGTTCTGCATCCAGTGCATCCTTTATTCCTTCCAGGATGATGCAGAATAGTATTTTACTTGGCGTGTACATGAGCATTATTCGACGTCAGTCAGTTCTTGCAGAGGCCTAACCAGGTCGCCCTTCTTTGGTATCTTGATAAGGTAGACAGCCTTTCTTCCAATCAGTAAGTACCTTTCCTTCCTTACAAACGTTTCGGAATAGTGGCATAAGTATATCTACTCAGGTCACAAGTTTTTTTTCAATGCTTCCGGAGGAATTCCATCTGGTTTCCCTGCCTTCTCGGCTTCCAGTAGCTTGGTTGAACTGAAGAATTCCGCTTGTTTTAGCGGATTCAGTCCCACTGATAGTCCTGTGTCTTTTGTTGGCGCTATTTCTGGACGAATTGAAGGTAATGGTTGACTCCAGAGTCCTCTGAAGTGATCAGCCTATTCCTTTATCTGTTTCGCCTTCTTGGCAGTCACACTCCCTGGAACATCTTTCATTGTTTTCATAATCTGAGTTGATCTCTTCCCGGATAGAAACCTGGTTATCTGACATAATGTTTTGACGTCGTTTCCATTTGCAGCCAGCATGTTCTGCCTCAGTTGCAGGCCAATGTGTTGTAGAATTGTCTTTTGTCCTTCACAGCACTCTTCTTCACTTCACTTCTTTATTCAGTGCAGTGTACAATGAACTCAGCTTCTCCTTCTGTTGCCCATCTTCGCATTGAGTCATCTCTCTCTCACCATTCTGCTCTCCTCTCCTCTCCTCTCCTCGATTAGCATCTAGGTATCCGTTGACAGTCATTCCTTGTCTTGTCTCTTTTTTCTTCCTAAACAGTTGTACACATCTCCTTGAATATCACCATCAGAGAGTTAGTTTCAGTGTTCTTCCACACAGGTTTCCTCAGTGACGCCACTTAGTGTCTTCGACTTTGCTCTGATGTGATCTGTAATGAATGTGTCCCTTGTGGTTTTGTCCTTCAGTTTGTGAACGCTGAAATTGAATTATGGCCTGTCTCCAGTTGTTTTGAGGGATTTCAGCTTCACCTTGAAGGTTCCTTGAACTAGATGATTGTCTTAGCTTATATCTCTTCCTCTTCTCGACTTGTGTCCAGTGGGCTATTTCTCCACTTTCTTGAGCAGCATTGAGATGAAATCTGTCTGGTTCGTGGTTTGTTTATCCGGCAAAATTCATGTTTCTTTGCGCATATGCTTGTGTTTGTATACGCCTTCTCTGATCACCATATCATTGAAAGCTCAGATGTCTACGTTGTTCTCCGTTCTGACTTATTTCTCCGGTAACCTCTCGATCCGTGATGAGTTCTCTACATGTATTATCTGCTCCCAACTAGGCATTCATGTGGCGCATAAGAATTTTCATGTCATTATTTGGGATGTTTCCCATTACTGTTTGAAGTTGTCTGTAAAAATCTTCCTTCTTCTCTTGTTTCGCTTTGTTTGTAGCACTGTGTGTAGAATTGGATAGTTGTGACCTTCTTTCCCTTTCAGTTGAATCTTGCTGTCGCGATCCTGGATCAGATTGGTACCCACTTCATTATTGCTCTGGCTGTCGCTGGTGACATCACAATGGCCACTCCCTCAGAGTGTGCGTGTTTGTTGTCTGCGTGACCAGAGTGGATTAGTGACTCTCCAGCTAACAATTTTGACAATCCACATCCGTTCCATCTTCCCTCGCAGCACTTGTATTCCATATCTTTGCATTTCATTAGCTCCTTGGGCAGCGTTCCCAGTGCTGTACATTGTATGTACATTCCACGTCCCCATTCTTATTTTTGCTTTCATGTGAAGAAGACATATCTGTTGGGTGACTGGATTCCCGAATGTTTTCACCAGCCCGTGTCATTTTGCCTCTCCGATTCGAGCGAAGAATAAGATTGTTGTTATTTGAAGTTTTTGTATTTTTTATATATTTTCTGTGCGTTGAAGTTTCTCTAATGGCTTGATAGGTTTAGTAGTGTAGGGTTGCTAGCCCTACGCCCAACGCTCCCTCTATACCAGCGCTTGGTGCCGGCTAGAGAACTAGCAAGCTGGTTAACTAGGCGAGGTTCGCGGAAACGTCTGAATATCTTCAACAGGTAGTATGGGTACTAACCGATTTAATTATTTATTATGAATGTGAAACTGTGGTAGCTCAGTCTTTTGCATCTTACATATTAGTCTGTCAATCCTTTGTTAAAAATAATCATTACGAACATTTTGGTGTAATAAATCCATTTAAGTCGGAAAGGTTTGTCGATAATGGAATACAAATCCGTGAAAACACTTCTCAGCTCAGAAACAGAGTCACATTTGGATTAATTACTTTTTCTATATTGTCTAGTTCAGCAAGAATAATGTCGGTAGTTTTTAAGTTAACTTGATATAGGCTGGGTTATTGATATAAAGGTTACTGTGACTCAGATATTTATTTCATCGTCGGCCATCACTGATCACAAAGAAAAAAATACAGTAATAATTAACCTTGACATTATGTCAGTACTGAAATTCCAAATGTCTTTTATTTGTTTAAATAGAGACACTGACTTTTGACATTCCTTTTGTACTTCGAGTAAAACATTTGGATTCAAGCTTCTTAAGCTTTAGAGTTTCAGACACAATTTGTGCTGCTTTTATGAAGGGAGGCTGTTAGGCTCACACCTCGCCTTCTTTCTTTTGGGGCTAGCATCCAGTCAGTCACGAGTTGGGAATGAGTCGATTAGGAATGGACGATGAAATACGTGCTTGGCTGGGAGGCTGTCTACTCCTGAACTATTGCCAGATAAGGTCCTAATAACAGATGAATATTAAGATGAATTAAAAGGCCTAGAAAGAATTAACAGCAAGAAACTTTGGCGATGAACTAACCAACCAAGAGTCGATCGCTCAGCAAGTATGTCGGAGAAAATGGAGATGGATTGGGCATACAGTGAAGAAGCTGTCGAATGACATAGTGCGCAATGCAGGTCAGTATTCCAGTGGAATCCTAGTGAGAAGCGACGAGAGGGTCTTCCAAGGTTGACATGAAGGAGATCGTGCGAAGAGAAGATGAAAGATTATGGGCAATTGTAGGCCTAGCTGAAGAGGATGGTAGAGAACAGAACAAAGTGGAGATGTGTTGTCGAATCCCTATGTTCCACTCTGAGCTCAAAGGAGTGATAATAATATACTACTAAAGGGCACGACGAAAAACACTGACATGAATAACCATCTAATAAGAGTTATTTGTAAAACAGAAAATAATATATCAAATTAAAAAGGCACCATAAGTCATGAATTATAAAAGTAGCCTCTTTTTCCAGAACACAAATTATCCATGAGCTTAACAGTATTAAATAAATGCATCATTTGAGTATTCTAATAAGCTGGAAAGCAACCAGGTGAATTTGAATGACAAAATTTTGAATTTAATTTGTGTTATTTAGATAAACTGTCAAATAATGCAGTGTAGATAAGACAAGCTTCTGTCAAATCAAAATTAAATTTACTGAACACTATAGGATTTTTATTCAAACCCCAGTAATCCTGCAAAAAACTGATTACAAGAAGCATAATATACCTTTGACTAAAGATGGATGTACAAGATTTTTACTGAAATTCTCTGAAACTGTTTTGAAGCTTTTTTTAAAGTGTTCACACTGAACCAGAATTATTTAAATATAAAAAAAACGGGATGTGGCAGTGTTCCAACAGATAATTACAAACTGACATTATTGACATATGTGTAGTAAGAAATTGTTACATACAGATATGCAGATTTAATTAGTCCAATACTTAACAGATCCGATAGTCAGCAAATGTCATATTTTTTCAATTACTTTAGCAATGTGCAATGATCCACACACTTTTCAGAAAATTTAGGCTTTTTATAACTTTGATAAGGCTATTAGCGCTAGATTTGATTGAAACGATCTTTATAAGCCTATTTTGCAGCCTTTGGAATGATTGCAATGTAGATTTCCTTATACATAGATATCAGCTAGACAGTCATTGAAAACCACTAAGCGCTGATTAATCTTTTCCCTCCAGTCTATAAATTCATAATACCATTCACATGTAACACTGTGTTTACTACTTAAAAACATGGGGTTGAAATGCAGCAGTCTATGAACTGCTGTTTAGCAGAATAACATCTCACCATCAGGCCATTATCTTTCTTTATACACGACTTCGTCAAACCTGGCACCAAGGAGGATAGATTCCGAACTAATTGGAATGCTCTCATCTGGCCACCCATTCACAGCCTCTGTCAGGTAAGTCGTATTCACTCATTGTCTTCACATAACTGGAAATTTGTTCACAAAAGGGAAAAAGGTGAGTGTGAACGTCTGGTGTACACGATAGCCTACCTAGGAGAGCCAAAACACCTCGATCCCCAAACTATGGCGTACATAGCCTCCAGAATCCAGACGGATGGAATAGGCTATGAACCTGTTTCGATCACCGGGAACACAGCTCCTCACTGTTCTGTGAATCAGACTAATTCAAAAACTCAGGGGGCGGCCCCTTAAAATAACTATGTGCTTCAATCTGGACGCCGGGGCAGCATCCCAGCCCTTACCAAAACTATGAGATTTTGTGGAGCGTATCTCTTGGTGCCAATAATGTACGAATTTTTTGTTTTTAATAAAGAAATATGAATTGTCAAGCCCACTGTTAAGATGTACTCACTAAAACTTCTCATATTCTTTGACAAAGCCTTCTCTGAGATTAATCCAATCCCTAAGACAGCTAAAATTAAGTGCATTTATTCCCCTTAATGAATTTGAACAAAGCAAGAACTACAGTTTTAGCAGAATAAAGTGGTACCATCTTTTATTTCATTGCCTTCTCGTCATCTGCTTACAGGGCAACGAAATAAAAGATGGTACCAATTTATTCTGCCAAAACTGTAGTTCTTGTTTTGTTCAAATAAAATTAAGTAATTAAGTGATGTCTGAATGAAAGCTTTCCGAGGCTGCACTAGATTTATTTACACATAATTCATATCCAAGTAATGTTAACTATAAACGGTGTCACTTAACTGTTCGTTAACACTGCTATTAATTCTTACAATATTTTTACGCATGTAGAATTAATGTCTTTCTATTTCTAACCCCTAATTTTCAAAAACAAACACAACAACCTGAGGAAACTGAACCATTACCCTCATTTTCAAAACCGCTAATTACATCTTACCTTGGCCACAATATGCAAAGTTATTTTGGAGATTCAACAGGGAGAATCTGATCTCATGTATTAGTAATTTACCCAAGTAACTAACCAGAATTTGAATTATTTGAAGTGATTCCTCTCACTGAACACAGTTTGTTTGGCTACAGCACTGATACGCTTGTCATCGTAAGCCAGAAACGGCCATCAAGTAGTGGAGTCATTAGGATTTGGTGGGCAAGCACTGCTGTTTGGCGTAAGTGATCTGCAAAAACTAATATTAATCAGTGACATTTACCGTCATGCCCAGAAATCTTTAATATAAAACCTGAAAGAAAAACACCTGAACATGCATTCGAAATCCGATGCCATTCTTTTATTCTGGTATAATTCATAACGATTTACTGAATGCTTCAATTTCTGATGACTCAGTTCGTTAAGGAATTTATGAAGTGATCATGCTGAAGTTTTAAAATGAAAATACAACAAAAGTTATACTAGTTATGTTGAAGGTGCTACGTTTAAAAGAATCAAAGTTATCCATTATTTATCAGTAAATGAGAAAGTTATCATTCTTGCCCTTCTCATGATAAATTATCTTTTACAGTCACTGTCTGAAATATTACCACACATTGTTATTTTTTATCCTATGTCCTTGATATATTTTGCTTTATTTTACCCACCTTAATCGCCTTTGAATTGTAACTTTCACTGTCTGACTTCTGTTCATCTAATTCACAAGACTTCGTATCAGTTCACGTAACTTTTACTTGTGCGCTTACGCAACATAGAAAAGTTACTTCTTCTGTTCTGTTCTAAATACTTGTCTACACTGCCGACAGAATTTTTTTTCCCAGTTTCCATGTCCAGTTTTAAAGCATAGCATCAGCAGTCTTCTAAGTTAACAATTTTTTCTTAGAAAAGCACCCTTGGAAGTCCATTTTCTTAATTTTTTAATTTCTCTTTCCTCATCAGAAATTTTAGTGACGCTTCTATCAATAAGAAGATATTCTTCTTCTAGACAACTTTTTTCCTATGAATTATGCTGATGCTAAGCTCAGTTTGTCTTGCAAACAGCTAGTTAGAAGCGAGTAGTATTCATCCAGTTCCTGGCATAGAACTTTATACATCATATATGTTGATTTAGGGAATAAGCCCGAAAAAGATAAACAGCAATAGTAAAACAAAACGAGCTCATTACTCAGGAAATGAGTAATTATAAACATTTAAAATAATCACTACTTTTCAGGTGTTGGTTTACTAGTATCTGATTGATTTCAAGTTGTACCAATGACTTATATCAGTTAAAGAACAGGTTTAGAAAAGGGAATACTCAACAGCTACTTCACCCTGGTTTGGAACTCTTCATCAGTACGCACCCACAATCACCCTAGGTACCGAGGTCTGACCTTCAGGTTATGAAGCTGCTCAGTTTATCATTCAACCACTGAAGTGGATTTCAATGGCCCATGGATTCTAACTTCCGCCGATTCACATTATATAATCTTAACTCCACCTGAGGTTACGGGTGAATATTTGTCTCCACACTTGAATTCCAGGCAGTTTCATTGCGTAGACAGTCGCTGGTGAGCTTTAGAATAATTTTTAAATGCTTTTCGCAGAAATATGATTGATTTTAGGTTATATCACAGTATTCCCTGGTTTTCAGTGATCTGGTTTAAAATAGTGCCCCCTTCAATTTGTGCGTCGGTGGCATAGCGGTTAGGACGCTCGCCGACCATGCACATGGTCCGGGGTTCGATCCCCGGCAGGCGCACTCCTTTACCTCGCTAAGCCAGTAGTGAGACTGGTGAAGAGGAAAGGTTTGGCATGAGGCTAGCAACCCCATCCTGTAAAAATAATCACCACTGCTAGGGAAACTTCAAGCATCTAGCTTGGAGCCCTATGTTCTACTGGGAACGTGCAGGAAAATAAAAAAAACTGTCTGAACGAGATGATTAATTTAAATTAGTTGCATAATGAAGTAGAGCCAGAGACTGATATGGGATATTTATCTTTTTAGGAAAATTCCTCTAAAATAGGAAAGTTTCTACTAAACATTTATTTTGATTGAAATCAAAAGAGGTTATGATCACAAGTGTAAATTAGTATTCGAAGGATTGATCTGATTTCCTATCTTCTTCAAAAGAGATGAAGGTTGCAGAATAAGCACAATATTGAGGAAGAGCTAATCAGCAGACAGGCTAGTAGTTTTCTGTAAAACAAACTACTTTAAAACAATTAGTCCCTTTTATAAATTTTGATAGCGTTATTAGAAGACGGAGACTGTCTGAAAAATGTGATGTATTAGCGCTATGAATAGCTGAAATACGCTGAGGCTATAGCTATTCATAGACTTAAGCCCCCCTTGTGTATTCAAAAACAGTTTGTCATTACTCTTAACCTACCTTGGTAATCCTTATTTGATTGGATTACCAAAGGTTTGTGTTAATTATTCTTAATTCCGTTTTCTCTCACTTTGTTTAATTTAACCTTTCTATATATATATATATATTGACTTGACAAGTAAATGTGTGATCAGATTGTTCGAAATGTATAGCGCTAATACATCACATTTTTCAGACAAACTACTTTGTCAAGCAATTTAAGGTTGACAGTCTTTACCTATGTTAACTCCCACTGCATGTCCAAGCAAAAGCGTGTCAATACTTTGGGACTTTTCAGTAGTAAGCATCTATTACCTCATGAGTGGTCGAGTCTGACAGCTTCATGTTGTGAGATGAGCATCTTAGCATTCAGCCACTTATTCAATGGCCACTGGGTTGAAGTTCGGTAACCCATGAATTTCAGTTCTTGTCAATTCATAACATAACGTTACCCCATCGATCAGAGCCCGTATTATATCTGAAATGCAGAACTTTATGACTCCATACTGGAAATTCAGAGGCTTCAGTGTTCTTCGATTTTTCAAATTTTTCTAACTGATATCAGTTCAAGACCAAATTTACACCAAAATTAGTCGAAATTCCTTCAAAAACTTAAAATCTGAAGACCTTTTTTGTTTTGTTTCACGTTCATTGAATGTATCTAGATATATTTGGGTATAAAAATTAACGATTTCCGTTACGTAAGAACCACAAAGGTCTGAAGATTCACACTAAGAAAAGTATCTATGTATGTACGGACGTTTTTTTGTTATTTTGTATTTTTAATATTTTATGCGTATGACACTAGAATGTAAGCAAATGAGAATGTAATCACACAAAAGTATCTTGCTCACATCGTTGTCTTTGATTACTGTAGGTGTTATTAAGAAAAATACCTGAATAATGGTCAGCATGTTTTTACTGTAAATTTTTGTTACTTCGAAAGCACCATGACGGGATTAAAGGATTAAACTGTCCTTAGGTTGATTCTCTATAATGTTTAATAGGCATAATACTCAGCCACTTAATTATATAAATACATAGTAGTTGTCCAGTATCAGTGTTCTTTATCACTTTTAAATAAAATATTCGTTGTTTTTGAAGGAGGGTATACTTCTTTAAATTAAATGAATCAAAACTAACTATCAATATGTGGACTATTCATGTTTTACAATTGTTTTATTGGAGGATTTCATCGTGAGCTGACATCAGTAAGGAGAACCATTGGAAAACCTGCAGGGAGTACTGGACAGCTGTCTCCTCCTACTTTGGGACTCCTCGACAGTGCACACCCGCAGACAGGGTTCGAATCCAGAACCTTCTAGTTGCAAGGCTAGCGAGCTCGTAGACCATTCATTCACCCACTGCGACTTGATCCAATGGTCAGCCCATAAATTCCAATTTCTGCCAATTTATGACGTAGTGCGATCACTTCGCAAGGTCTTTTCTGATGAGTTACTGTCTCGCCTTCAACCTGCTGTGCCCTACTTGTCATGGCTTCTCACTAGAACCTCAGGTAACTGCCTAAATAGGGCCAGTCACGAGTGAGCACCAGATCAATTTTCAAGTGATGGTTTTGTGAGGATTTTGTTTAATTGGTTTGAGGATTTCATCATGAGTTGACATCAGTTAGAGAACCATTTGAAAACTTTCGAGTATTAGACAGCTGATATCATTGAACATCGTATCAATATTTATGTAAATGGTGATAACTGATGGTGAAATGCAAATCTGACTCACATCATGACTCAAACCGATGACCTCCAAATGGCTAGTTCAACATACTAGCAGGCTGCCAACAAGACCCGGTTGTTAAACGGATCATGATATCAAGATTTACTACTTCGAAAGTCGGACAAACCTAAGAGTCAAGTTATAGGCATTGGTGAATTAGAATTATCTGAATTAAATAAAATATTTTCGGTTATATTCTAAAGCCATTTACAGAAATAACCAATCATAAACACCCACTGTTGTCTAGATTGGAAAGACTAGACTGTCAAAAATGAAGAAACTCAAAGCTTTCCTTTTTTACAATTTTTACACTTAAAGAAAACAATCATTTTCCCTTTATTGTTTTTTTTGTTCTGTACCATCAAACCATAGTTTTATGTTGCACAAATAAAATGTAGTCATAGCAGTCAAGGTCAAAATTTGTCTAGGTTCTAGATTCTGGACATCCTAGACACACTATCAAATCAAGGTATTTAGTAGTATGTACAACTAAATTGTTTTAAATATTCTTCATAAATTGCTCAAGAAATGAAGAACGCTTTGCTGAAATTCGAGTGTCCGAAAATCCCCATAGTTAAAACCACGTTACATACTTTCTTCATTATAAATAATCGTGGCATCACCATTTAAAGTTAATATCAAATTTTACTATATTTACGGCATACATATATCCATGTAAAATATGCTCCATATAATCAAAGAGTAAATCAGTGTTTCTACTGGCTGAATAAAAATTTAGCTGTCTTAATAGGATTATAAATTTCCAGACTGTAAATGTTACGAATAATTTCAGTATCGAGTCAGACTGAATCAGAATTATTTCTTCTGAAGTAGCTGTGGTTCATACAGAGAAATGTTCAAAAAATACTGTTTTAAGTTTTTCTTCAACACTGCGGTTATTTCAAATAATCTATAAAAATTTAGCTGGTTTAAACTGCACTGAAAACTCATTTGACCAGTTTCAGCAGAGTCGAAAAACAAAACTGTATGTAACATTTAGACACACTGAATACAGCAGAAAACTTTGTTTCACAATAAATTAAGATAATTAAATCCAAACCAAGATAGATTTCGTCACAAACCCAATTCAGTTAGAGAATCACTGGACACTAAGTAACCGTCCAGTCTTTGAGATATTCCAAGTGTACGCATCCACCACTTCACCAGAGATCGACATCAAGACCTTCAGTTTACAAAGTAAGCATCTTAGCGCTTGGTCGCAGTCCAACGGAACATGAATTTTGTCACCTGAGAATTAGCGATATAGAACCATATCATTGGCGAGGATGTCTGCTTTTGGATGAAGCCTGACTGTTGAATAAACGGTATTCATCATTATTTCGAGATCGATAGTTCGACAATCTATGTAACATATAACAAGACTGCTTCCACACAGACCTCATTACTAAAAAAAAATTTACTAGAATTAATAAAACATTTCATTCCAAACCAGTAACTGAAAGGTAAATGCACAACTATGCAGTTGTGAAGGTCTCTGATTTAATTTCTAGTGGGATCATTGATGGGTACTGCTTCAAGGCTCCACACTAGGAGCCAAATATGTATCAAGTGTTCTGGATTTTTACTGTTTCCCTAACTGATGTCACTATTTGATGAAATCTGCATAACACTCAGGTTTAGTTAATAAACACAAAGACATTTTAAACTGAGGAAACAAACTTCTGAAATATGCAAATAATTAGATATCATACATTATTATTATTAATAGTCTTAAGTAGTTAGATTACATCGATATTAGATTGGTATGCATAACGAAACGAGTTAGGTAGTAGCATTCCACACTTTTGATTATTTAAGCATACCATATTCTAGGAGTCCAAGTAGTGACTATACAAAGAGTTTCCAACCACATCTGAATAGTCAGATAAGTGACTGCTTTTAAGATATGTTCAACTGCTGTTATCAGTGGCCAGTGACAAAAAATGTGTTGAAATAACAACTGACTAAATATTACTACTACTACATTCCAATCCATTGACTGAGATTTAGTAGGATACAGGAAAGTATCAACTATGATCCCTGTCATTATTTTCAGACGGCCCCATAACTGAACCCATCATAAAAATATCACTATGTTACCCAAACATCAACATTAAATACATGGCTTATAATTCAGGTTCCACCCGAAGGCCTGAATAACGTATGATGTCATTCAGAGGTATCCTCAGTGAATATTCACTCCATCTCCATCTCATTCTTCTCATTTGCTGGGTAATACATTGCTGACTAGTTCGTCGCACTGACACAGTTCCCCTCCCACCGCAATTCCAATTTACAGTAGAGAAGCAGAGAAGGTAGCTGTGGATGAAAGCCCGAAGTCTGTCGGAAATGAATTGCGTGACACACTTGATAAGCCTGACTGTCTTGATATTGGTCTTCGGAATTCTGATGTTGTTTTTGTCGCAGTGATTGTTGTAGATCGTCACACCAGTCTGACAGTGGTGAACTCCTGTCTTGCCTTACCGATTCGATGTTGGTGAGCTTCGATACTATCATCCACGTGTTTACCCGTCGTAGAGACGATTCTGCCCAGGTGATGTATGAAAGAGACAAATTCACTTGAAGTCTAACATTGATGGTGAGTGGTGGTAGATGTTATTATTGTTGTTGACGTGGAACAAGTTTGTCACATCTGTCTACTCCATGTTTACTTGAAGCGCTTTCTTCACCTCCTCTTCCACTAAGCTATTGGTCTTCAATCGTGAGTCTTCCAGTTTGTTAGGCATGAGATATATGGCCGTTTATTTCACTCTCGGTGTTGCGCGCATGATTCTGTTCACCACACTGCCAAGGATCATCGTTGAAAGTAAGCGGCTTCGTCTTACTGCTGTCTTCATTTCAAAAGCTTCAGTGAGCTTTCTATCGTGCATCGCTTGGCATGTAGTGTCTTCATATCGGTGTTGAATCAGTTTTACAAATGAAATGCCTGCATATTGCACCTCTTGATTACTGAAGCAGTCCTCAAATTAATTCGATGTCGACACTGTCAAGCGTCTCTTCAACTTTGATAAAGTTGTTAATAATAGAAATAACAATAATGCTGATGATTACGGTCTTATTGCAAGCAGTTGACGCAGAGAGTTGACTGCTATTCTATCCTGTGTTTGATGACGCTGAGTGAATTTGCGATTGGCTCCGCCCATAATTTGACTCTCGTGTACGGAGTCTGTTCTGGGGCAACTCTTCTATTCAGGTCGTCTTTCAACCTTTACAGAATGATCGGTAGAGAGTCATTCCTTGTCCTATGTCTGCTTTTTGCCTACAATGCCCATACACGTTTCTCTCCGCGTTGCTTACAGAGAGTTCCAGTGTTCTTCCACGTTAGTTTCATCATTGGTGTTGCTTTTGCCTCCAAAGTTTTATTCATCACCACTGTGATGGCATCCTTTGTAGCTTGTTTCTTCAGTTTCTGAGCGTTGAAATTTGAATTGTGGTCTATCTTCGACTTCTTTGGAGCTGTCTAACTTGATCACGAACGACATTTACGAAAGATAGTAGTGTGAACCTACATCTTCTTGATATTGTATGTATGCAGTAGAGTGTATCTCCACTTCATTGAAATTACGATGACATCGATCTGATTTTTGATGTGTCCATCTGGTGAAACCCATGTTGTCTTGTGGATATGCTTGTGTTTGTACACACTGCCTCTAATCACCAAACAGTTGAAGGCGCAGAAGTCTGTGAAGAGTTCTCTGTTCTCACAGAGGACCTCTCCACTCATGATGTGTTGTCTGTCTTCAGTTAAACTGACATTGGTATCACTCATGATTAGTATTTCTATTTCTCGATTCTCGGTCTTATTCATTACTATCTCAGTTTTCTGTACAAGTTCTTCATTTTCTCTTCTTCTACATTGTTTGTAGCATTGGAAAATCGTAGCCTTCCTACCCATTCTACTGAAATATTGTTGTCATTATCCTGGAAGGAACTAGTTCCCACTGCTATTGGTGGACTGACAGTAAACCACATGTGACCAAGTCATTCGGAAGAGATACGATTATGAGGGAACTAGTATTTAGATACATTTATTCTAATGTATTCGAAAACCCTAACAACATTTCATTTGACTTTAATCTCATTGGTGTCATGATGCAGCCACTCCCTCCCTCAGTGTTATTGGTATTTGTGGTTGTCATCTCAGTGACAGGAGTAGATGATAGACTCTCCAGTTAACATTCGGACGATCCACTCCCATTCCATCTGCTCTCCCAGATTCCTAGCACGCCTATATCATATCTTCTCATTTCTTTTTCAATCTGAGCTGTCATATCAGCTTCAAACACTGTGTGGATATTCCATATCCTTATGCTTCATTTTGCTTTCATCTAGAGAAGACATTGGTTAGCAGGCTTCCCAAAGGCTCTTGGTCGCCGGCGTCATTCGCTCTCAAAATGATTCCAACGGAGAATAAGTTAATTTGTCCTCCTATGCTTTAAGTTCGTTTTCAACGACATGGGGTTGTTAGCTCCACACCCAACTTTCCCTATTTTCGGCTGCCACTAGGAGCCGCCATTGAACTAGACAACGTTGAACTCATTTTTACTTTCACTAAATAAACAAAAGCGTCTATGTCAATCGTCAATATTTGTGTTGATTTTATTCAAGTAATGACAAGCTGCAATGCCTCAAATACGACGCAGTGATTTGAATTACAATTGATTCCGATTCTTTGGTGCTTGAAACGTGCGTCTGTCAAATGTGCTAAGTAAAATCTAGTTGTTCAGGAGGTATATAAGAGTGATTTAAGTCTATTGAGTTACCGATATGCCTAGACTTTTTGAAGCTGGGCACCTAATCAATGTTAACTACGTTTTCGTTGATCTTCGTTGTCTTCTCTGAGGAATTATTTCTAATCAGGATACAGAGCATAGGCAAATGTATCATCCTATTTAATTTTATATCAAGTCACACTATTGTGGAAATACAGATTGAAAGGTTGAATCACAGAAATTAGTAAATCGGATTCACTTAAACTTTGTCAATATTGGTAGGTTGGTTTACATGTATCTGTCATTGAAAATTTAACATAATAGTATTTTTAAATTTGCAAATAAGCTGAACAACTAACACGTTAGTTATATGGTGGAGCAAATTTCGTGGCAATATCACTGTCGAAAGTATTGTGATTAAGATATGATAAGATAATAGCTTTATTCCAAAACAGCACTTGTTATACAGAATGGAATTCTCAGCATTTTACTACAATATTGCATCCAGTTAGTACATTAACAATAAATAAAGTTCTACGTAGATTAAGGTTATCTCAGTTAGTTTTGACAACAACATATTAGCATGTCGGTAGCAAGGCTAAAATTAAACAGAGTGTTAGAAGGTGTTGGGAAAGTAGGTTCTAACATATTTACTGGCGTAAACAGAAAGAAAGAAACAAAGCAGCACATAACAAGAGAAAAAAGAGGGAGAAAAGGAAAATAAGAAAACGCTGTACCTATAAATGATTTGAGTTGGAAAGACGAGATCCAGTTGTTCTACTGACTATTTAATAAGTTAAAGGTTTCATGCCTAATGCTTTCTTTATCGCACAGAACACGAGCTAAGTAGGGTATGAATGAGTTTTTGTACTTACTAGTGAGGACATATAGTTTCCTATATAGGCTTCTGGTTTTCCCTGAAGAGATACGTGGGGAGAGTTGTGAATGTAGAGGGTGTTGTGAGTCAGATAAAATGAATTTCGCCGATTTTGCACATGAGTCCATGTGCCTGTCCACCATAATATTAACAAGCTGACTAAATGGTACACTGCTTACCCTGCTGACAACCTTTCTTCAGTAGCCCTGGAAAAACTAAGGGGGAACAATAGAGAATAATAGGCAGAATACGGGAGTTAACAAATTGTAGGAGTAAGGGTTGGGTTATACCAGAATGTCTTAACTTCTTGATGTAGAAGGTAAGAGGGAATATTTTCTTAGAAATCGTCAAGATATGAGACGACCAGGAAAGATCAGAAGATAGAGTGACGCCTAGGTATTTAATTTCTAACTTGGTTTCTATTTCAGTGTCATCAATGTTGCACACCTCGTGAGTGCTAACCAGTTTGTTTAGGTCATATTTGTGCCTAAAGGTGAAATTAACTGTTTGGCGTTTGGAGGGGTTTAAGGTGAGACCGTTTTCCCTGGACCATTGGCTGATTTCTGATAAGAAGCCATTTAGTTTAGAGCAGTCACTTTGACATTTGACAGGTAAAGATACAGTTAGGTCATCAGCATATTTGACAAAATTAATGTCATTTGAAGATGATAGGTCATGTAGAAAGAAAGAAAAGAGAAGTGGGGAGAGTATAGCACCTTGTGGGACACCAGCTTCAGTGAGTACAGCAGAGCAGGGTTTGCCTTTGTATACGGTGTACCGCATTGTTTGAAAAGTAGGAATGCAACCAGTTAGTGACCCAGGACTCGGTTTGTGTCATGGAGAGCTTATTTAGCAAGAGACATCTAGGTACAGAGTTGAATGCAGAAGTGAAGTCAAGAAACGTGCAGTGGACGTATTTGGCACCTTTATCTAATGATGAGACGATACTGTTGTGTAAGACGGCTGCAGCGTCTAAAGTACTCCTACCCTGTCTGTAGGCAAATTGTTTGGGGTCTTCGAAGCTTTTAAGGGAGGGTTCGAGTTTAAGAAGTACTAGTTTTTCCATAAGCTTTAGAAACGGGGAAATGATGGCAATGCGTCTGAACTTTACGTTCTTGTTATTTCCAGGTTTAGAGACAGGGGCTTTTTTAACGTCTTTCCATGGAACAGGTACAACGTTTTCGGAGAAAGAAGCATTTAGGATATTAGTTAGAGGAGAACATAAAGCATCTGCACATTGTTTTAGAACATATGCAGGGCCAAGACTACATGAGAGCTTAAGATTTTTAAGACATTTTAAAACATATTGTTGTTGTCCTCTTTTTCTTCACTGAATAACATGCAATCGCCTTCTTGATAATTTCATATCATCTCTCCCATTGATGCGACCACGCTTAGCTGATTACTGGATGTTTATTTTGAATGTATGGAGGCATCGTGTGTGTGAATCTCTTCCTACCCTTAATAGAATGTAATAGAAATGACTGTTTAATATGAACTACTAAGTAAATGTCTCATATAATGACGCATTTTGTTAACAGCACTTTGTCGACTCAAGACTATTTTAGTGGCCTCATAATCGACCAAAAATACTAAAACAAATTTTTAGAATTCTTTATTGAGGATGTTTACTGTATACTACTCATTAACTTTTGTCATTAGCATCCACTGCCCTGAGATTCCTTAAATCCTCTACATATCCTACCACAATCGGTGAGTCGCGTGAACTACTGGGTGGAAAAAAATTTTTCAGAATTGTAATTCTGTAGAATATGACTAATATGGTTCAACTTTTTGCTGACTCACCAGTGAGGTGAAGCTGCGCTCATATTTTTAAAAAAAATGTCTCTTACAGTAATCTTAGTTAATGATAATTTAACATGAAATAAAGAATGATTTATACACTGTATTGATTTAGCTGCATGTTTATGACAACAAATAAAATGGATGGTTTCCTAATGAAACTGATGACAGTTAAAAATATATTACTTTTCATATGGTTAAGGATTTTCATTAAATGTAATACTAATAATGATAATAATGAAATATGTAAATCTAATAAGTTTAAAAATATTTCAGAAAACATATTCCTCTACTCATCAACTATTTAGAATTGCATATTTAATCTGCAGCCAGTTAGCTTACTGCTATCACAAGTTACAAACATGCGAAATTCGAATCTCAGTATGATACATTTAATTGACCAGTAAATAATTCAGAGAAGAATTCTATCCGTCTTTTTCCTCCATCAAAGCATTCTGCTACAACACATCTTGAAGGTGGATTGGAAAAGCCGTCGAATGATAATATGCACCAAACCCTCGAGAGGATTCTAAATGGAAAAATATGAGATGAGTGACATGAAAGACGTTCTTTTAGGAGTAAATGAGAGCTTATAAACAGCTGTAAGGATAGATAAATAGGGCTGCAGAGAGTACAGTGAAACGTAGGTGTGCTGTTGAAATTCTGTATTGTACTTAAAGCATAAGGGAATAATAACAACAGATACTATATTTTACATGTACATGTGTCTCAAATCACAAATCTAGTTAACGAAAACAAAATTTCCATTCTAATTATCTTCTCTAGGCTGAATATAGACAAGAAAATTATAAATAGTCTGAAGTGTCTTATATTCATTTCATCCTACAAAACCCATTGTATATTTCAGCAATGTGGGTTCAGACGAAAATTCCGTGTAATATCTCAATCAAATATTATTTAATCTGTTGAACTTATTACTTTTTGTCTGAATTTCTTCAGACTGACTTTATTGCTCAGTTTCTATGGATATTTAAAATGATGGGTTCTGGATTTGAGCAACATTGAGAACATGATCATCATCCTGCTGACAAGCTGCAGAAGGGGCAAAATGCGCGTTTTCCACTTCACTCTTATCCACTGTCGACCAAATCACAATTATTATTTAGTTCAGTTGACAATAATTGGAATTCCATCTTGCATAATTATTTTTCAATCAAAATGAAAACATTTAGAATTTTGGGTTATTAAGAAGAGTCTAAAGAGTTCCTAATAAACTACCAAGACCAATCCTCAATGCGTTCATGAGTGTGATTTGGTTTCATTATTTAAAATCCTTAATTTACCAGCTAGGCTTCCAGCTCTATTACATAAACACTTAACCAAACCTACATTTAATCATTTTGAGTAGGATAAATCAAAGCTAGTGTGATTATTAGAATGTGATGGTTCTGTATAAATACTGGAATCTAACCCATAGTCATGTTATTGTTTTATTTTAAAGTCTAGTATAGCTAACTCCCCCTGTTTATTTTCTCACTCAAAAGTGAACTGAACTCTATATGATACCGAGTTTATGCATGTGAAGAACCTAGGGATACGTTTAGAATACAAAACAGCTCATTTTTATGCATTTATCTCCACCATAACTGAGGAGTTAGATTAAGCGTTCTCAGAGGTATACATCCATAAATATCCTGAAATATGTAGGCTACTACTGGAAATACTAGTCATGCTACCAACATCCTATTTGTATATTTTATTTTGAAATTTAAGTACAGTGGCACTTAGGCGCAACTGAGCACTTAGTATTATAACTTCATTTGAGACCTTAGTCCTTCTCATGAGATTAGGATAAATATCCAATTCATTTCTTCAATGCCCCCAGATCTCCATTAATCGGTATATTGTACAAGCTGGCTGCTCCAAAACCGAGCACTTTTTCCCATCCATTTCCTATTTGATTTCTCTGTAGCTTTTATTTTTATTAAATACGAATAAATTAGCCTAGAATCTAAACAATCTTTTATGAGACATAGTAGTGATGTTAAATATGTAGATAACGCATACGTCAGAGTTTCCCTAAAGCCAACTATCCGCCTAAAACGAAATTCTGCTTTATGAATTTTCGTAGTACTATACATTTTACTAGGATTGTTAGTTTAAGGTAGTATGTTGAACCATTTTGATCCGCTGAAACGATACCTATTTTCGGAATACTAGATCAGATGTAGATTAAAAAATCTTATACTCGTGTTTATATATTGTTATATATTCACCGACCTTGTTAATATATTTTAATTTATCCATAACTATGCTTGATTTAAGAATTACTGTATTTTAGTTACTCTTCAAACACATACAGCCAAAATTATGCAACTTCTTTAACAGATATATGAAAAATTGAAATAAAAACAGCAAAGATTAAGGCTATATATAGAAAAAGAAGTAATGTTTTACGAATACATTGATTGATATGATTATGAGAAATAAGAGAGGCTTAGAATGTCATCCAGCCATGAATACTTTATCTCTGTATACGTGTGTATTATATCACATGAACTTATCTAATATGGGACTGTACTCTACGACAGCGACTAAATATTACTACGCTTAGATTAAAAGTTAATTCTACTTTTCAATAGGTCAAATATGTCCAGCACTGCCTATCAGATGAAATGATCACCCTTACAGATAAATAAAATGAAAAAAAAGTTTTCCATTCAGAATAAAAATAAATTTCCGTCAATACTTTAAATAATATATTTGATGAATTTTGGATTACTTAATTTTTGTTTATCATTTCATTTGGCCATACTATCATAATGACAATGTCATATGAGTCTTTAAATGACGGTCAATAATAATGATAAAATGAGATATGAAAGTCAATAAATTACTCAACTTTATTTATCTATTTATTTATTCAAAATAAGGTCATTTCTCACTTATAATCAAATGAATAATAACCAATGAAATGTCCTCTGAAAACTGTTATTGTTCTTTATTGAATTGAATTTTTGACTTTCCCGTCGATTGATTGGATCGAAGTGCTCGGCCACCATCTACCAATTGTATACAAATCAAATCCCCAGACATCGTCGAAGCATCTGCACAAGAAGCCGACATGTCAACCTGAGACCGAGCACTTCGGTCCAATCAATCGACGGGAAAATCAAAAATTCAATTCAATAATTAATATGACCCGTTGCACAAGAGGTGGCTCTCGTGGCCCAAGTGGTCTAGTGGATAACGCTTTGGCGTTTGAAACTATGGGTACTGGGTTCGAGCCTCGGTGGGAACATCATCACTCACTGAGAAATGCAGGTACATCCAGCTGACGAGTCCCAATTAGGACGAAATGCGCATCCTGGATTCCACTACTAGCCACCATCCACCAATTGTTATTGTTCCTGTTGTTTTCAGTCTGTAGAAAAAAAACAAAATTAGGGGATTTTTCATAAACTTCACAAAACTGAAAACGTAATAAGCTGAAAAAGGCTATAGGCAGTATATATGAATACTAAACAGACTTTATTTAAAAAAAAGATGGTATGTAGTGCTGATTAGTATGAGTAGTGTGAAACTGAATACGTCAAGCAATCATATTTACTTACAAGATCGACATTTCTCTCATTTAGAAACCAGCTCATCACAAATGTATCAGCTCAGAGAGCTAAATCAATAGTTAGTGTTTCTAAATAATACTTTATTTCATGTATTAACTTTTCAAGGACTGCAATTTAACTACTCACAGACTGGTAATGTTCCTTTTAGTTCTCTCATGCGCTTGCAGTGAATTCTTAATCTAGTAGAAAATTAGTTGTCATAATATTAATTTGTGTAAGGTGACCAAGCAATGGGCTAAGTTTTGTGTCAACGCATTCTTGTCTTCTGTTTTCAACTCAAATAGTAACTTCAGGATTTCGTCATGAACTGACACTGGTTAGAGAACCATTGGAAAACCTGCAGGAAGTACTGCATGACTGTTTCGACCTGGTTTGGGACTTTTCAGCAGTACGCACCCACAGACAGGGTTCGAATCCAGAACCTGCTGGTTACAAGGCCAGTGAGCTCGTAGACCATTCACTCAGCCACCAGTCACACCTTTCCACTGAATTCCTATACCTGACATAACTGTACCACACACACATGCACATATGATGTCATTAGTTATCCTAGTAGGTTCATTTTTAAATCATTTCTACTGCTGTCAAATGTCGATTAAGTCACCTCAAGTTAGTTCTAATGTCAAATCAACATAATTTGAGTTAACGCCACACAGTCTTCATCACTTAATCGCAATATATAAGATATATCAAACATAAAATATTGAAACTTAATTGTTCAGTCACTTTTAATCATTATATGATTTTGGACACTTAAAAAGTTGTTGTTTGTCTCTTAGCTCTCATATAGAGGTGAATTTATGTTAGATATAAAATTCGAACATATCTGTAATGATGAATTCTATCAGGTTGAACTATATACAAATATTATTTATCTTACAGGATAAAAAATTGTAGATTGAATACCACGTTGTCGGACAACCGAAAGTGTGGTGTTAGTAGTCATAACGGTAGGGTGGGATCGGAACAGTAGGTAAGCATAAAACAGAGAATACCAGACAAGCAGATGTCAGAATAATTGAATGGAAAAAAGAAAAGAAAGACAAAGCTTACCTACTCTTCAGCTTATTGGATGCTAAATAAATTATAATTCCTTTCTGTCCTAAATTCAGTCCCAGTAGACGTTGGTGTCTTTACTACTACTGTGAACAGTCAAACGGACACTTTTGTCTATCCATTAAATGAATTCATGTAATTCCTACTTATAGAAAACGACTGAGTATGAATATGTTTCATTTTGTATCGTTTATACTTAATCTGGTGATGAATTTACCATAAATAACATAAAAGCGAATTGTTCCTTAGTAGTTTATATTATTTTAATAGATAATAAGAAAAATGAGAATGATACAAGGTAGGAAATGTGTCAAAGAATAAAGGTAAAGTTAGGAAGAAATATAATTCACGTCTATGCGCTGAGGAAAGTTAGATTACTACACAAAAAGTAAGTTTAATGTCTACGCTTTCTAATACTATCCATTTCCATATTATGACATCACCAAACAGTTGTGTATGTCGGTGGAAAAAAGAACAACGCTCATTCACATCATAGTGTCACCTTCCATTATTTTCCTAACAGTTGTAGAGACCAGTGAAGAACAGTTGAAAGTATGACTTCCGAATATTATTTGGTTGATAGTGACCAATAGTATAATTCAGGAAACGGGTTTCCTTCTTATTTACATGTCAGTAGGTGAATGCGCTTACACATCCCGGGTGAACAATGACCCTCCCCACTTAGACTCGGACCCAGGATTGAATCATCCTCAAACACAAATACGTTATTCACTTGGCCATTGGGCTGCAGGAGCCCCACCTATTATGCAAATGGGATTAGTTGCAACTAGTCGAGATTTTCACTTTGAGTTTCTCGTTGACAGATTTTATTGAACCGCAACGTTCACTCATTGCTGAGATCACTCAAGTGAGTGACATTCCGATAAAAACTAAATATTTTAGTTTAATAAAATAAATCATTGGATATTTCGAGTAATCATTTCGACAAATAAGTGTCTAGAATGTCTTTGCATTTTGGAAAGTAATTCTTTACCATCAGGAAATCAAGTTAATAATTTACATAAATTACTTTAACAATTCTGGAAAAGTAAGCCTAAAATACCCAGTAAAGTAACGAGTTCAGCACCATGAAGATTTACCCTACAGAAGGACGTGCATCTAGTTTTATCGACACAAATCAGTGTAAAGTATTGGCATGGACTAGAATCTTTTTGAATTACAGTCAAAGTCATAGATTACTGCCATCCTAAATGCAGGACAAAGTTGCGTTCCTTTATGTAATGGAATCTATAGACGACATTGAATTCTAATGTTAGTTTACGAATTAAGGTCTTCGGGCCAGGTGTGTAATCAAGGCAACAGAGGTAATTCATATGATACTGCTACTTACTTTGATTCATTCGATTGAGTCAATCAATAGAAAATTATGGTTAGTTGGCTTTCACTTTCTGGATTTCATAGTAGTCAGTTATTTGACTAAATAGTGATTTCTATGCAAAATGAAATTTCTAGCGTTTTCATGATGCAGTAGAAATTTATTCCTTCTACGAATGAAATCAAAAGAAATCAATAACCAGAAAATCTGTATTTTGTACTAAATACTTCAGTGACAGCCGTTTGATTTTAATTTTGTGTATCTCGTCGATTATTGCCATCACCTATGAACTTTTCTCATAAATTTATGTAGTAGGCGAAAAATGATGACTTCAAATAGTGGAAATAAAACAATTTAACAACATATATGATGTGTATCGGTGGCATAGCGGTTAGGACGCTCGCCGACATGCACATGGTCTTCGGTTCGATCCCCAGCCAACGCACACTTCATATCAGTGGTCGCCTTGCTAAATTTGGGCTACTTGTATCAGAAATACTGTGTGGACTCAAGCTACAATAAAATTGAAAAAATTAATTAATTAAAACAAAAACAAAAACAGCAGTTCACGTTAATATGATTCTGAGGAAGAGAGTGTTTTTGTAAGTCGAAGTTCAATAAGGCCACTTTGTTGTACACACAAGAACTCCAGTTTTCATGACTTCATAGGTTGTCGCTTCACCTGACTACCACATATCACAACTATATTGAATATACACATTAAATAAATTGTGTTATATTTCTTGAATATTCAATATTTAGATACATCGAAGTGAACCAGTCGGAATGATAACTTTTTATATCCATTATTACTGATTTAAACTTCACTGAATTTTTCACTTCACATAATTATATATGTCATTAACACTTTCCTTAAAAGTGAAAAACTGAAATTCTCAATTCTTCATTACTTACTTTGTCGAGAATCAAAGAAATTTGTGAATCAGAGATTTCATCTTCAATGGTCTCTTTGTTAACCTTTACTAATGCGGATCATAAATAAAAGGATAGAGGACAGTAGAAGGTTTTTATGGGAACAATGAAGCAGTATTGGCATTGTACCTTGATTGTAGTAGTAAGCAATTTCTTATTTTCCAATTACTTACCAACAAAAAGTGGATGAGCTGATATTTCTAAAGCAGTAAAAGCTACTAGCCTCCTACAATCTTACGAAATTAATAAGTATACCAGTGGTTAGTGTAGGTCTTCCACGCATAATTCCTAAATGTGATTTTCAACGAAGCGTGTTCAATGGTTTTAGGAAGAAAGAAGAGACAAGACAAGGAATGGCTCTCAACGGACACTTGGAAGCTAATAGAAGAGAGGAGAATGGTGAAAGAGAAAATGATTCAATGCAAGGACGGACAAGAGAAGGAGACGCTGAGCTCAACTTACACAGCACTGGACAAAGAAGTGAAGAAGAGTGCTGGGAAGGACAAAAGACGATTCTATGACAATCTGGCCACTGGAACTGAGTTGGTAGCAGTCAAAAAGGACCTGAGGACATTATATCAGATAACCAAATCTCTATCCGGGAAGAGATCAACACAAGCGAAACCTATAAAAGACAGCCAAGGGAACCCAATTACCAAGGAAGAAAGACAGATTAAACAATTGGCGGATCACTTCAAAGGACTCTTGAACCGACCACCACCTGCAACCCGTCCAGAAATACCAACAACGGCGCGCACACAACTGCAAGTTGACACCAATCCTCCAACGAAAGCTGAAGTCTTGAATGCAATCAAGCTTCTGAAAGCTGGAAAAGCAGCTGGACCAGATGGAATACTCCTTGAAGCACTGAAAGCGAACCCAGAGACGACAGCAGATATGCTGACTCCATTATTGCAAATGGTCTGGAAGGAGAGAAAGGTGTCTACTGACAGGAGGAGAGGTTACCTTGTGAAACTACCAAAGAAGGGTGACTTTGGACTCTAGAAGAACTGGTGAGGAATCATACTCCTGTCGACGCCAGGTAAAATCCTGAGTCGCATCATTCTGGAGAGAATCAAGGACGCACTGGAGACAGAACTCCGCCCCACCAGAACAAGCTGGATTCAGAAAAGGCAAATCATGTACTGACCGAATTGCAACTCTACGCATCATCATCGAACAAAACATGGAATGGCAATCAAACCTATACCTCAACTTTATAGACTTTGAGAAGGCCTTCGACAGACAGCATTGACCGTGAAGTAATTTGGAAATAAATCGAGTACTACGGCGTACCCCAAATATTCATCAATCTTATTCAACAGCTGTACGACAACGGCACATGTCAAGTGATCCACAGCGGAAAACTCAGCGAGGCGTTTGGAGTAAACACAGGAGTCAGAGAAGGGTGCTTACTATCACCAATGATATTCCTAATTGTGGTGGACTGACTGGATTATGCGTCAGACAGTGAGTGGGAAACGAGAAGACAGGGATATCCTGGACCGACGTGAAGAACCTAGAAGACCTGAATTTCGCTCGCTGATGATTTATGTTTGATGTCACACAAAATCGAAGAATTACAAGCGAAAACCGACAAACTGGTCGAAGAAGCAGCCGGCGAGGACAGGACTCCAGGTGAACATAGAGAAGACGGAGGTTATAAAAATAACCAACCAACCAACCAGCAACAAGAACATCAACAGCAGTAACAACCAGCGCCAATCACCATCAACGGGAGGGATTTGAAACAGGTTACTTCATTCACTAATCTAGGGAGCATTGTCTCAAATACAAGAGGAACGGACGAGGACGTCAAATCGAGCGAGAATCAGGAAGGCGAGAAACACACTCATCAACCTGAAGCCAATCTGGAAATCTTCGTCACTCAGCCACCATCAACAACAAAATTCGGTCGGATCTTCAATGCAAACGTCAAGTCAGTTCTTCTATACGGATCAGAAACTTGTCGGGCGGGTCACAAAGAATATTTCCAACAGCCTGTTGCAGACCTTTACGAACAACAACTGTCTTCGCTCCATACTGAAGATCAGATGGCCGGGCCGGAAAGAATCACCAACAAGAAACTATGGCTGGGATCAACGAAAAAAGAACCAATTGCCTAACAAATATGCAGGAGAAAGTGGAGATGGACTGGACACTCGCTGAAGAGGCCGCTGGGTGAAATCGCGCGCGCGTCAGGCCATTGCTCGAGTGGAACCAGGCCGAAAGGGAAGCGGCGAGTGGGACGTCCAAGGGTTACATGGAGGAGATCGTGTGAAGAGGAGTTGAAACAGTATGGACTAAGATAGATGCAGGTGAAAAGTACAGCAGAAGACGGATGCAAGTGGTGAAGTACAGCTGAAGCCATATGTTCCACTAGGAACCTGAGGTAACAATTATATATATATATATATATATAAAGAAATTTACTCTCCGATGAACTTCAATCATCCTTTCATCCACTTTTGAAAAGGTTTGACCTTAACTATTTTTTAAAATTCCTTTCAATTATTGATATTATTTTCAAGAATTGGATTGGATTTTGTAAGGATTTCGTTTAATAGATTACAGAATTTCATCATGAGCTGACATCAGTAAAGAGAACCATTGGAAAACCTGCAGGGAGTACTGGACAGCTGTCTCATCCTAGTCTATGACTCCTCAGCAGTACGCACTCACTGACAGAGTTCAAACCCAGGACCTACTGGTTACAAGGCCAGCGAGCTCGTAGACCATTAACCAATGGGACATCGAACGCCGGTGGGTGCGTACTGATGAAGAGTCACAAGCTAGGAAGAAACAACCGTCCAGTACTCCCAGGTTTCCAATAGTTCTCTTTACTGATATCAGCTCATGATGAAATTCTGTAACCAATTATTCAAATCCCAACAAACCAATACTGGAAACTAGTTCATAAAGATTTCACTGTTATGTCTTTCAAATAATTTCCCTCAGCGAGCTCGTAGACCATTCTCTCACCCACTGTGACCTGATCCAATGACCAGCCCAAAAATTTTAACTTCTGCCAGTTTATGACGTAGCGTGATTAGTTCGCAATATCTTTTTTGATGAGTTACTGTCTCACCTTCAACCTGCTGTACCCTGCTTGTTACGGCTTCTCACTAGAACCCCAGGTAACTGCCTAAATACGGCCAGTCGCGAATGAGCATCAGATCAATTTTCAGATGTTAGGTTTGTGTAGGGATTCTATTTGTTTCAGGTTAGATCACTGATTGATACAAGTCTGAGACACCCTTACTACTAAACTGTCATGAAGCTTCTTTGTCTGATCAACGGGTTACTTTTTAAGAAATGAAGAATATAAACGAAACTAATAGTTTTATTGAAGTTCCTACTTTTTAAACGTATTTTTAATCCCGTAAAATTTGTAACTCGGTGTTCTTGTCTGGTTAATTTATCTAAATATGTAAAATTTTTGTATCTATCTTTGTATTATCCATCAGATGTACACATGTTCAGTACTCACCTGAAGAGTTATACAGGACCTTATGAAATCGTTAACTCTTGGAATCGATATCAGTAAAAAGTTTGAGCATTGTGGATTAGATCAAATAAAACAATTCCAACAGTGGTGTGAACACGGGCAGAAATTTTGCTCGAAATATCACCAATAACAAAACTTATCATTGTGTGTAAACTATTGAAATATAATTATACTTTATCTTGGAATCGAATTCAACAATCCCAAGTGAAAATTGACCACGTTTACATTTGAGTATCTAATATATTCACGTCTGGTTATTATCAAAACTTGTGACCAAGAAAGTAAGTAAAACTCTACAGTGATATTAACTGAGTGATCGGATATGATTCACTTGACTGACAGTGCATGCTGATCATGTAGAAGTTATCTAAAGAGAAGATACGCATTTCTCTGTTCTAGTATGGAGGTCATCACAGGTGTACTCGACTAGTGAACACAAACAAAAAAATCATTTCACATCATTTTAACCTTCAAAAACCAGAGAATCATCATGTTAGTCACAAATATTTTTACACAAATATGCTGTAGATACGCTTAAGATAGAGTATTTATATTTGGAAACCCAGAAAACCCATCGCTGAGTCAAACTACAATCACTTCTTAACTTCTGAAGAATATACTTCATTATATTTCTAAACAAATACATGAACTGAGACTTATAGAAAATTAGTTGTATCATATCAACATGTTAGTGACTAGTAGAGAAAGAATATAACTTTGTTAAAACTCAGCATTTAATTTACTTCACTGTAGATTTTCTTTTCATATTTTAAGCATCCATTGATATCTCCATCCAAGTACTAAGTGAACTATTTGCCAAAACGGTAACATATTCTTGCTTTGCAGCTTATAGAATAAAAAATTATTCATTTTAGATAATTAGTAGCTTTAATTGCTGTATATATATATATATATATTTGAACTCTGGAGTGGTAAAGTCTTTCCATGTACAGTTAAATAATATTCCATATTTGCTTGGGAATATATTATGTTAGAACTTGTAACAACAGAAGACAAGGGCCAGGCAACAGACCGTTTTATTACGGAAATCAACACGTATTTATATAAATTTTACATACATTACTAAAGCCTAGTCAAGTAGACAAACGCAGTCTTCTGACTGGTTGTTTTCGAGTTCCTCGGAAAGTGGAGGCATCTATCTGTGGATCATATTTGCCAACGTTTAAGTTAGCTGTGATTGGTTGTTGAATCAGCTTTGTTCATATTTTCTCACGGCCCATATTAGTGACCTAGACATTGACGTAGATTAGTGTCAACCAATTGGCTAGCAGCCTACACTCACCACAAACTTACTATGATTTCTCTGTTGATAGTGATCAAGGTCAACTAACAGCTAAGCTGCTTACGTCATTATAACTATAAATCAAAACGAGACATGAAACTTTCGTCAACTACTGGATTCCAGTTCACATGGTTTGTAAGGTAATATGCTCACCTTGAAACCCGAACTATCTATATGCAATCTATAATGGGGTCATGGGTACGCACTCCTGAAGAGTCCCGAAGTTGTCACGTTTTCTGTAGTTTTCAGTGGTGTATCTGCTCATGAGTAAATTGAAATTCAAATTAGTCGAATTCCTACAAACCGTTATCCGAAAATCTATATTTGAACTGAGAAGCCTCATGCAGTGTTATATAATGCATTATGAACCCACACATGGTGTTAAAGTTTACAGGTGCATACCCTGAACGAATAAGTTTACCACACATTTTTAAGTCAACAAATTACAGTTGTTTACACTAAATTTGATTTTTAATTCATTTGAAATAACTTTTTATGACAAAATTTAGTTCGATTTATAAATTGTATGTTATCAAAGTCATCCACTTAGGGTTATTGTCGGATTGTAAAAAATAACTCATTCCTACTTTGTTCAACAGCTGCATTTTTTTATTTGTGTTAAATTATCACGTGAATCATTTGAAACCTACTATATGGCTGATATCTATTCAGTTAGTGATTCGATAATTGCATAAGCATTTATGGAATAAACAATAGGAATTAGCTGAAATGTGAAAGTGCATTTAGTCATCTTGTTTGGTTCCCATATAGCGCAAAGTAAAAGGGTATGATCCAACCTAAAACTTGTCAGTAATGTTGATTATTGTTGTGTAATTTACCACCCATCCACGAAAGAGGTCAGAGAAGGAATCATTTACAACACAAGTTACGAACTGAGATAGTCATCAATTATGTGAAAATAATTTTCAAGTGTTTGTTTGCAGAAACTTGATTTATTTTAAGCCTGATCGCGAAATGATGGAGCATTAGATTCCGTACCGGTGGCTGAGTGGTCAGCGTGCTTGCCTTATAATCTTAAAGTCCTGAATTCCATTTCCGGTCACAGGTGCATACTGCCAAAGAATCGCAAGCAAGGACGAAACTCCTTGGTTTTTTTCTGGTCCTCTAACCGATGTCAATGTGTGGTCAAAATTTTACAACATCATTAACTCTATTTTCATTACTGATTGTCCATTGAATGAGATAGAAGTAACTCCGATCATTTTTCAGTACGTAGGCACTATAAGCTATCTTTTGATTCCATTAATATCAGTTTCACTGTCTTAAGAAGGTTCGAGAAGCTTACTTTGAAACTTTTTGATGGAAGGGTAGCGACGAGTGTGGAGGGTGCTACTGAAAACAGTTTATCAGTGGTATATTGAGTTGGATTTCTCTCGGAATTCGCTGTACAGAAGATGTATGGATTGAATGGTGTGGTGGAGAAATAAAACATCTTTGTGAAATAACATGGAAAACATGAAAGGAAGACAAAAAGAAAATGCCTAGTGTGCAGAATATGTGCAAACGGAGATTTTAATATAAGGTATGAGTATTTTAGAAGGAAAATAACACGAAGTTCAGCAAAGATGTTGATCTTTTCTGTGATGTCATTCTTGAAAGCAGTTTTACATTCGCATTCATATAAATAACTTTACATATATACATTTATTATTATTTATTTAATTCGACATAGTAACTAAGGTGATAAAGGTTCATAATCATCATTTTCAACTTGATATGAAAGTTTGAAGGTGTGAATATAGACTGAGATCTAGGATGAAATCGCCGAAAAGATAAACATATTTGCTGAACTTCTTGTTCTTGTCCCTCTATACGTATTTGGCTATATCTATACATTACGGAATATACACATAGGGTCATAGGAGTTATTAAGAAGACAATTGCAGCGAAGAAAATTTTCTTTTTGACGAAGTCATCATCTAGGCTGTACATTCGTGTATTTATATCAAATGGATGGGAAAGTTCCAGAATAATATCCGGTTAAGGGTCAAATTAATAAAAATTAAAATTAGGAATTAGAATGTCATAATAAACAGGGGAACGGATAAAACAAACAAAATGGCATCATAATAACTAAGAAGATTGACATTGCGCAATTAGGGGTTATATTACTAATTTTTCAAATAAACAGTTCTACTATCGTATACAGCCATTTTCAGCTGTTACATTCGAATGAAGAGAATATAATACTAAGATTCTACTCTTCACCACTGTCTTTTTGTCAATTATTCTTAAGACAACTGAAAAACAAAACTATTCTGATACGAGAGGCGTTTTTCACACAGTTCACTGAATCGATAACATGAAAGAATGCAGCAGTAGTAACGTGCCTGTAGGATTTCTGTATGATCAGTATGCATTGGTAGCACAGCGGTTAGGACGCTCACCAACCATGCACAAGGTCCGGGGTTCGATCCTTGGCCTACTCACTCCTTTACCTCGTCAAGCCAGTAATAAGGCTGGTAAAGAGGGAAGGTTGAGCATGAGGCTAGCAACCACATCCTGCAAAAATAAACACTGCTACAGAGACTTCACGCCACTAGCTTGAAGCCCTATGTTTCACTGGGGAACGTGAAGGAGTAAAACAGTGATCTCATTATCTTAACTTTTCTGAAGCATAGTGTTAACTAAGTTTCGCCAATTAACTTCACAAATTTTCTAGTAAGCTGTGTGACACAGAAATTATTGTGGCTTATGTAAAGACAACTGAAGCTTGGGGAGTAGGTTCACCTGTAAAACAGGATACAGAAAAATCTGACCAAACAACGACATAATACAGTGACGGACACTAGGGACGAGATGAAGCCTGTAAGAGAGGCAAAAAGTGTATTGTTACAACAACTGGAAATACAAACATAGGTGATTAGATTCAAGGTACAACTACTGTTTCTAATCATTTCTGTACAGTGGGTCTATATCGTTCGACAATTTTTCCGTATCTACAACATAAGAGAAAGGAATTTATTTATGAAGTATGCATTTTATTTTTACAAGTGTTATATATATTGCGCCTTATTTTAACTGCTGTTGACACAGAACCGCAGGGATTATCTCCTGAAGAGGGACGCATATAAACAAATATAAAATTTAAACAGTAAAAGCAAATCAAATCATAACACTAATAAAACTACTGGAATTTTTAAGGTAATCAAAGACAATTTCAAACAAAACTCCAACAACCATGCATTGAAATGCGTGAATCGGTGGCACAGTGGTTAGGACGCTCTCCGACCATGCACATGGTCCGGGGTTCGATCTCCTCCCGACGCACATCTCACATCAGTGGTCGGGCTGCTAAATTTGGGCTACTGATATCACGTGCTGAAAGTTCCGTACTTGTATCAAAAATACTGTGTGGAATCAAGCTATACTCCAAAAAACTATATAGTGTTCTGCTTAAATCATTTGGCTAGGTTAATTTTCACCTTTTAAGATACATTTATGTTTACTCTAGTTTACTGTTGTTGTAATCACATAACTACATCTTTAAATCACAATCTGAACTCACAGGCATTTTCAAGTAGGTTTCAGTCGACTACTAAGCACTTTCTGAAGACAACAGAGGAAAAACAGTGAGAAATTTTAGTGTTTTTCGGATGGAAAATATTTCTTTAACAAATGATGTGTTATCGATCATAACATTAGTTGAGTATTCTGCTGAGAAGGTGTAGGGGTACGATAAGTATGTATTGTGTATAAACTCATTTTTCAGAACAGAACATTATCATTATTAATCAGTATTATTTGTACACGTATTTTGTTTCAAAGTAAGGAGTAATTATTAGTGGAAAGTGTGAGATTCTTTAGTTCGAAAGTATTTCCACAAGTTAGCTTATTTCTTTCCTAGTTCACCTCTTTATTTCGTTCGGAATAGGTAAATAAGTGTAATGCCAGATAAAATGTCTTCTAGAGTTTATGAAATTGGGAATAAACAACGTTGTAAAAATGGATATCATTTATCGATCATAGTTCGCAGTTGACATATTGCACCTAGGCATGTTGTACCATGTCACCTCTTATTGACTGATTTTGAGATTCTACTGTTGAGTATAAAAAAACCATAAAGTCTTCTCTCAATGAATGCAACACACAAATAAACGCGTTACACATGCACACTAAATACAAATATTTTAAATAAATGTAAAACTCAAAACGACAAGACAATGTTGTAACAGTTGAAAACAAGAGACTTGGTAAAGGAATGCTTATTTGCAATTTGGTATCTCTATATAGCCAAACAACGCACACATTATCTCAAAGCAGTCATTTTCACAGATCTTTCGTAATCTGCTATTTCTGGCCTTCATATTGTGTTTCTTTCACTTCTCCCATGTATCTCCGCAACTCTGAATCATTTTCTTTATAAAATCTATCTCCCTGCTATTTGATGTTTTTATGCGGATGAACTCTTTATATACTACTAACGAATCTTGTCAGTAGCACACACCACAGAAATCATTCAAAAGACAAACCATGGAAACCGATGTGTACATGTCTGGCCTCCCATTACTAATCTACATCTCAGTATCAACTCAAGTTTTGATGAGATGGGAGGCAGTTTAGAATAATTAGACGAAAAATTTGCAGTATTCAGATGTTAATATTAATAGCCTTATCCTAGACAATATGTTAACAGTACAGAAGTCTCAGAGTATTAAACAACAAAATATTTAATCTTTGTACAAGATCTTCAAGTAAAACATTAATAGCAGTATATAATGAGACTCAATGTTGTTCCACTTAAAGCAAGACTGATGGTCTAAAACATTTTCCCTTCAAATCCTTCAAGAAGTACAAAGCACTAAGTTGAAAGCTAATTTAAAATATGCATGTTTGTGGAGCCATCCAAAACTTAATTAAATGATAAAAACAATTAGAAATGGAGAAGTGTTTATGCATTATCCTGGATGGAAATAAGGTTAAAGAACTAATTTAAACAGGCCGGCCTTCCAAACAGTGTAGACAAGTATATCTGTGGAATCCACTGCTAGCCACCATCCACCAATTGTATACTAATTAAATACCCAGACATCGTCGAAGTATCTGCACAAGAAGCCGACATGTCAACCTGAGACCAAGCACTTCGGTCCAATCAATCGACGGGAAAATCAAAAATTCAATTCAATAATTGATAATCTTATGGTCATAAATGTTTAGTAGTGTTATTCCAAATTTATTACGTAGCTAAGATGAAATCACTGTTTGCTTGCTTAAGGTTACCGAATTATGTTAAACTTTTATCGTCCAGTCGTATTTTTTTGTTTTGATGAGTCTATTACTAAACTGATTGATTTCAAAGTAAACTTCACCAAGCACCAACATCATTTGGAGAATAATTGAGAATTAAAAAAACTCCATAGAACATTTCAGCAGCGCACACCCATGACCGCGTCATGAAATGTACCAAAGGACCTATACGTCACCATGTGACTTTATTTACAATTCAGCTGCTGGGCTATCATCTAAGAATTCTAACTTATAATCACTTATTCCACTAGTGCTAAATGAAAGTATTCCACAACCTGAACTTAAACATTTTCAGTCAACCTTCGGAGTCACTTTCCCTACATATTTGTTTTTCACGTTAAACTAATATAAACTTTATTAACTTTGCGAATCAGGTGTGGTGAGAGCAGGCTGCTAGCCGATTGGTAGACATTAATCTACGTCAATGTCTAGGTCACTAATATTGGGCGTGAGAAAATATGAACAAAGCTGTTTCAACAACCAATCACAGAAGACTTAACGTGGGCAAATAAGATTCACAGATAGATGGCTCCACTTTCCGAGAAACCCGAAACAACCAATCAGAAGACTGTGTTTGTCTACTTGAATAAGCTGTAATAATGTACATGAAATATATATATATATATATATACGTGCTGATTTCCGTAATAAAAGGATCTGCTGCCGGTCCTTGTCTTCTGTTGTTACACAGGGAATGCTTGATAATGGTTACACTATAACTTGTGTCTTGCTGACACTAAACAAATACCTGACCAAATAATAGGAATTAAGATCTTCACGTCACGTTAACACCTACCCTAGTAAAATTTACAGGTGACGAAAGAAGTCATCGGATTCTTTCCATGCAAAAGCTTATTCGAGCAGACATAGAATAAACATAAAAAAATTTTCCCAATGAATTCAAGTGATGATAAATTATAACTGTATCGAATGACTCACCTCTCTCTTTTAAAATCAGACTGCATGATAGTGAAGTGGTATGAGTTGCTCCATAGACATATCCAGGCTTCAGGCTTGAATTTTAAACACATAAAATTACAATTTTATGATTTCTTACTGTTATATTCAGCCTCCTTCATCTGACGGACACACCATGAACCAAACAGATTTCATCTCAATGCTTACTTACCTGGCGCCGGGTTCAGGGTAATCAAGAATGCTCTTATCCCGGGTGGAGGCTCACCATTGCACCTCGGTGGGTTGAAACTCTCGAAGGACCCTAATTGGGTGCGCTCGGGAATGTCGTTTTTATCAGTGGGGAGGCCTCACGGTCTTCCCTTTATGCGTGCGTCGGTGACACAGTGAATAGGACTCTCGCCGACCATGCACATGGTTCAAGGTTCGATCCCCCGCAAGCGCACACCTCAAATCTATGGTTGGCCTGCAAAAATTTGGGGTACCGATATCTATGGTGAAAATTTCATACTTGTACCAAAAATACAGTGTGGAATCAAGCTGTAAATAAAAAAATACTCAAGAAAGCGGAGAAATAGCCCACTGGACACAAGTCGAGAAGAGGAAGAGATATAAGCTAAGACAATCATCTAGTTCAAGGAACCTTCAAGGTGAAGCTGAAATCCCTCAAAACAACTGGAGACAGGCCATAATTCAATTTCAGCGTTCACAAACTGAAGGACAAAACCACAAGGGACACATTCATTACAGATCACATCAGAGCAAAGTCGAAGACACTAAGTGGCGTCACTGAGGAAACCTGTGTGGAAGAACACTGAAACTAACTCTCTGATGGTGATATTCAAGGAGATGTGTACAACTGTTTAGGAAGAAAAAAGAGACAAGACAAGGAATGACTGTCAACGGATACCTAGATGCTAATCGAGGAGAGGAGAGGAGAGGAGAGCAGAATGGTGAGAGAGAGATGACTCAATGCGAAGATGGGCAACAGAAGGAGAAGCTGAGTTCATTGTACACTGCACTGAATAAAGAAGTGAAGTGAAGAAGAGTGCTGTGAAGGACAAAAGACAATTCTACAACACATTGGCCTGCAACTGAGGCAGAACATGCTGGCTGCAAATGGAAACGACGTCAAAACATTATGTCAGATAACCAGGTTTCTATCCGGGAAGAGATCAACTCAGATTATGAAAACAATGAAAGATGTTCCAGGGAGTGTGACTGCCAAGAAGGCGAAACAGATAAAGGAATAGGCTGATCACTTCAGAGGACTCTGGAGTCAACCATTACCTTCAATTCGTCCAGAAATAGCGCCAACAAAAGACACAGGACTATCAGTGGGACTGAATCCGCTAAAACAAGCGGAATTCTTCAGTTCAACCAAGCTACTGGAAGCCGAGAAGGCAGGGAAACCAGATGGAATTCCTCCGGAAGCATTGAAAAAAAACTTGTGACCTGAGTAGATATACTTATGCCACTATTCCGAAACGTTTGTAAGGAAGGAAAGGTACTTACTGATTGGAAGAAAGGCTGTCTACCTTATCAAGATACCAAAGAAGGGCGACCTGGTTAGGCCTCTGCAAGAACTGACTGACGTCGAATAATGCTCATGTCCACGCCAAGTAAAATACTATTCTGCATCATCCTGGAAGGAATAAAGGATGCACTGGATGCAGAACACCACCACCCACCGGAACAAGGTGGATTCAGAAAAGGCGAATCATGTGCTGATCAAATTACAACTCTACACATCATCATCATCACAGAACAAAGCACAGAATGGCAGTGGAACATCTACCTCAACTTCGCCAACTTAGTAAAGGTCTTTGACAGACAGCGTTGACCGAGAAGTAATTTGGAAAGTGCTCCAACAATACAGAATGCAGTAGCCAAATCTTTGCCAACCTCATTCAACAGCTATATGACAGGAGCACGTGTCAGGCGATCCACAACGGAAAACTCAGCGAGGCGTTTGAAGTGCACACAGGAGTAAGATAAGCTGGCTGCCTAATATCACCGATGATATTCTTAATTGTGGTGGACTGGATTATGCGTCGAACTGTGGGGAGTGAGGAGACAGGAATACGCTGACCACCGATAAGAAGACTCCAGAAGATCTGGATTTCGTAGGTGATATATGCCTAATGTCACAAAAACTCGAAAACGTCCAGGTGAAAACCAACAAACTGGCTGAGAAAGCAGCCGGCGAAGACAGGACTGCAGGTGAACATAGAGAAGATGGAGGTGACGAAGATAGCCAACCAACCAACAACGACGACAACAACAACAACCAGCACCAATCACCATCGACGGGAGACGTTTAACAGAGGTTGCCTCCTTCACTTGTATGGGAAGCATCGTTTCAACTACAGGCAGTCGGAACCGAGGAAGATGTCAAAGTCAGACAGAATCGGAAGGGCAAGATACGCCTTCATCAACACGAAACCAGTTTGCAAATCTTCTACACTCAACCAGCATACAGAACAAGATTCGGATTTTCAACACCAATGTCAAGTCATTCCTTCTATGTGGGTCACGGAAAGGATTTCCAACAAGTTACAAGCTTTTTATCAACAGCTGCCTTCTTCGCCGGCTCCATACTGAAGATCAAATGGGTGGCGAGAAATAATTAGTGGCAAGAAACTATGGAGATGAACGAACCAACCAAGAGCCGATCCCTCAACAAGTATGTAGGAGAAAATGGAGATGTATCGAACGTACGTTGAGGAGACCGTGGAATGACATCACGCACGATGCAGGCCATCGATCGAGTGGAATTCAAATGAGAAGCAAAATGTTGGTAGTCCAAGGGCCGCTTGGAGGAGATCGCGTGAGATGGAGATGAGAGATTATGGGCAATTGTGGGTCTAGCTGAAGAGGATGGTAGATGAGAGACATGTTGTTGAATCCCTATGTTTCACTCTGAACTCAAGGGAGGAATTATAATTATCGTTCCGTTAGACGTTCTCCTTTATTCCAACGAACAGTGACACTTGTTAGTCTGAAGCAAAATTCAACATTAAAACCCTTCTGCATATCCTAAATCGTCAATGATTTTCCAATAAATTAGGGCCTTCTTTAAAGACAGGCGCTTCCTATAACACTTTTTTCATAGACAGAATCATTCCTTGTTGTATCTTCATAGGCTTTGATTATCAAGTGAGTAAATGTATGTATAGTAAGTGAGTAATATTAATGCTACTGCATAGTTATGTGAAACATAATTGCATTTGACCATCAGCCATGTTTTTGATTTCAGTGAATAACAAATTGAAAGTATTTATCGTCCTCTTGTGTCTGCTGAAATTACTGCTTTGATCAAAGTGCATTTATAATTGCTAATGAATTCCACGATATGTTTACAATGTGTTATAACTAAAAATATGGTTTGCAAAGTAAAACGAAGTATATTAACTCATGATCATACATTGATGTGATGTACCAATAAGCACATATTGCATCGAGTAGGGGTCAGTGCATATGAGAAATAACTATTTGAATGAAGCCAGAACAACAGTTTTTGACGAATAAATTGGTGAATAATTCCCATTCGAACATTAGTAGATAGAAGACAAGTAATTCAGTGAAGAGTCTCTTTTCGGCGAATTCATTTTCATAGCTGTACAATCGCAAATATATATGGTTATTTTGTGTGTGTGTGTGTGTGTGTGTATACATTAAATTTGTCAAACGAAAATACAATTAATAAGTTCAGATGAATTGGATGTTGATAAGAGGATAGCATCAAAAGTGATGAGTTGTCAAAAACGATTGTTAAAGAGGAGTAAGTTCAGGTGAATTGGATGTTTATGTAATAGGATAGTAACAAAAGTAATGAGTTGTCATAAATGATTGTTAAATAAGAGTTACGTAATGGCATGAATAGTTTGATGAATGAGTTGTGCTCAGGGTGTACATGGAAACAAAATAATATACAGAATTACACAAGGGTTTTAAGTTAGAAAAATAAGCATACAAACAGAAGTAAGGTCAAATCAAACAAACAAAGAAAAGTTAGGTCAAATCAACGGAGTTGTTACCATGCGAGTAGAAGTGGGTGGATAATTTTCTTTTGTATGCATAGTTCTGGTTCCACCAGCTGGATGGCTAGGGCTTCTGCGATGGAAAGAAGACGGAATCGTACTGTCTTTGGAAGGTTGTTCTTCACTTTGTAGATTACTTTGAAGGAGGCGTTCGTTGAGATGGAATGACCAGTGTTGACGAGATGTTCGATTATTGCACTTCTTATATGGCCATTATTTCCTTTCTGTGGCCACGATGGATAGTGTTCTTTGACCCTTTTTGACAGGATGCGCGTTGAACGACCGATGTACCTGGCTCCACAGCAACAGGTGAACTGATATATACACATAGAAGTGGTCATGTGCGAAATCTTGTCCTTTGGGTTTCTGCAGATCAGCGGGCGACTGGAGAACACTATTCTTAGTGTTGCCGCAGGGAAAGTTCTTCCTAAAGAGGTGGAAATTCTCCTTCTGAGGACGTCACTAAGTAGGTCTCCTTTGAAGTCTAGGTTCATATAAAGTATCTTTTTTGACACGGTTGGTGTCTCTTGCTTTTGGTTTTTCTGTTTGATGTTTTTGTCTACGAATCTCGGTGGGTAGCCATTATTATATTATTTCGTTTCCATGTACACTCTGAGCACAACTCATTCATCAAACTATTCATGCCATTACGTAACTCTTATTTAACAATCGTTTTTGACAACTCATCACTTTTGATGCTATCCTCTTATCAACATCCAATTCATCTGAACTTATTAATTGTATTTTCGTTTGACAAATTTAATGTATACACACACACACACACACACACAAAATAACCATATATATTTGCGATTGTACAGCTATGAAAATGAATTCGCCGAAAAGAGACTCTTCGCTGAATAAATTGGTGCCATAATTTATTTGGTTGGCTTCTCATCAGTTTCTTGAAGCCCAGAGACATTATTAAGTATATCTACAGAAACAACTTTAACATACTTGAACAGAGTTCATTTCCAGACAAATTCAATCAATCAATAATGTGCATACAATAATAATAATATATGTAACAATAATAAACAATTTATCCCGAACGATAATGATCATACACAATGAAAACTATCGACGTTAGGCAATCAGATGAAAGAGAGGGTGAAAATACCCTGTTACCAGGTCACGGAAAGACTGATAACCGCTTGTTTCTGAACGCATAAACCAAGGTTTCAGGCTCTTAATGAAGATTGCTTCGGTAAACTTAAGGAGAATTGAACCCTTCTGCCTATTTGTAATTTTGAGCGATCCTCAGACGTCCACCTGATGACCTGTGTCAGGAGGATGCCTGGCAATGGCACTGTTTAAAGCATTTTTTCCCTTCAGACATAGGCTTTTTAGTACATGTTCAGAAATTCAGAGGTATGCCCTTCTTTCTGTTCTTCCAATATAGCTATGTAGTAATCATCCTAACTTTGAGAATCGGATACTATCGGTCGCAGCGTTTATCACTTGTGACACATGTTACAAAACACTGGAAAACATGACTGTCCTCTAGAGCCACTTATCTTCTTATTTTGACTAAAATTCCGTTGTTCAGCGTTAACTTCTTAACAGTTTTCCCCAGCATTTCAACTGCTAAGCATCACTTCATGAATTATTCGAATTTATCTTGCCCAGTAGGAGAAATTGACCGAATCACTTCCTTGTTCAACAAATTTTACGATTAAATTTAATGAGTAAATTCCTTAACTGGATCATGAATTACTTTGATGGTTCAAAACCACATCTTTTATTGCCTAAGTTAAAAAACAACTTATAGGTAATTTCAAGTTATCAATGCTGTTTTTTTAAAGAAAGCACAGTAATTGAAAAAAATGTATTGAGAGAATATGTGGATGCTACTTTCTGATGCTGAGTAGGATGATAAATGAGTGAATGAAGAGTTTAGTAATATTTATTGACAAAGCTACAATCAAATGGATAAAATAACCAAGATCTACGCTAAAATTACTAATCGCAATGTTTGTCTATAGTTCGTGTAAATTGTTGCTCATACCCTTTGTACTTTTAAATAATATTCTACAATACCCTATCCAGAATCTTTATTTATCGACTAATTTATTTTTGAGCTTCTCCACACCGCTTATATCTAATCTCATGAGTAGCTTGTACAACAAAAGTAGCAACTGTTATTTGTTTTTAAAGTTAACAGTATATTCATACCAGACGGTGTATTGACAATCTCTTGTTAACATCAGTGTTGAAGCGTAGGGAAACTATAAGCAGATGGTTAGCGATTGTTTTAATTATTCCTAATGAATACAATGAAAACTGTGAGGTTAGGAAGACAACGGCTGAGAAAGAAAGAAAACTGATCAAGAAACAGTACCATTTTTTTTAAATGGATCGATAGAATAAATTTGAAGCATTCTGATTGGTTAGTGTATTAATACAGCAGAGAAGTAGGAAAAAATAATAGTTAGAAAATCAATAGGTATGACATTAAAGTTATGGAATGCCACTGAGTCAATAAATAGCATATTATGAATATATATGTTGAATCATCTAAACAGTTATAATACCGAATATTTTCTGTCAAAAATGACAAGCTGTGTTAATGATTTTGGAATTTGTCTTGTGAAAATTGATATCATTGAAGCCAAAAGAATTCTCATATTTTCTTTAAGGATACTTTTTGATTTCAAGCAATAAAAAAGTCAGAAATGTGAGGAAACGAACTATGATTTTCAGACACATAATGATCGATGCTGCACTCGCTGCAGATCAGTTATCACTGTATTTCATCACCATTAAGAATGTATTGGCTTAACAAGTTATTTTTCACAAGCCATTTAAGTCAAAGTATTTGATTCACAGTATTAACATGTAGATCTGCATTTACTAGAATATTAAGGACACATTCCCTTGTAATTCACTGTGAAAAGTTCCTAGTTATCGAATAAGTTTTACTGATATAAAGATAAAACTTGTGCGCTGTGGTATAGCATAATCCCATTGTGGTAAGAGCAGGTGATTCATTTGAAAATGAAAATACAAGACACGATTAGCCCCTCTAGAAACTTCTCTAGCTTCTGCATGACAGATTTGTAAAGCTTTCCTGAGTTCTGATACCTTGGTCACTTTCTGGTGTTGGATTCTGATCCTAATAGTTTTCAGTGTAAGTCTAAGATTAATCATCCTGTGTCTACTATTTTACAATTGTCTGGTTTAGTTCCTTTCTGATTACCTTTGCACTGGACTACCATGATAGCAACAGTATGAAAGTTTTACTCAGGTGTAATATTTTAGAGTAACAATCTAAGTGTTCGGTAATGTCGGTGCAAAACATCATTATTTCACCTAACTGTTGTTTCATTCTATTTACAAGATTCTTTATCCTTGAATGGAATGTGTGGGGCTTAAATCTAATGTACTGTTCATCAGTGTTCTTATTTTATGGTGTAGGCCACTGATAGTGAACGACGAAACCGAATGATTTAGTCAGTTAACCTTCCTAGCTAAGAATTATGAACGCACACAAACACACACAGACTCAGACAATTATAAGCTTGGAAATATTTCGTCATAATTGAGGTTGTTCATCACATCTGATATATGAATTATTTGTCTGTCAGTTTGTGGTTTGGGAATTATTTTCTTTTCCAGATGGATCATTTTCGCCTTCCATTTATTTTTTTCACATAGTGAAATGACCCAATGATGTGAACATGAAATGTTTTCGTAATTAGTAGAGATTTTTTCACCTGAAACTTCGTTTACAGACTTCCATCTAGATAGTATCTTCAAGACATTTATTTTGAACAGCTGATTTTTTCATTCCTTTGCATTTCAAGTGAAAGTGAGGACTTCAAGATTGAACTCCGATGTTTCAGCAGCAGCAGTGGTGGTGTTTTTACTGGATGGAGTTATCAACCTCATACCCAACCTTTCTTTTTACTGGGCTCCGTATCAGCTAAACGAAGGTTAGCAATGAATCGGTTGGGATTCGAACTTGGTTGACATACGTGGTTGGTGAGTATTCTACAACTGAACTACCAACGCACCATCAACTGAATAAATCTTATCATATTTTTCACAACACAACGTTCTTTTACACAAAATGAAAAAAAACTGTAATAGTTAAACACTGCTGTGAAAATATATCTATCTTTGAACAAATCCTAAGCATTGATTACTATGCAGAAGTTATAAAGACATAAGTGATAATAATAAGAAGCAGCGGAGTGCAACATTCCAATGACTTTGGAAAGAGCAGTTGTGCTGAGAAGCAAACTTCGTCCCTTAACTCTAATCATTCCTTGACCTACACAAACATATCCTTAACCAACCCTAACATAGTTTTTTATGAGTTGATCACGGACTGATATCAGTTAGAGAACCATTGAAAACCAGGGTGTACTGGACAGCTATTTCATCCTAGTTTGGGAATCATCGGCAATGAGAAGTCGTGACCAGTGAAAGTCCATCCAGTCAAGTATGAGGATGGGTGTCTCACCCACGACGTTGGTTGCGGCAGCAGTAACTCACGAATTGGTAGGAGTTGGAATTCATGGGCCATTGAATTGGGTCCCAGTGGCTGAATGGTATATATATATATATATATATATATATATATATGGCAGCAGAATTGTTTATTTGAGTCAAAGATGTACAATGATAACAAAATACAAAACCTTACAGGTTTCCAGACCGTAGGTGTTACGAACTTCCTGAAATAATTTGAGCGCCGAGTCAGATTGATTCATTATAAATTATTTAAATTAATCCCAGCTTGTTAAGAAAATCAAAACAAGATTTTTCTGAACGTTACATATTTCTATTTGTTTCTTTGTACCTACTTTTCCGAAGATAAGTGAATATTATTATTCACGGTGTTTGATGTATTTTCTCTGTGATCATCTTAACGTTTTTTCCAGGTTTATCACTTTAATCACTTTATCACTTTAATGCCTTCATCTTCCACTAACATCACCACCTCCTCATCGTCGTCCTCTTTCTTTCAATTTCCTCTCTCACCTCTGTTTGTCATCATCATCACCATTAATAACGAAAGACACATACTGAAATAAGGAAATTATACAAGCAGACGCTTTATACGAACTGCACTTAAGGAGAATTAAAGGCATCCTCCATCAATTATAATACATAAAAACCAACATAGTTGAAATAATATTCATTTTATCATATTTTCTCTTTTTCTAATGATAATTATCACTTCTTGTTTTATCCTTTTACTTATTAGTTTTAATTCTTTGTAGAAAAATCAGCAGAGATGAATTGTCTTCAATAAAGGTAAAATTCCCATATCATGTTGCTTAACACACAGATTTGTTATTAAAATTCCAATATGAGAATTAAAGGCTGTCCCGTGAAGAAGACTTTCAAACTCCTTATACTTTGGAATGTAGCGATCTAATAATCTCACTGTAAGTAGGCGTTTATAAGTATTCGATAAGTCAGTGGCATACAATATTTTAAATTACTCTCTGAAGTTAAATGGACAATTAGAAGAATTCTTTGTACTTTTACGAAAGTAAGAAGACAGATTGACTCTTTCAGCTTACTATACAGAATGATATACAACATACTACAACAAAGTTATTTATCGGTATGTATTTCCATTTACTCAAATATGTCTATGTCTGACACTATACTGAGGGAAATTATTTGAAATACATAACAGTGAAATCTTTATGAACTAGTTTCCAGTATTGGTTTGTTGGGATTTGAATAATTGGTTACAGAATTTCATCATGAGCTGATATCAGTAAAGAGAACTATTGGAAACCTGGGAGTACTGGACGGTTGTTTCTTCCTAGCTTGTGACTCTTCATCAGTACGCACCCACCGGCGTTCGATGTCCCATTGGTTAATGGTCTACGAGCTCGCTGGCCTTGTAACCAGTAGGTCCTGGGTTTGAACTCTGTCAGTGAGTGCGTACTGCTGAGGAGTCATAGACTAGGATGAGACAGCTGTCCAGTACTCCCTGCAGGTTTTCCAATGGTTCTCTTTACTGATGTCAGCTCATGATGAAATTCTGCAGCCAAACTAGTTTTTTATATATGTCCAAACCTAGTTCACTTTTAACGGTTTCTATTTAACTAGTTTCTGTTATTTAGATGGATTTAGAATCCGAATACAGTCAGTAGAAGAAAGGCATCACTATAGAAATATTAGGTGATCTTGTATCTACCATTTACAGCTTATTAACATACTAACAAATATATTCACGCTGCCTTAAATCAAATTGGATAGTAACAGCATGACTTCAGCGAGGGAGAGACCTACAGTGTTTTCACTGTTACTAATACAACAATTAGAATTAAGATTCGCATCAGGAAGATCAGTACAAGCTTCTAAAAACCATAAAAAAAGACCTTATCTGATAGAGGAAGTATTTAACAGTTAAGTGCGTCAGTGGTACAGTGATTAGGACGCTCGCCGGCTATGCACATGGTCCGGGATTCGATCCCTTGCCAACGCATACCTGACATCAATGATCGGTCCGCAAAACTTTGGCTACCGATATCACATGCTGGAAATTCCATACTTGTACCAAAAATACGGTGTGGAATGAAGCTATAATAAAAAAATTCTTAGAGGTTTAGAAAAACATTTTTGGAGATTTTTCTTAGCGTCAACTAAGCATAAGCATAATCCTCCTTTGGCTAATCAGTTAACTTCTTTAAATTAATATGACTAATATAAGCTAGGTTCATTATGTCAAATGAAAAAGAAATAGATTCGTTTGGAAGTATATATAAGCACAACTTCCACTGGTGCAATGTCAACTTGAAAATATTACTTCCAGACATATTCGCTCTTACAGTCTTGTTTAATTTACTAGTAGCTATACATTTAATAGAACTATAGATCTATACAGAACAAGAATAATTTGTGTGAAAATTATTTTTTCAATAAATTCATATTCAGGCTCTACAATTATAAATCCATTAATGGCAGCATAAAAAGTCCGTTAAAGGCAAATTAGGAGAATATCAGAAAGTGTACTGTGGTACAGTCATAAGATGGAATAATAGTTAATGGTTTAGATTGTCATTTAAATTTATGTAAAATATATAGCTAATAAGAACATGAGATGAAATGATATAAAATAACTGAACAATGTGGTTGTGAGTTTATAATCAACGAAGAGAATAAGTTTCAAGGAGTGAGTATATTTACTGGTGTGAAAGACAATATGAGTACTATAGAGAAATAAACCACCAAAAGGTGTGTGTTAGACGTAAGTTAAGGGATGACAAATAATGATAATAGTAATAATAATAGTATCAGTGGTGTAGTGAAAACACAAAAGTATCAATAATTAATGATGGCCAGGTAACTGGTTCAAACCAGCCAGATCGCATATTGTGAACTGAAAAGTTTTGGTTTCCTTTGGAAAACATTGCTGAATTTCAACTTGAACTGCGTAAACTGTAGATAGGAAATCAGGTCGCAAACTCCAAACTTGTTCCCGTTATGAACACTAACCAACAAATAAGTAATATGTTACACATGTAGAAAATGTACTTCTTCCTCCATAAAAATAAGAAATAACGATTTAGTTGACCCGAAGATATTCATAGTTGATTATCTCGTTTATCAGGGCCGAGTACTATTTCAAACAATCGAAAGATAAGGAGACGCAATTTTTTATTTATAAAACCAAACATATGCATATATTCTATTATGTTGACAACTATTTGGGAAAATTCATAAAAAATTCATGGAACACCAGTAAGTTGTGTACTTGCTACTGTTGTTATACTATAATTAAACTAATCACTACCTGTACCAAGTGTATGTACAATATCGCATACTTGGAGAACCGGTCATAAATAAGCTATGGGCCTAGGTAATTTTAAGTTGGATGTACTGTGAAGGTTCGAATTTCTAAGAGGAGTGCGAATTTATGATTTTATTGTATTCACTGAGCTGAGTGGTTTTACTGCAAGTTTCTTCGTGTTCACAGTTACACTGTAATGATAAATGTTAGCAAGCACGAAGCTGTGCATCGGTCAGCGCTTCTTTTTGATTAACTCCAGAGTGGAAGATTGTGGTATTTGGCAGGACTTGTTCGATAGATTTCGAGTGGTACTTAATAGCAAACAACTGAAGCAGTTAACGTTTAATGGACAAAATATTTCAGATCTTAAAACTTTTCTGTATTATGCTCAATATCATGACATTAAAAATATGCTTTTTTGGGGAAAATAGTTGGAATGAATACTAATGTTTCTGTATGGAATACTAATTTGACCTGGGAGAATAAAATGTAGATACTAAAAACTCTATAGGCACTGATGCCTATAGGCATTTCTGCTTCACTGACTACAGAAAATATGAAAAGATAAAGACGGTTTCGCTTCAAAAAGGACGATTTTATTGAAATACATATATATGTGTGTCGGTGGCACAGTGGTTAGAACTCTCGCCAACGCACACCTGATATCAATGGCCGGCCTGCAAAATTTGGGCTATCGATATCCATGCTGAAAATTCCATACTTGTACAAAAAATACGGAGTGGAATCAAGGTGTAATCAAAAAGAAAAAATATATATGTAAGGCGTATTTGATGTCCTCTTGTGCGATATGGAGGAACATCATGAATCACTGTTAAGGTATCATACATGAGTGCTCTCCGTCTAGAGTTAACAGAATACTCGAGAATAGATAGGCTGATATTCTTCTTTCCCGGTAGTGGAAAATACCGATTAGGAGGTTAGAAGGAAGAGAACACGAAGTTCAACAAAGATATCCTTTCGGCGATTTCAGTTTCGAAATTTTAAAGAAATAAAATCTTCAGATAGATAGATAGATAGCTTGAGTTACGCGTTAGCACAGCTAATATGCTACTCAGATTGTTTTATCCAACATACCAAGTGATCTATTTCACAATATGTTTTTAACAATAATAAAGAAATTTAATCCAGGTAAAATATAAAAATTCATCGAGAACATTATTCTTAACTGTTTATTCAAAAATACTGCCTTTAGATTCCACTTGATGCACCAATAAGGGGTACTAAGGCACTGTTATAGCTCAGCTTTAGCTAGTATACTAAACCGCGTGGTTACAATTGCCCTTTTCAATGATTCATGAGAATGTACGACGAGTAGATAAACACTGCTTGATAAAGTTTTTTTTAATAAACTAAATAAATGAATTCTATTGCAAAAGAAATCTGAGTCAATTTTTCCACTGAAACGATGGATAAAAAAATAGCTAAAATAGAGCGGTGTAAACAGTGTCAAAAACAAAGACTGTTTAACTACTACTGGACAGTGCATTTAAAAAGACGTTGGTTTCAGGACTTCATCATGAGCTGACATTAGTTAGAGAACCATTGGAAAACCTGGGAGTACTGGACAGCTGTTTCGTCCTAGTTTGGGACTCTTCAGCAGTACTCACCCACCGGGATTCGAACCCAGGACTTTCCGGTTACAGGGTGAGCTCGTATACCATTAAGCCACTGGGACCCGTTCCAATGGTCCTTGAATTCTAACTTCTGTCAATTCACGACATAGCGCGACTCCTAGCCAATGTCTTCGGTGATTATTTTTCCTCACACCCGACCCGCTGCACCCTACTGGTCACGACTTCCCACTGAAACCCAGGCAACTACCTACCTGAATAGGACCAGTCGCCATTGGCTAGCGGTCGCGCTATGTCGTGAATTGACAGAAGTTAGAATTCAAGGACCATTGGAACGGGTCCCAGTGGCTTAATGGTATACGAGCTCACCCTGTAACCGGAAAGTCCTGGGTTCGAATCCCGGTGGGTGAGTACTGCTGAAGAGTCCCAAACTAGGACGAAACAGCTGTCCAGTACTCCCAGGTTTTCCAATGGTTCTCTAACTAATGTCAGCTCATGATGAAGTCCTGAAACCAATCAAATCCCTACAAATCAACTCTTGAATAAAAGGATGTTGAATTATAGTCTTTTTTATATCTATCATAATAAAATCTACTAATGATCTTAATATTCTCAGAAGATAGACAAAAATGTAGTACTCATCTGAAAAATAGATGTTAGGCTTTATTTAGACGTGACTTTAAGCGAGGAGGAAAAAAGAATGAAATTTAGAAGCTTCCTTTCATACATTCTCATCACAGAAAACAATAAAGAATTTTATCTCTCCTGGAAATCATTTTCTTCTCTCAAAACAGTTTCAAACCAGTAATTTCAAAATTTTTACATTATCATAATAAAAAAAGGAAATTTAACTTCAGGAGATCAAAAATTTGTTTAATACGAAAGCAAACTAAAAAAGACCTAGTATTCGTAATCGGAATCAATTGTACGCTGGCAGTTCGCTCGTTAGTCATGCAGGTGTTCTTTATTCAATTCTCGGCCAATCCATTCCTTAAGCTCGCCTAGTTTGCTGGCCAGTCATGAGGGAAGGTTTCAATTGAGGCTTACAACCGTGTCCAGTGAAATTAACACAATATCTACTGAATTTTCAAAGGTTGAAGGTCTGTTTTTCTCTTGAAATGAAAAGCAATGAAAAAGAAATAATATCTTCCTTAAATTCTTTTGATGTTTTCATCTTGATAGTAAATTTTAACTTAAGTGACGTCTCACTAAGATTTCCGGATAATCATAAGATTTAGTAAGTTTACTTCTAAAGCTTTCATCTGGATACTTAATTTCTATCACTTCATTGATTCAAGGTTATTTGCCTCTACTCTGTTTGTTTTACTCTCATCTCAAAATGTGTTGTATTTTAGTAAACATAATTTGTGAGTAACAATATTTTTCTTCTCTCTTCTACACATGCTTACCTTAATTTACTCAAATGTGCATGCTGTATAACTTATAAGAAAATAAATTTGACAATAATTTGACAACAAAATGTATCGCCAGGTTGATGGTGTGGCAATGGGGAGTCCACTGGGCCCGATATTAGCTTATATATTTATGTCCCGTCTGGAGCTCTTTTGAAAACACTACCAATGATTTAAACATCGTAAGCAGAGTCAAATTCATAAATTTTATGCGAGATCTTCAAAACATAACAAGTGAAAACTTGTTCATGATCTTATCGAAGACATTAGTGAAAGAACAACCATGTGAAGGCTTCCCGGAAAACCCCGAAAAATATGTTATCAACCATTCAAGTGTAAAGCTAAATCAAACTGAAATTTAGGCACTTTCACTCGGTTTCAAGTTCCTTGTACCGAGAAAATTTGTGAATAAAATAGACACAGAAGCTCAGTTCGAGGATTTATTCGACCAGTTAACCGACTTACATCCCGTTAGTGAGGATAAGAAAGGTTGGTTCAAATCATGACTAACTGATATCTCTAACCAGTACCTATGCTCACCAATTGAAGAGTCTAGAATCATGACGAAAGAACACCGAAAAGCAATTAAACGTCTACTCAACAATGAAGATATCGTCATACAGCGACCAGACAAAGGTTCAGGTGTGGTAGTGACGAACAAGGCTGAATATGTCCAAAAAGTGGAGTCCATTCTAAATGACACGTCGAAATTTAAGATTGATAACTGCAAGAAGGCTATGATGGATTCGGCAGAAAAGAAAGTCACTAAAGTGTTCAGAGAGCTTTTGAAAAAGAAAATGATTGACAGTCATACGTACAATTAGTTAAAACCCATGGGGTCTCGTCTACCATTTATGTATGGTCTGCTGAATATACAGAAAAATAATTGCGCAATGAGACCAATACTCTCAATGGTGAATTCACCCTTTCACAAAGTTGCTCGCTGATTAGCTGATAGGTTATAACCTGTTAGACAACGTCTAGCTTAACATTTTCTAAAAGACTCGTTCCAATTTGTTTAAGAGGTGAATCAACTCAATGTACATGACAAAATCATGGTTTCCTTCGATGTAACTTCTCTATTCACCCAGATCCCTCTGCATGAGACATACGACATTATATGTCAACACTTTGACCTTCTTCCTCTACCAAAACTGGAATTGAAGCAGCTTCTCGTGTTATGTACTAATTACATACAATTCGAGTTTTATAACAAAATGTATCGCCAGATTGGTGGTGTGGCAATGAGGAGTCCACTGGGCCCGAAATTAGCAGATATTTTTTATGGCCAGGCCGGAACAGACAAAGCTCAAACCTGTAACTGGCGAAACAACAGCCTACTATGGATACGTTGATGACACATTCATTGTATGCAATGATTTGAGTCACGCTTCGTCTCTATTAGACTCTTTCAACAATGTACACAAAAGCATCACTTTCACGATGGAGCATGAAGATTATGAAAAATTCCATTTTCTGGACGTAAAGTTGGAGAGAAAATACGACGGAACACTCGAAAGATCTGTATATCGTAAAGACACATGGAGTGGTCTTTACTTGAATTTCAACAGCTTCTGCCCAGTGAGATACAAACAAAAACGCTTTTCTCTAGAGCGAAGAGAATATGTTTACCGAACAAACTCGACAGTGAACTAATGATTCTTGAAAAATGCTTGAAAGAAAATGGTTACCCACAAAGTTTCATTAACAAATATGGCAAGAATTAACTCAAGAAGCTTGATGCAGCTACAGTCAGTAAGGAACCTACTTTCATCAAACTTGACTATAAGGGTGACGACATTATGGGAATGGTTAATAAAAGATTAAGCGCAGCCCTGTCTAGGACGTATCCTGCAGCGTTATTAGTCTCTCTATCCCGAACAACCTCTTCATTGGTGCAGTCAAGGATTGAAAAGTACCCCTCATATGTTACCTCCAACTCTTAAGAGATAATTTTCTTGGTCTTCTGAGTTCTACTCACTGTATTACATCAACAACTTCTCATCTGACCTCATGTCCACCGAAATTGTAAAACTTTGGTCTTCTCTTATCTAATTACGTAACTATTGCTAATTTTCTTTTGTTACCACTCCTACAACACAATTCTTAATAAATTTTTTTCAAGAAACTTCTCTCTACCAAGATATATATATATATGTCGTAACACTTTAGAGACCCCGTAAATCTCAACGCCTTATTTTACTATGACGCTCTGACAGTATGATTGTTAATGGACAAAGATTTGTTAAAATTGCAGGCTTTTTATTTTTATTAAAAAATTCAAGTTATACGCAGCTGATGAGGACCAACGAAATAAAATGGACCCAGATTATTCTGCGTCAATGTTTCTTCTTTCTTTGTTCACATATAAGAAAATAGTTAAAAAAATCTTCTGTCTCTCTTTGTTCTACATATGACCTTGAATGTTTGGTTTAAAACAAAGTGTTAACTATTTTTTCCGAGAAGTGGATATCATGTGAATCATGCATAGAGATGCATACAGTCAATAAATAATTTGATCATCATTTATTGCTTATCTGAATGGAATACGCATTTACGCAGTTTTAGTTATCTTGAAGAGTTGTGGAAACTATCAGTACGAAAACTGAAAAGGTTGTATAATAATTTGCTTATACAGTAATCACCAAAGTTTACAGTTAATTTAATGCATGTTTAACAGTTTTAAATACTGTTGGTATTAGATGGTTGAAGGCAGCACTGGGTGACACGGGTTCAAATCTCAGAAGGGACTGAGTTTCTTCGAGGTTTCAGAATACGCCTTGATGATGACTGCCAGCTAGCACGAAACCTAGGTCCAAGGCTTCTTGAAGATTGCCTCCATCAACCAACAATTTACAGTGCGCCGTGATGGCAAGTCATCTAGCATGGAGGCCACATTGCCAACTTGACTGTTAGAATCCGGTCTGCACCAAAGATAAGACCAGACACACATAACACAAGTTACTGACTATTTTCAAATCAAAAAGTTTGGAATATTATTAAACATGTGTTAAGAAAGTGAGAATGGTTGAAAATCAAAACAATTCAGTAAACACATACATCGATATTTGCTCCGAATGGATAGATAAACGGTCATGAAGAATAATAATAGTTAAAATCCCCTTTGGTCAAAATTGTGAGTAAACTTTACATTACCTTGAAAGTTGATACAGAAATGTTGAAGATAGCACAGGTTAATTAACTTGATAATGAAATGCTTATTAAGATGACATATTTATCAATAAAGATAATAAACTGAAACGTGTTATCCTTTATTTTATTAACAGAAAACTTACAGCAGCTCCTGTTCCAGTCAAGTTGAATTAGTTCTTACACAATAAGTTCAACGTTTCAAGTCTTATTATTATTCTCTTGGGCTTTGAATGGAACATAGGGCTTTAAGAATAAGTTCCAGTGGTGCTAGTGTTGTTTTTAGGGATTGGGTTCATTAACCCAACATTCTGTCTTTATCCAGATTTCTACAGGCTAAGGGAGGTTTAGGATTGAGTTGAACGGGAACAGAAAGCGGACCACGTGAGCAGTTGATAAGCATTCTACTACTGAAAAACTGGCTATGTTGTTATTGTTATCACTGTTACCTTATCACCTCAACTGGTTAAGGCTTTTTATTTACATGATTAGTTATTTATACTAGAGTAATTTCTTGAGAGATTGAAATTTATACGATATATGTTGTTTATGTGGATCTTTCTTAATTCCCAATTTCAACATTTCGAAAAAACCGTTGCACTACTGATTGCCTTATATAAGTAGGCTGAGATGATTTTGTAAATTTTATGCGTAGTTTGAAAGAAGTATACGAGATGACAGACAAGATACATGAATTTAGGAATGGTTTTCAAAATATTTTGTTAAAAGTAGCTCCAAATAAAAAAAAAACGTCCAGGGTATTATTATCCAAATTGTGTCGCGACAGTGTTGTTATTGCACTGAGCAAAGTCGACGATCATTATTAATCGATAATGTTAAGACAAAGATGGGTGTCATAAATGGTACATTGCTATCACTCCGAAGTCCCTTTTATCTTCTTCTCGGTTAATGACACAACTATTTCAGAAGCATTCGCACTTCAATGATCAAGCATAATAAATGTGACGTTATATAAAGGCTTAAAAACTCAATAAGTTGATTTTATGACTACTAATATTTCATCGATTTCTTACGTTGTGTATATTCCTCCTGCACTCAGTTCCAGAAATCACGTTAAACCGGCTTTAAAATTTCCCACAAGCTATCGTTTCACAATCATGTGATCATCCACAGGTAAACCTTGAACCAATAAACTGCCTGTCGCTTACCATTAGGGTTTCACCCGAAGGCCTGAAAAACGTATGATGTCATTCAGAGGTATCCTCAGTGAATATTCACTCCATCTCCATCTCATTCTTCTCATTTGCTGGGTAATACATTGCTGACTAGTTCGTCGCACTGACACAGTTCCCCTCCCACCGCAATTCCAATTTACAGTAGAGAAGCAGAGAAGGTAGCTGTGGATGAAAGCCCGAAGTCTGTCGGAAATGAATTGCGTGACACACTTGATAAGCCTGACTGTCTTGATATTGGTCTTCGGAATTCTGATGTTGTTTTTGTCGCAGTGATTGTTGTAGATCGTCACACCAGTCTGACAGTGGTGAACTCCTGTCTTGCCTTACCGATTCGATGTTGGTGAGCTTCGACACTATCATCCACGTGTTTACCCGTCGTAGAGACGATTCTGCCCAGGTGATGTATGAAAGAGACAAATTCACTTGAAGTCTAACATTGATGGTGAGTGGTGGTAGATGTTATTATTGTTGTTGACGTGGAACAAGTTTGTCACATCTGTCTACTCCATGTTTACTTGAAGCGCTTTCTTCACCTCCTCTTCCACTAAGCTATTGGTCTTCAATCGTGAGTCTTCCAGTTTGTTAGGCATGAGATATATGGCCGTTTATTTCACTCTCGGTGTTGCGCGCATGATTCTGTTCACCACACTGCCAAGGATCATCGTTGAAAGTAAGCGGCTTCGTCTTACTGCTGTCTTCATTTCAAAAGCTTCAGTGAGCTTTCTATCGTGCATCGCTTGGCATGTAGTGTCTTCATATCGGTGTTGAATCAGTTTTACAAATGAAATGCCTGCATATTGCACCTCTTGATTACTGAAGCAGTCCTCAAATTAATTCGATGTCGACACTGTCAAGCGTCTCTTCAACTTTGATAAAGTTGTTAATAATAGAAATAACAATAATGCTGATGATTACGGTCTTATTGCAAGCAGTTGACGCAGAGAGTTGACTGCTATTCTATCCTGTGTTTGATGACGCTGAGTGAATTTGCGATTGGCTCCGCCCATAATTTGACTCTCGTGTACGGAGTCTGTTCTGGGGCAACTCTTCTATTCAGGTCGTCTTTCAACCTTTACAGAATGATCGGTAGAGAGTCATTCCTTGTCCTATGTCTGCTTTTTGCCTACAATGCCCATACACGTTTCTCTCCGCGTTGCTTACAGAGAGTTCCAGTGTTCTTCCACGTTAGTTTCATCATTGGTGTTGCTTTTGCCTCCAAAGTTTTATTCATCACCACTGTGATGGCATCCTTTGTAGCTTGTTTCTTCAGTTTCTGAGCGTTGAAATTTGAATTGTGGTCTATCTTCGACTTCTTTGGAGCTGTCTAACTTGATCACGAACGACATTTACGAAAGATAGTAGTGTGAACCTACATCTTCTTGATATTGTATGTATGCAGTAGAGTGTATCTCCACTTCATTGAAATTACGATGACATCGATCTGATTTTTGATGTGTCCATCTGGTGAAACCCATGTTGTCTTGTGGATATGCTTGTGTTTGTACACACTGCCTCTAATCACCAAACAGTTGAAGGCGCAGAAGTCTGTGAAGAGTTCTCTGTTCTCACAGAGGACCTCTCCACTCATGATGTGTTGTCTGTCTTCAGTTAAACTGACATTGGTATCACTCATGATTAGTATTTCTATTTCTCGATTCTCGGTCTTATTCATTACTATTCTCAGTTTTCTGTACAAGTTCTTCATTTTCTCTTCTTCTACATTGTTTGTAGCATTGGAAAATCGTAGCCTTCCTACCCATTCTACTGAAATATTGTTGTCATTATCCTGGAAGGAACTAGTTCCCACTGCTATTGGTGGACTGACAGTAAACCACATGTGACCAAGTCATTCGGAAGAGATACGATTATGAGGGAACTAGTATTTAGATACATTTATTCTAATGTATTCGAAAACCCTAACAACATTTCATTTGACTTTAATCTCATTGGTGTCATGATGCAGCCACTCCCTCCCTCAGTGTTATTGGTATTTGTGGTTGTCATCTCAGTGACAGGAGTAGATGATAGACTCTCCAGTTAACATTCGGACGATCCACTCCCATTCCATCTGCTCTCCCAGATTCCTAGCACGCCTATATCATATCTTCTCATTTCTTCAATCTGAGCTGTCATATCAGCTTCAAACACTGTGTGGATATTCCATATCCTTATGCTTCATTTTGCTTTCATCTAGAGAAGACATTGGTTAGCAGGCTTCCCAAAGGCTCTTGGTCGCCGGCGTCATTCGCTCTCAAAATGATTCCAACGGAGAATAAGTTAATTTGTCCTCCTATGCTTTAAGTTCGTTTTCAACGACATGGGGTTGTTAGCTCCACACCCAACTTTCCCTATTTTCGGCTGCCACTAGGAGCCGCCATTGAACTAGACAACGTTGAACTCATTTTTACTTTCACTAAATAAACAAAAGCGTCTATGTCAATCGTCAATATTTGTGTTGATTTTATTCAAGTAATGACAAGCTGCAATGCCTCAAATACGACGCAGTGATTTGAATTACAATTGATTCCGATTCTTTGGTGCTTGAAACGTGCGTCTGTCAAATGTGCTAAGTAAAATCTAGTTGTTCAGGAGGTATATAAGAGTGATTTAAGTCTATTGAGTTACCGATATGCCTAGACTTTTTGAAGCTGGGCACCTAATCAATGTTAACTACGTTTTCGTTGATCTTCGTTGTCTTCTCTGAGGAATTATTTCTAATCAGGATACAGAGCATAGGCAAATGTATCATCCTATTTAATTTTATATCAAGTCACACTATTGTGGAAATACAGATTGAAAGGTTGAATCACAGAAATTAGTAAATCGGATTCACTTAAACTTTGTCAATATTGGTAGGTTGGTTTACATGTATCTGTCATTGAAAATTTAACATAATAGTATTTTTAAATTTGCAAATAAGCTGAACAACTAACACGTTAGTTATATGGTGGAGCAAATTTCGTGGCAATATCACTGTCGAAAGTATTGTGATTAAGATATGATAAGATAATAGCTTTATTCCAAAACAGCACTTGTTATACAGAATGGAATTCTCAGCATTTTACTACAATATTGCATCCAGTTAGTACATTAACAATAAATAAAGTTCTACGTAGATTAAGGTTATCTCAGTTAGTTTTGACAACAACATATTAGCATGTCGGTAGCAAGGCTAAAATTAAACAGAGTGTTAGAAGGTGTTGGGAAAGTAGGTTCTAACATATTTACTGGCGTAAACAGAAAGAAAGAAACAAAGCAGCACATAACAAGAGAAAAAAGAGGGAGAAAAGGAAAATAAGAAAACGCTGTACCTATAAATGATTTGAGTTGGAAAGACGAGATCCAGTTGTTCTACTGACTATTTAATAAGTTAAAGGTTTCATGCCTAATGCTTTCTTTATCGCACAGAACACGAGCTAAGTAGGGTATGAATGAGTTTTTGTACTTACTAGTGAGGACATATAGTTTCCTATATAGGCTTCTGGTTTTCCCTGAAGAGATACGTGGGGAGAGTTGTGAATGTAGAGGGTGTTGTGAGTCAGATAAAATGAATTTCGCCGATTTTGCACATGAGTCCATGTGCCTGTCCACCATAATATTAACAAGCTGACTAAATGGTACACTGCTTACCCTGCTGACAACCTTTCTTCAGTAGCCCTGGAAAAACTAAGGGGGAACAATAGAGAATAATAGGCAGAATACGGGAGTTAACAAATTGTAGGAGTAAGGGTTGGGTTATACCAGAATGTCTTAACTTCTTGATGTAGAAGGTAAGACGGAATATTTTCTTAGAAATCGTCAAGATATGAGACGACCAGGAAAGATCAGAAGATAGAGTGACGCCTAGGTATTTAATTTCTGACTTGGTTTCTATTTCAGTGCCATCTATGTTGCACACCTCGTGAGTGCTAACCAGTTTGTTTAGGTCATATTTGTGCCTAAAGGTGAAATTAACTGTTTGGCATTTGGAGGGGTTTAAGGTGAGACCGTTTTCCTTGGACCATTGGCTGATTTCTGATAAGAAGCCATTTAGTTTAGAGCAGTCACTTTGACATTTGACAGGTAAAGATACAGTTAGGTCATCAGCATATTTGACAAAATTAATGTCATTTGAAGACGATAGGTCATGTAGAAAGAAAGAAAAGAGAAGTGGGGAGAGTACAGCACCTTGTGGGACACCAGCTTCAGTGAGCACAGCAGAGCAGGGATTGCCTTTGTATACGGTGTACTGCATTCTGTTTGAAAAGTAGGAATGCAACCAGTTAGTGACCCAGGACTCGGTTTGTGTCATGGAGAGCTTATTTAGCAAGAGACATCTAGGTACAGAGTCGAAAGCAGAAGTGAAGTCAAGAAACGTGCAGCGGACGTATTTGGCACCTTTATCTAATGATGAGACGATACTGTTGTGTAAGACGGCTGCAGCGTCTAAAGTACTCCTACCCTGTCTGTAGGCAAATTGTTTGGGGTCTTCGAAGCTTTTAAGGGAGGGTTCGAGTTTAAGAAGTACTAGTTTTTCCATGAGCTTTAGAAACGGGGAAGTGATGGCAATGGGTCTGAACTTTACGTTCTTGCTATTGCCAGGTTTAGGGACAGGGACTTTTTTAATGTCTTTCCATGGAACAGGTACAACGTTTTCGGAGAAAGAAGCATTTAGGATATTAGTTAGAGGAGAACATAAAGCATCTGCACATTGTTTTAGAACATATGCAGGGCCAAGACTACATGAGGGCTTAAGAGTTTTAAGACATTTTAAAACATCGAGAGTGTTAAAGTCCTGGAAGTTATCAGCTACAAGATTAGTAACGTTAGAAGTGGTTATAGTAGAAGGAGAGCGCATAAAAGACAGATTAAGAGCATTAACATCACAAGAGGGAAAAACATTACATCGCTTACTATTGCCAGTAATTTCATTGAAAATTTCCACATGCTGATAGGAGATTTGCATGATAAAAGTGTTTGGTTATAGATAGCATTAAGATTTTTGATTTCAGATTTGATTTGAGCATTAATCTTTTTAAGTCCTAACTTATCTTTGCGTTTATATAACATTTCTTTTTGCCTGCAAAGTTTTTTGGTCGTCGATGATTGATAAAGTTACGAGAGTAAATGATTCTATTAGAATTCATATTTAGGTGATAAATAAATGTTGGTAAACAGTAGACTGGATGCAAAATGTAGATATTATAGTAGCTGGCCCAAAAATTCGAACAGGCCACCAAGGTCAAGGTCGACACTTTTTTCACATTGTAATAAATATGTTTTATTGTTGTTGTCCTCTTTTTCTTCACTGAATAACATGCAATCGCCTTCTTGATAATTTCATATCATCTCTCTCATTGATACGATCACGCTTAGTTGATTACTGGATGTTTATTTTGAATGTATGGAGGCATTGTGTGTGTGTGTGTGCGTGAATTTCTCCCTACACTTAATAGAATGTAAGAGAAATGACTGTTTAATATGAACTACTAAGTAAATATCTCATATAATGACGCATTGTGTTAACAGCACTTTGTCGACTCAAGACTATTTAAAATGGCCTCATAATCGACCAAAAATACTAAAACGAATTTTTAGAATTTTTTATTGAAGATGTTTACTGTTAAATTAGCCTAATGCTTACTACTAACCTCCTGCAAGTTTAAGTTGCCTGGAGTTTTACTGAGGAGTACTGTATGTTGATGGACTTTGTAAGGAGGAATTCTTACCAATGACATTTACCTGGTGTTGGAGCCATGTATTACGGATTGACCGATGTTAGAATGCATTGCCCATTGAATTCCATGCCAGTACAGAATGGCTAACAGGCTACATTCATAACCTGAATGTTTGGGTTTGATTCCCGGTAAGGTACTAGATATGTGTTACTGGGGTGTGAGGGTGTGGAGACTGGAACGAAACAGCTGTCCATTAGACCATAGTGTCAGATGGATTTCTGGCTGACATCAGTTCGAGATCTAACTTGAAATCAATGAAGTCATTACAAATCAACACTTAAAGATATACCAACGTTTGGAGAGGGTAGGTATTTGAGACAAGATTATTTCCTTGAAAGAAGGTAAATTTTCGGTTGCATCAGGTTTACAATAATTTTGATAAACAGGAGAAGAACGAAAGTTACCAGATGCAGTTGAAATCCTGTATCATTTTGATAATGATCAGGTAATCTACAGGTTAGGAAGAAATCTATGCCTAATGATCATGACACTATCTCTGTGCAATAGTAATAAAGGTAAAGTCTCTTAAGAGTTTACTTTATGCCAGAAGAGACAATACTTTTGTGGTGGAGACGTAATACTGAGTTGTTCATCAGTGTTAGTTGATATAAGTTATCTCATATCACTGTAATTTTGTTCGCTATTGGTGAAGTAACCATCTGTGCATTGATGCCAACATCAGTTGTGACCTACAGGCAATACGCAGTGGTCGAGATTAAATTGTAATCAAAGAGTTAGTTTCCGTACATTCATAGAAACGACTAAATGTATGGCATCTATTTTGTATTCAGATTAGTGACATCGGGAAAAGCCTAGAGAAGTTTTTGAATGATATGCAGCAAACATACGAATTTTTGTATTTTATTTTATTAAAAAAGAAATATCTGTCTTCTAACTGGTGTGTTTATATTAACTACTTCATTGTTCAAGACTTAAAAAACGTCTTGTTATATTTCTCATATTGTTTAGTTAACTTAACTGTATTCCAGGCTTCCACCGACGATTATGGACTCTAATTGAATGCGAAGAATAATGCAGAACTGATTAGGCTTGAACAACAGTGCTAAGTTTATAACAACGGAACACACTGGTATTTGGTAGGAGGATTGTTTATGCAGCTAAATGATGCACACTGATGATGACAGATCCAATATTGAAATTTCGCTTTGCGAAGATTCTCCGTACTCTGCTTCTTCTGTCTTACTTTTATGCTTTCCATATTTCTTCACAAGGATTTTCTTTCCTCCTGCATGCGACTAAATCTGTACCTCCATTGTTTAGGGTTCTTGTCGAAGGTATCACGCACCACATACCACCTGTAAAACCTCGTCAGTAGCACCCACTGCGATTTTACTGGGAAAAACTTTATGTTTCGGTTAAGTGTAGATCATGACTATTCATATTCACTTGCGTGATTTATGTTGAAATATTTAGTAAATTCGTGTATATATATACTTCATAGTTGTTCAGGTTAAATTATATTGACAATTCTAATGAGAGTAATCCAATCTAGCCATCAAGCAACATACTTAAATCAAGCATTAATGAGAAATGAAACACGTCAGTTAAAGAACAATGTGATATTTTCTAAATGTATGCTTTAAACATCTACTCACTCAACACGGTGGTTAAACTATCACAAAGGAATAACAATTTCAGCACTCCTTGCTTCTTTCTGCTAGTTAACTTATTAGCGATAAAATCAAACCGTCAATTATTATGCTTCTCTCCAGTGATTTTATGCCTAGTCTGTATAGCACTCTGGCGTCAGACATTTCAATCATATGCTTAGATTAGTGAACATATCACTTATGTTAATCTATCAAAAACATTTTTAATAAAGAAAACTATACTGGTGTGTGCAATTTTTAGCTAACTTTATCTTAATTATTGATAGAATCTGATTTTTTGATTGACTTTCGGCCCCTTTAGTTTTCGCGAAATATCGTTCTTTTAGTTATTTTATTGGATGATCTCATACTTAATCTATGACTTTCTCTGAAGCTTAAATGGCACTTAGATTCCTAAACAAACTAGTACTTATATAATGAGTCAGGAATGCATTAACCGTTTATATCCTGATCGATTTTCATCAACAAGTTCAACAACTCTTGTGGAGCTAGTTACATAAGCTATATCCGTAGTGCTTTATCCATACAGGCGTGTGCGCATTTGAATTTGTGGCTAATTACACATGTAACAAATGTTGTAACCCCCACTTGATATATACTGGAAATCACACTGAACAACAAGCGTTCCCGGTGACACATTTTGTTCCGAGAAACCGATCAAAATAATTTGAGAGCAGTAGCAGACGAAATCAGACGATTGGATCACTGTTTCTAATCAATTTTTGAACTTGGCATAGAACGGGGTCAATACATTCTGTAATATCATTTGTTAATCATTACTATTTCATGATGTTTCTTATTCAGTCTATTATCGTTAGTTATTTAACTTGATTTACGTAATGCTTTTCATATTTTGTTTGTTGTATTCCCGCAGTGTTTTGCATTTCGAATATATTAAACGTGCCATTAACTGATTAGTGATCGTTACATCAATGACTGCTTCTGCTATTACTTCTACTACTATTACTGATACTACTACCGTCGTTATTTTCAATACCATGTTGTGTTATTGTTATGATCACTTTCATTATTTGTTATCCCATGGACTTGCATTCAGCACACCGATTTGTCTCTCCAGGGGCTTAAGAAGTATTCACAATTTCTTTTATTCCACTCATACTTTAAAAGATGCACCTTTGTCGACTTTAAATTCATAAGTTCGACTGGAAGAGCACTGCTATCTTGCATCGTGTCAACTAAAAGGCAGAGAGAGAATTAATAGAGCTAGAACATTCAGACAAAGTTTGTGATTGAAATACTGTTTGACGAAAAATATCTTTGCTCAGTTGAAAATGAATAATGTCCCATTGAAAGAAAAAACACCACCAAAATATGCATGTAGTTATTAAATATGCCCCAATTTTTAAAAAAGATGATACTGAAGATGTCTTGAAGGATGGAGATGTAACGTCCACAATCAACTATCGAGTCTTAAGGAACACCAAAGAATTTCCTCAATCTAAATAACAAATCATCTGTATTATTTTAAAATGATTTAAATACGTAGGCAGGCTTATTACTATTAAGGAAACAAAGAAAGAACAAGATTCGTTAGGAATCTCGTAATTTTATAAGTGGTTTGGTAACACATCACTGCTTATACGAGTTTAAGGGAACTTGTTTCCTGTTAACACATCTTTAACCAATATATATAAGCACATAATCTAGACACTGTTAGGTTGCTTATTTGAATTGATCATGATCAATAAATTATGCCGGAAACAGTATTCAGTATATAATAGTGCATTACTGTTGAATGTGAATTATCACTACTTTATTTTTATTTTTTACTTCAATAGATATTATTTTACATCACTGGTATTACTACTCTTGAAAAAATTCTATTTCAAGTGCTAAAACATGTTGATTAAATTATAATAAACTTGAAAACATATTCGGCATACGCTTAGCTATTATCATAATGTAATGGGTGATGGTCAAAGATAACATAAAAATCTGGGCCATGGTAGGATCCAAGTCAGATTTCTTTGGATTACTAGCTCAGGTGAGCTGCAATACCCAGTTGTAAGTTAGGTGATTCACCTATCGCCCATTCTCATGAGAGTTAGGCATAACTCTCGATGATTTTAATGAAGTGAAAATGTAATTCTCTCCATTTTTATAACTGACTGCATTTTAACATCTTCCATGTATTTGAGGAACTTCTTTTCTGAATTACTTGTTTGAAAAGCGATTATAGATACTTTTGTTAATATTTACGTTAGTGAAAATTAAAATTCAGTTCCGTGAATTGATGGTTACGCATAAATGTTGAGATGTCAAGATTCTGAATTTAATGGTACATGCCTAGCGAGGAATTATAAATTAACTAGTGGTAGTTTACAATTGATACCAGCATCCCACATTGAGAATAGTGTCTGTAACTATTGGTTTTAAGGGTAAATTAACCAAGCTCACTATAGTGGAGTGCATATAGTTAATATATACTACTGTCATGCAACATGAGGGTACAAGATTGTGCTCAACAGTTAAAAGCATGAACGAATCTTAACGTACTGGTTGAAGAACTTCGTTTTTGATTGCTCTAAAGACGACATAAAATAGTAAGTAATAGAATGCTTGTATTCCATATGGTATTCATTTTATCTATCTGACTTCTAATCAGGATTTCTCTTTCTTCACTCATCATTTAACAACCGCTTGGTTTCCATCATAATTCGAACGTAGGAAGATAACAAAAGTATTTCTTTGACTGTTCATTTATCAACCTTAGTTTAGTGTTCCACAATTACTTTTTCAGTTAAAAAGAAACCATTAATCAGCTAAAAGTACGTCAGTGGCACAGCGCTTAGGACGTTCGCCGACCATGCATATAGTCTGAGGTTCGATACTCGGCCGACGCACCCCTTTACATCGTTAAGTCAGTGATAAAGAAAACTAGTGAAGAGGAAAGGTTTGGCATGAGGCTAGTAACCCCATCCTGTAAAAATAAATACTGCTACAGAAACTTCAAGTCACTGGCTTGAATACCGTATGTTCCACTGGGAACGTGAAGGAATAAAAAAAATTAATCAGCTAAACAGCCATCCATCAAACATTAGTAGTCTTAAACTAGATTGGTGTAATTAAGTGAGTAGTTTTTCATCTAAATATATGTCGCTCAAACGTACTGTGATGATGTATTCTATAACTGTAGAAAATTTTAGAATATTTCCTTATTCACTTTGCATAGATCAAACGGTGGATTATAAATCTTTCTACTAAGGAGTAAAAAGATTGCCTGTCTTTTTTAACAAACTATCTCCACTGATATTAAATTATATACAATACACTGACCCAGAGTACTATCAATAACTTTAAAGTTAATGATTTATGAATTTCTAGATAACGGTACCATTGAAACGACAACGTTTTTCAGATATCATCCAAGTGAACAATGTATTGAACAAACCAAGTCAATTAATTCCTGTTTGTCTTCAGTATGTTTAGACGGATAATTTCAGAAAGAAGAATATAATCACTTTCTTCGCATTCTGAGTGGAATATAGGGCTTCAGGAACATTTTCTAATTGTCCTCTCTTCTTTACTGTGAATTTCCTATGGCTCCACAACTTTTTACAAGCTTTTATTTCATTATCGCATGGCCTCCTCCGTATCACACTCAGACTAATGCCCAGGTCGTCCCTTTCAATCAGAGCTTCACTCGAGGGACTACAGGCCGTGTCATGTCACTCAACAGCCTACTTAGCATATCTTCTATCTATCTTCACTTTCCTCTTCACATGTGTTGTGTAATAAGTTATTCGCTGGTTTGATGGGTGGCAGAGTTCCAAGTCTCTTTTCCTCCCAATTCAGCCTTCTAATATTCAGTATCCAGTGGAAGAACAACGTTTTATCAAAACATGACTTTCGTTGTAATATGAAATGGAAGGCCTTTCATTTTCTAATGCATTTTAAATATTATTTACATCTATATTTGTTTTAGTTGAAATTTATTGATTAACTGTCTGCCTTTGTTAACGATAACATGTTTTTGAAAATATATATTATGAATCTCAGCAGTACTACATTGTTACATCAAAGCACTGCCATTTTGTCACAAATCTATTGACAAGAACGGGGTTCTAGTGAAAAGCCATGACAAGTAGGGTACAGCAGGTTGAAGGCGAGACAGTAACTCATCAAAAAAGACATTGCGGAGTGGTCGCACTACGTTGTAAATTGCCAGAAGTTAGAATTCATGGTTTGGCCATTGGATCGGGTCGCAGTGGGTTAGAGAATGGTCTACGAGTTCGCTAGCCTTGCAACTAGAAGGTTCTGAATTCGAACCCTGTCTGTGGGTGTGCACTGCCGAGGAGTCCCAAAGTAGGAGGAGACAGCTGTCCAGTTTTCCCTGCAGGTTTTCCAATGGTTCTCCTTACTGATGTCAGTGGGCTGCTTAAACCTTGGGCTACCAAAATTTTTCGTCACTTATATTGCATCTGATTCCTTAAATTTCTTTTGTTTGAATTATTCATTTGTGTGTTCAAATCGTATTACTTACTCTCGCGATTATTTAAAATGTTTTCAACCTGATAATTTACGTGTTCAAGAAACTTGAATCTGCGATTCATGTTTTTTGCTTCACGTTCTCAGTGGAACATAGGGTATTCAAGCCAGTGACTTGAAGTTTCTGTAGCAGTATTTATTTTTACAGGATGGGGTTACTAGCCTCATGCCAAACCTTTCCTCTTCACTAGTTTTCTTTATCACTGACTTAACGATGTAAAGGGGTGCGTCGGCCGAGTATCGAACCTCAGACTATATGCATGGTCGGCGAGCGTCTCAAGCGCTGTGCCACCGACGCACTACGATTCATATGATGATAATTTAATCTTACTGAATGGTTTCAATATTTACAGAAAGGACCGAAGTAGTTCAAGGAAGAAGCGAGGTGGTGTTGCTACTTTTATCAATTCTCAGTGATCTGTTGCCAACAACGTCTGCTTTAAATTCTCAAATGATATTATTTAGTGTATAACTGTCAAATGTCGACCTAAACACCTGTCTAAGTCCAAATTCATTCATATCACGAACATTTATGTCACACCTTCTTGTAGCGCCTCAGAACTATCTATGCTTGCTGATGAATTTACTATTTTCGCTGCCGCCTCTTTTGGAAACTCATTGTGCTTAGGGACAGGTGACTGCGGCTTTCTTGCAGTACTAGGTCATGAAAATGTCGTTAGCTTTCCCACCAGACTGAATACTTCCCTTGATCTTGTATTTATAAATGACTGCAAAATATACGAGGCTCATGAAAGAGCCCCACTGTTTAACTCATATCATTGTATTATACGGGTTTTACCCAAAATTTATGGAAAGTTACACAAGAGACCTTTTTCACACTTGTCCATGAAAACTGTATATTGATGTTACTCTAAGGAGAATGTTCAGAATCTTAGGGGCATGCTCAAAGACACAAGGTGGAACTTGTTTAATGAAAACTCTCTTGATGACACTATCTCTAATATTACATGTTATCTCAAATTTTGTCTTGACACCTGTTGTCCCAGAGAAATGCTCTTCATCAGATTTGACCGTTTCTCCTCCCCTCAACTTAAAAAGTTTCGCAGTCAAAAAGAAAAGTTGTATAAAGTGAAGGATAATACTGGTTTGAGAAGAATTAACATCCTAATAAAGTCTGAAATGCACAAACTGAATTCAGTTTACAACCAAAAGTTTATATCCTGTAAAAGTGCGTCTAATATATGGAAACTTTTCAAAGAAATTACTGGTGGTAAGCAGATGAATAGTAGTAGAAGAGTATTCCCTATTCCTTTGATGTTTCCACACTAAGCAAGTCTTTCATACATTCTCCCACAAATGTCAAACTTTCTAATGTTACAAGTGTTAATGAAACCTGCTTCCCTGGTTTCAATACAAATAATGTTCTCAAATGTCTCCAGTCTCTGAATCCTTCTTGTGCGTCGGTGGCACAGTCGTTAGGACACTCGTCGACATGCACATGGTCCGGGGTTCGATCCCTTGCCAACGCACACCTGATACCAATGGTAGGCCTGCAAAATTTAGGCTACCGATATCCATGCTGAAAATTCCATACTTGTACCAAAAATACGGTGTGGAATCAAGCTGTAATCGAAAATCAAATTCAAAACTCTGAAGACTGTCAGTAGGACGAGTGGTATCCCATTGGGCTATATCGTTGACATTATCACGGATAGGCACTTGATGTCATGTAACAAATTCGCTAAAGGAATTTTGTCAGACTGTGAGCAACCACTCTACCCGCAGCTCCAACCTTGTATTTCCTCAGGTAAAACAAGAAGTCTTTTCAGAAGACTTTATGCACGTACATCTAGGTATAAAAATTCCACTATACCTAATTTGGCACGTACTTCATGTGATGAAAATAGTGTCAGGTATGAACTAACTAAATTCTTTGCCCTACTAAATAAATCATTTCCTCCACCCTTACAACATCAAACTTCATTGTTACTGTACTTCTTATATATATAATCCTCTCAGTTTTTTGTCTTTGTTTATTTTTTTCATAAGTGTGAACATCATTTAAGCTGTGTTATAACTGTTAATTTTGCATTTCCCCTCACTATACTATATCAGCAGAACATTAGACTCAATAATCTATAACATGCTAAAATTTCCAAACTGAATTGCAAATACTGTTTGAAACAAACTCACTGTTAATGTTATTATTATTATTGTTATTATATTTAATAATCTCATTTCGTGCTTCGAATACTATTAACTTTATATCGTAAACGTGGACAAATTCCTCTGGTTAATTTTGTTTTAATTTTTAATTTTACTTATATTTTAAGTATATCAGATGCAGTATTGTGACAAATGCTGAGAATTCCACTTTGTATTATAAGTACTTTTTTTAAATAAAGTAGATCATTATTATTATGAAATCTTCCAACCAGTTTTGAATAATTTTTCCAAAAGTCCCTTGATACCACATTTATTTATGCTGATCACTTGAATTATGTTTTATTTCATTACCTTGTGAACCTATGTATTTCGTTAGTGAAATTCGTGTCTGTGAATTCTTTTTTAAATATTATATGTGTGCACAAGTTCATCAGAAGGAATTTCTGTATAGCTTAAGTACACTGTTGTTTTTTTTGTATACTCACCAGAAGGTGAATTCAAAACTTTCGAAGAGTTCATTTTCCTTTGGTGATATCGAATTTCATAATAACGAAGGTCATTTAGGTGTGCAATATTAATTAATAACCTCGCCTAGATTACTAGCTCGCTAGTTTTCTTGCCGGTCCCAAGTCCGGATAAAGAGGAAGGGTTGGGGCGTGGTGCTACGAACTCCACCCCAAAACTCCACCAAACCGCTACAGAAACTTCAACGAATAAATATATTAAAAATTCTAAAAACATAAGCAATAGCCTTATATTTCGCTGGAATCGGGGAAGTGAAATGACGCAGGCTGGTGAAAGCCTTCGGGAAGCCAGTCAACCGATGTGCCTTCTTTCGATGAAAGCAAAAGTAAGGATGGGTACCTGGAATGTTCGTACAATGTACGAAACTGGAAAGGCTGCCCAGATAGCCGCTGAAATGAGAAGGTACAGAATAGAAGTGTTGGGAATCTGCAAAAGCAGATGGAACGGAACTGGAAGGTGCCAACTACCAACTGGAGAGACAATAATCCATTCCGGCCACCCAGAGGAGAGCCACGAGCACACCGAGGGAGTGGCCATCATGATGTCACCAACAGCAGCCAAAGCTCTCATGCAGTGGGAACCAATCTCCTCCAGGATAATGACAGCCAGGTTCAACTCAAAGGAAGGTTGGTTACAGTCATTCAATTCTATGCGCCTACAAACGTCTCAGAACAGGAGAAGGAGACGTTCTACAGACAACTATAAACAGTAATGGACAACGTCCTAAATGGCGATATCAAAATCCTGATGGGCGACCTGAATGCGAAGCTGGGAGGGGACAACACAGGAAGAGAACTCACCATGGGTCGAGAGGCCCTCGGTGAAATGAACGGCAATGGTGAACTCTTCTCAAACTTCTGCGCCTTCAGTGATTTGGTGATCGGTGGCAGCGTTTTCAAACACAAGGATATACACAAGGCGACATGGATTTCACCAGATGGAAACACCAAAAACCAAATAGACTTCATCTCAATTTCAAGAAAGTGGAGACGGAGCATACTGGACACAAGGTCGAGGATTGGAGCAGATGTGGGTTCAGACCACTATCTAGTACAAGGGACTTTCAAGGTGAAGCTAAAAGCCTCGAGGATAGCTGGGGATAGGCCACAATGCAGGTTCAACACTCAGAAACTGAAGGACACAACCACAAAGGACAATTTCACTACAACTGTCAGAGGAAAGCAGGAAACACTACTTGACAACACGGAAGAATCATGCGTAGAAGATCACTGGAAGTCTCTGAAGGCGATTCTCAACGAAAGGCGTTCAACGGTTTTAAGAATAAAGAAGAGACAAGACAAGGAATAGCACTTGGAAACACTTAGAAACTAATAGAGGAGAGGAGAATGGTGAAAGAGAAAATGATTCAATGCAAGGACGGACAAGAGAAGGAGACGCTGGGCTCAACTTACACAGCACTGGACAAAGAAGTGAAGAAGAGTGCTAGGAAGGACAAAAGACGATTCTATGACAATCTGGCCACTGGAGCTGAGTTGGCAGCAGTCAGAAAGGACCTGAGGACATTATATCAGATAACCAAATCTCTATCCGGGAAGAGATCAACACAAGCGAAACCTATAAAAGACAGCCAAGGGAACCCAATTACCAAGGAAGAAAGACAGATTAAACAATGGGCGGATCACTTCAAAGGACTCTTGAACCGGCCACCACCTGCAACCCGTCCAGAAATACCGACAACGGCGCGCACACAACTGCAAGTTTTTTTTGATTTACAGCTTGATTCCACACTGTATTCTCGGTACAAGTATGGAATTTTCAGCATGGATATCGGTAGCCCAAATTTTGCAGGCTGACCATAGATATCAGGTGTGCGTCGGTGCGGGCTCGAACCCCGGACCATGTGTATGGTCGGCGAGAGTCCTAACCACTGTGCCATCGACGCACAGTGGTGGCACCAATCCTCCAACGAGAGCTGAATTCTTGGATGCAATCAAGCTTCTGAAAGCTGGAAAAGCAGCTGGACCAGATGGAATACTCCTTGAAGCACTGAAAGCGGACCCAGAGACGACAGCAGATATGCTGACACCATTATTGCAAATGGTCTGGAAGGAGAGAAAGGTGTCTACTGACAGGAGGAAAGGTTACCTTGTGAAACTACCAAAGAAGGGTGACTTTGGACTCTAGAAGAACTGGTGAGGAATCATACTCCTGTCGACGCCAGGTAAAATCCTGAGTCGCATCATTCTGGAGAGATTAAAGGACGACCTGGAGACAGAACTCCGCCCACCCCACGGAACTAGCTGGATTCAGGAAAGGCAAATCATGTACTGACCGAATTGCAACTCTACGCATCATCATCGAACAAAACATGGAATGGCAATCAAACCTATACCTCAACTTTATAGACTTTGAGAAGGCCTTTGACAGCGTTGACCGTGAAGTAATATGGAAACTACTCGAGTACTACGGCGTACCCCAAATATTCATCAACCTTATTCAACAGCTGTACGACAACGGCACATGTCAAGTGATCCACAGCGGAAAACTCAGCGAGGCGTTTGGAGTAAACACAGGAGTCAGAGAAGGGTGCTTACTATCACCAATGATATTCCTAATTGTGGTGGACTGACTGGATTATGAGTCAGACAGTGAGTGGGAAACGAGAAGACAGGGATATCCTGGACCGACGTGAAGAACCTAGAAGACCTGAATTTCGCTCGCTGATGATTTATGTTTGATGTCACACAAAATCGAAGAATTACAAGCGAAAACCAACAAACTGGTCGAAGAAGCAGCCGGCGAGGACAGGACTCCAGGTGAACATAGAGAAGACGGAGGTTATAAAAATAACCAACCAACCAACCAACAACAACAACAGCAGTAACAACCAGCGCCAATCACCATCAACGGGAGGGATTTGAAAGAGGTTACTTCATTCACTTATCTAGGGAGCATTGTCTCAACTACAAGAGGAACGGACGAGGATGTCAAATCGAGCGAGAATCAGGAAGGCGAGAAACACATTCATCAACCTGAAGCCAATCTGGAAATCTTCGTCACTCAGCCACCATCAACAACAAAATTCGGTCGGATCTTCAATGCAAACGTCAAGTCAGTTCTTCTATACGGATCAGAAACTTGTCGGGCGGGTCACAAAGAATATTTCCAACAGCCTGTTGTAGATCTTTATCAACAACTGTCTTTGCTCTATACTGAAGATCAGATGGCCGGGCCGGAAAGAATCACCAACAAGAAACTATGGCTGGGATCAACGAAAAAAGAACCAATTGCCTAACAAACATGCAGGAGAAAGTGGAGATGGACTAGACACTCGCTGAAGAGGCCGCTGGGTGACATCGCGCGCGCGTCAGGCCATTGCTCGAGTGGAACCAGGCCGAAAGGGAAGCGGCGAGTGGGACGTCCAAGGGTTACATGGAGGAGATCGTGTGAAGAGGAGTTGAAACAGTATGGACTAAGATAGATGCAGGTGAAAAGTACAGCAGAAGACAGAAGCAAGTGGAGACGTGCAGATAAAGCCTTATGTTCCACTAGGAACCCATGAGAGCAATAATAATAATATTAATTAATACTCCGTAACCAGCAGAGAACATTTGTTACTCCCCATGGGGATGGCAACTGTTTAATGTTTTATTAGCTTTGACATGTTATCTTGAACATCGTATTACTTGGTTTTCTGACATCATTAGCGTAGCTAGTTCACTATCGTGACCAAATCTGGTTGTGAAAACAGTTGGTTGCTGAACTGTGAATTTTATGATGTTTGAAAAGATACCTTACTAACAACAGGCATGTCACTTAGTTTTCACGAGGGGTTTCTACTGGCTGAACTCGCTCAACAGTGAGTGTTTTATCAAACTACAGTTAAACAACAGTATTGCATTAATTACCTTTGGGACCATATTAATTACTTGATTGAAGGATTTCAATCGATACAATTAATATTTAGATTACTGTACTACATGAGACCTGGTTGACCTTTTCTCTCTTTTTAGGAAAAAAGATGTTGGCAGCTTTTTATTTGTCGTCATAAATCTTACATTTTTTAGTTGGTTGTATTTATTCATTTATCAGAACATAGTTAAATGACATCAGTGGTTGCAACACATTCTATAGATGTACATATTTTACTAACCATATTAGAGATAATATAGACACAGGATTAACAAGTGAACCCATTTAGCAGTACCAAAACAATCATCTAGTTGTGTGAATAACTTTATGCCAAATGGTCGGCCTTATTCAGCTTACCTGTATCTAACCTACTCAGTGTGATGGAATCATATGAATTTTCATTAGCATCAGCCACTCACTTGTAAAACGCTTTGTTTTTTAAATCCCTAGTCTTAATGTAGGAGTTCTGCAATACTTAAATCCCTCTTAATTAGTCATTGGAACAGGAGAGTTTGTAAGCTGCTGGTCAAGCTTTTTATAAGCCACGTTAAACCAACCTTACTACACGTAATAAGTCATTCTACTCACTTAATCAGGACACCACCTGACTGATAAACGCTAATAACAAAACACAAATAAAAACGACTCAGTCATTTTGGAAATGTGCTTTGATGAGCGATATAATTAATTGAAATAAATAAATATTGGGGTTATTTACGGGAAATATTTTATAACTTGTCTATCTAATATGGCCGAATTACAGAGTTTACGTATATGCGTGGAAACAACACATAAAATGATCGCAATGTGTTATTGAAGCCAGGAAGGATACGTAGCTGTTAAAAATTAACTGATGAAATCTGAAGGAACAGCAGACTGGACTAGACTTTGATTTAGTTCATATTAATTTGATTCAGTCCTACCTATTCATTTTATCTCTCGTTTTATTTTGGTGTCATGGATGGTGCAATATAGGCCTTTCATTTCTTTTTACTTATATACTGTCTGTAAATAATGCTAGTTTTTTTTTATTAATATGGTTTTGCAGTGAATTTCTTTGATGTATATATATGCATTTGTTAGTATTGATAAGGTAAATAAATTCCTCAAGTAGCTCAGTGAAACTGATATTTTATTTTGTTTATCAATATTCTAAAGATAGAATATATTATAAATATCCAGGGAAGATATTTTCAAACTCATTTCTTTAAACTAACCTTTCTTTTCTTCTGTTGCTGACATTTCTCCTTTCATAAAAATGTAGCCTTTTGAAAACCTTAAAACCCTAATCGTATTCGATCGGACAATTGATTCCGAAATAAAAATGGTTAAAATGACTTCTAGTTTTAAGCACATACAATACTTATAGTTGGCAAAACTACTGGAGAAGACAGATATCTGCTAAATAAGTTTCTCACATGGTAATTTCGCCTAGTCTTCTACATGATTGGTATTCGTGTCTGCGTGTGTATATACATAGGTAAGTCAAAGTGGTGTTCTAATAATTCTAGTTGAATATAACACGGATCTTTATAGATATAATATAGAAGATTAGTGGCTTAGGTGCATGATATTGGTATAGTTGTCATCTCGGATCTGAATGGTTTAGTTGTGAAGATTTTAGAGTTCTGCAGAAGTTTATCAGACATCTATCCTGGTAGTCTTGGATGTGACTAGTTATTTCTGGATAATTTCTTTACGCTCTGCTCCATCTGTATTTGTATTGATTATTTTGCTGACCTGAAAGTTGACTCTTTCTCCATGTGACGTCCTTTTGACTGACTGATCATTATTATCTATGTGACTATTTCTCTTGGTTGCAGACTCGGCTGAGTACCAAGCATCTAGAAGTTCCCTGTTGGTGTTTCCCCTGTACAGGAACTGTACATTTTCGCAGTTCGGTCGGTGCACGTAGTTGTCAGCATTCAGTAATATGAGGCAACATCATTTCATTTCTTTCGAGGGCAAGTTTATGTTCATAGCTGTAAAGTAGAAGAAGGCGTCCATTCTGATCAATTTATCTTGTTGATGATGTTCGCTTTTTCAAGTATTGGTTTTTTTTTGGTTTTTTTTTGTAGGGATTTTTGTTTGATCGCATGGTTCTCTAACTGATGTCAGCTCATGATTAAATCCTCCATGCGATGTTCGCTTTGTCTGCTTTCGCTGTTACGTCTTTTGGTTAACACAATACAGATTCAAGTGATTTTGTTGGTTTACGGATTATGTCTATTCTAAAAGATATCAGGAGCCTTATAATAATTTCACCTATGTTCTTCTTATATGGGGGATAATCTTCGTTGCAATTTCATTAGGTACTTTTGAGTTGGTCAGCTAAATTGAGGGTGGTTATATTTTGATAAAGTTCCATAGATATCCATTTTTTCAGGAAAACAGTCAAAAGATATTTGTTTTTCTCCTCAAAAAAGGAGAAAACACTGAGTTCAGCATAAATCTATGCATTCTGCATCGTTTGTGGTTATTATATTGTAATGAATATATTTTCCACAACGGAGGAAGTAAGTGAGTAGAAAAATTATTATTACTCTGAGCACTAATTAACTGCAAAATAAAATTACTATCGTTTTGTTGCTATCTTTCACTTACTTGGAAAGCATCGCTTCAACTGCAGATGGCCACACCAATGATGATTTCAAAGCCTGTCACGACCTAATCCAAAAATTACGATAAGTGTTCATTACTTTGAATTCATTGTAGAAATCTACAGCAATTAGCACAACAAATAGCATCCGCCTTTCTCAGCTTCAATGTCAAGCCAGTCAGCGCATCTATAAATTTCAGAAACTTGGGGTGAGAGTAACCAGAGATGTTTTCAATAGACTACAAATTTTCATTTACAAATGCTCTCAGTGCTTAGATACTGAATATCAGAAGACCGAACGAAGAGGAAAAGAAACATGGAACTCTAGCATGCATCAAACCATCAGATAACTTATCACTCAACAAATGGAAACAGAGAAATGAAGATAGATCGAGCATATGCTAAGTGGGCTGTTGAGTGACATGACAGACCCGGTGGTTTCTGTCCATCTCCATTTTCTTCGTTTTATTTTGTTCAGTAACAGATTCTTCATTGGTTCGTCCTGAGAGTTGCTTGCTGCTGATTCTATTTGATCATCTAACCATCAGTATGGAGCCTGCGAAGGCGGCTGTTGATGAAAGTCTACGGAAGCCTTTGGGAAATACTTTTCGTGACTCCTCAAGCCACTTAATTATGTAGAAGAACTGACTTAATGATGGTGTTGAAAATCTAATTCTTCTTCCTTAGGCTGAGCGCGGAAGATTTCCAAACTGATTTCAGACTCATGAAGGTCTGTCCTGCCTCTCTGTATTTCTCAATGAATGAAAAACAAAACAATATTGTTTCTTTCGGATGTTTCGCTATTTAGTGCTATTATCTCTATCAAAGTATTATTAAACCAGAATTTACCCAATCTTAGCTTATATTATAACAACTTAATCATATTTGATCAGCATGGGGTAATTTTTACGTTGTCAAGTTGGCCGATTGGTAAAGATAACAAAACCGAGTGTAGATTGTTGGATTGGATTAGCAGTTTTATTACCTCCTCTATAATGCATACTATTTTGTACCAGCTACTCACCTAAAACTTTTATAACACTGAAGTGACTTGCCAATTTTTTCTACTCCACATTGTATGAATCTCTTATGACCATCATTGTCTCCCATTTCACAATATTCTCTAATTCAGTTCAGCCTAGGATGTTTGTCACACAAATACTATTTATTTGATCACCCCATAACTAATCTGTTATTCAACGTAAAAATGTATCAGACGCATAACTGGCCATTATTGCGACTGATTATGATGGACTTTGTAAGCGTAGTCTCTTTAAACGCGTAGCTGAACACATCCACCCGGTCGGGTTAATGAAAGGTGAGCATAAGACGAAAAAGTCTTCAATCTGTGAACACCTTCTGGAGTCACGCCATTCAGCCCCACGTAATTTATCTTTTAAAGTTACCTACAGGACCAAATCCAATCACTCTAAAAGCTTACTTTTTCTCCACTTATGTATAACCAAAGCTCTAGATATAGATGGACAAAAGCCTAAATTATGTATTCAAAAACGTATTGTAAAACCCCTTTCTCTACTTTGGTCATGGTAATGTTCTTTTATTTTAATCTAAGTTACCACTTGGATTCATTCCACTTCACTTCACCTTCACCGTCTTTATTGTTATCATCATAGTAGTCTTAATTTTTCAGAAAACACGACCTACAATTTAAAATCTCTATACCGATTCACTTATTTAATAATCTTAAGAAGTATTGTAATTCATCTACTTCAACTCTATCCCCTTAGTAAATCATTTTAATTATCTTTATTCTTATCATTTGTGCAATATTGACTGAGAAATTTCTAGTGCCACTTGATGCCTTTTACCGTAATATAAATACGACTATAGAGCTTGGACATGAAGTCGTTGAAAAGGGATATTTCTTCACTGGAGAAAAAAACTTTTTTCCTTATGCATTATTGTAACGATAAAAGATATAATATTTTATGATTGTAAAAAACCTGAAACGAAATTATTGAAAAGAATATTCTTCGTCCAGATTGACTTTTAACTTCATGATATGGGGATATTTCACACTATTAAATCCTATACTATTCCTCAATAAATTTCCGCTGGTTTATTTCTTCTATTATTATTATTATTATATCCTTTAATTCCTAGAGGAACATAGGGCTTCAGCTGCGCGTCTCCATTGCCTTCGGTTTTCTGTCAGCCTTTTCACCCCGCTCCAGGTCTGCCCACACGCTTTCATTTCTTCTTCATATCACCTCTTCCATATCACCCTCGCACTGATGACCAACTCGCCGCTTCCCTTTCGGGTTCCACTCGAGCAATGGCTTGTCTAGTGATGTCACTTGATGGTTTCCTCAGCGTATGGCCAGCCAATCCATCTCCATTTCTTCCTGCCTATTTGTTTCACAATCGGTTCCTGGTTGGTTCACTTCCAGAGATTCCTGTTTCTCATCTTTTCTGGCTGACCATCTGATCTTAAGTGTTGAGCGAAGACAACTGTTAATGAAGGTCTGAAGTTTGTTTGAGATGCTCTTTATGACGCGCTGGCCAAGTCTCTGATCCATATAGCAAGTAGCACTGACTGACTTCACATTGGAGTTGAAAATCTGGATCTTATTTTTGATTCTGAGTGCTATTGACCTCCACACAGACTTAAGAGAAATGAAATCTTGTCTAGCTTTGCCGTTTCTGGCTTTGATATCCTCGTCATTTCCGCCTGTAGTTGAAACGATGCTTCCGAGGTCGGTAGGTGAAGGAGGTCGTTTCTTTCAGGTTCCTCACATTTATGCTGGCTGATTGTTGTCTGTTGTTGTTGTTGCTGTTGGTGTAGGCCAGAAATCTTCATCACCTCTGTTTTGTCTATGTTCACCTGAATTCCTATCTTTGATGCTTCTTCTGTCAACCTGTTGCTTTTCACTTGCATATCTCCCAGTTAGTGGGAAATCAGACATATATCATCGGCGAAGTCCAGATCCTCCAAGTCCTTATTTGTGTGAGTTTATTTTATGCCTGTTTCCTCATTGCCCGTTATCTGTCGTATTATCCAATCTACTGCAATCAAGAAAATCATTGTCGATAGTAGGCAGCCTTGCCCCACTCATTTATTCAATTAAGGGACACTATAAGGGATCATTCTTTAAGAATATTCCTTTGATGGACTGAAATAACGCCATGTGAACAGATCTTGTACTAAAATTTAAATAAATTCCATTGCACGGAGTGTCCAACAGCCGAATGCAAATCAAACAATCAAATGCATAATATCGAATATTCCTGTCTTTTCACAATGTAATGTCGATATATTGGTTGATAGTTGATGATTGCAACTTCCTGTATATTTTGCACATCGTCTTTTGTTTTAGGATCTTAATCTACTGTAACAAAATGAAATGGTCATTTGATTAGTGTGTCTAGATTATGTAACATTATCAGCTTATGTATTTTATCATTCAAGTTGTACGCAACTGACGAAAACTTTATGGGACAAAATTTACAAATCTTTTCCAGTAACACTACTGGCATTGCTACATGGAAGCTTATCAAGAAAATAAGTGCACGAAATCTGTCAGCGGAACCTTGATCTTTCCGAACTTAGTCTTGCCAGTTTGTCTTCTAATTAGTTAAAATCTTCTGAGGTTTCTGGGAATGCTTTTAGACATAGATTATCTTTTTTAAAATTCACATTTATCAACCCAGACGTTTCTGATAGTTTTTCTCCAGCGTTGTATCCTTAACTCTTACCAAAGCGAAGAGTAAGTTATTGGTTGTACAGAAATATACCTTAATGTAACAACTATTAAAAATTGTTACTTTTTCCTTCGACGATTACTTGCAATAATGAATCACCACTTCAGTGACGCTTGTCTACGTATTCAGCGTTGAAATTGTCGTTCAGAAGTACATTGCATAATTTGTGAATAAGCCATTTAACTCAGTGAATACAACAATGAATATATTTACATCATGGAAGATTTCTTCATGAGCCGATATCAGTTAGAGAACCACTGGAAAACATGGGAGTACTGGACAGCTGTTTCGTCCAAATTTGGGACTCTCCAGTAGTACGCACCCACCGGGTTTCGAACCCAGGACCTTCAACCTGGGAAGCTGTGACCAGTAGAGTGCAGCAGGTTGAAGATGAGGCAGTAACTCATCGAAGAAGACATTGCAAAGTGGTCGCTCTATGTCGTGAATTGACAGAAGTTAGAATTCAAGGACCATTGGATCGGGTCCCAGTGGCTCTATGGTCTACGAGCTCGCCTTGTAACCAGAAGGTCCTGGGTTCGAATCCCGGTGGGTGAGTACTGCTGAAGAGTTCCAAACTAGGACGAAACAGCTGTCCAGTACTCCCAGGTTTTCCAATGGTTCTCTAACTAATGTCAGCTTATGATGAAATCTTCCATGCAACCAAGCAAAATCCCTACAAAACCAATACTTGAGAACATTTACATCAATTACATTATTTCGATGTGATTTTCCTAACGATAAGAGCAGTTGGAATTTTGAATTTATTCATCTAAATGGTTAATACTCTTAAGTTGCCTAGTAAGTAATTTTGCTTTGTTATATAAAGATATGTTAGTGATATGCTCTTATGTATGCCGCTAAATAAACATAGATATTTCAAAAGTTAAGTTACGCTAAAAAGAAATAGGAGTTTTAGGTGAACCCAGTCACTAATCAATAGCTTATCTGACTGAATTATTAATTGTTTACTTTTATAAGTCTGGGAGAAGCAGATATCTCGGAGTTTAACGTTCACTGAAAAACAGTATCTAATTTATATTTATTTGTGAATGTTTAGAATGCGATCGAGTTCTTACGTATTATATCTTTGACATTATAATTATAATATGACACAGGTCACTGTGATTGGCATACTCTAAATGGTGAAACCATCGCTCCTGACTATTATTACTAAATAACTATTTATTGAATTATTCTTATCGCATACATTATTTATTATGATATGGCGGTAAGAAGGAGCTTTTCCAGTGGCCTGAATTTTATGAGGTCTTAAACTGTTGACTTCATTTTACGATGTAGCGTCTAACTGCAGTTGATCTAACAGTCATTTCATTTCTTTTTCCTTACGAATTATCTTCGAAATAAGTCTTTTATTAGAGCTTAGTGTTTAAACTTTTAGTTTTTGTGCATTCAATCCTTCTTTGATTTACTGATCTGCTCTGTGTGTTTTATATGCATACATGAAACTCTATCCTCCGACCTGACTCTCGCCAGGTGCAACGTTAAAAAGCGTCGCCCTAAATGAGTATAATAGTTGTTTAGTGTTCAGAGCACTGTAATCTGGCTAGCAACCCATAGTAACTTATATGGGTAGTTTCATACTACTCAAGAAGATATGAATGAATGCGAAATGTTAAGTCTTCATGTTAGCCTTTATCCACTGCAGTCAGCAGATTAACGATCATTTTAAAAGTTTATAACACACATCTATAAATGAAATCTTGCAAATATTGACTTTTAGATAAATTTTGACAATAAAAGTAAACTAAGATAATCATAATGTCCAGAGATATATGAACGTAATTATGTAGACCTCTTATGAAGAAACTCATAATAAGTTAGGCTTAATTATCATTCAAAGAACTTGTGATAGTCAAAACGCCTATTTCAATACTTCTGTTTAAAGAAAGCTATGATTTCATATTACAGTAGCTTTCTACATCAACGAGTTTCACCACCTTGAAGCACAACTATTTCAGAAATCAAACGTGCAAATGAAGAGACTAACATAAAAAACATTTGACTATTTTGTTATCTATAAATATTACCTGTGTAACAAGATAGGTCTTCAGGGTTTGTCAAGTTTATTTTTTTAAAATGCAGTTGGTCTCCTTTTACCCGGAAAAAGCTTTACTCCTCAAACCTTTTTGTTTGTAGCTGCTTTCAGTGTTTATTATTATTATTATTATTAAGGTAATGTGTCTGATTTCAGACTGAAGAACTGTCATCTTTTTGTATTGCGTATATTTACTGTAAATAATGTCACTTAGGCGTTTGATTAAGAGTTTTATGGATACTCTGTAACTTTATAGTCGAATTCAGTAATTTAGCTGTTTCAATGTTGATTCACCTCACTGAGATGTCAAATGGAATTGTTGAACAAAACTAACAATTTATCGTACATCTGGAACTACCACGCCTTGATATGAAGAAAAAGTTATTTTACAAATTGTATGCCAACTATTTTGCGTAGAGATTTTATGTTATGTGTCTTTCCCTACACTTACCTGTACACACTGCAGTCCGTCCTATTTGCCAAAGAATTAACCAATTTTATACTCTGGACATCAATGCTGGATAGTTAAACATTTCGAATTTTTAAGAATCTATTAGTTTCACCGAAACTTTTCAATGAGAAATAGAATTGGAAGTATTTAGATTTTGTCTTCTTATCCGTAATCTTCAAATAGCGAGTCCCACATCTTAAGGCGTGGTTTAATTATTCATTTGTCTGTCATGTATGTTTAAATTTAAAAAAAGCTTGATTCAAAAAATGAGTTTGTTTATTTGCATCGTTGATTGACAGGAGCAGTTCTCAGTTGTTTATTTTCTGTAGTAGTGATAGTAGTATATGCAGTGCACATGCTTTATATTGCTTAATACATATTTTTTTAACTATTAACCACAATACACAAACTGTAATTTCATTTATTAATAGTCAGTCACCTGATCTTTATAAATGTGTAAAGCTAATGATTAATTTCTGGTCATTTAAAAAAGAAAAGATAATCAGTAACAGTAATTTTTTTATTATTAACATTAACTTTAGGTACTATTAAGCATAGTTTGAGAATTATGTACTTTAAGTGCTAAAGTAACAGTTATGTGTTTAGAAAAAGTTTATAGATACTAAAATAAAGAACCTTGTGAATATGTTCATGATTTTGCAAACCATTTTCTGTCTGTTCTGATGATATTAGTTGACTTAGAAAATGAATTTCTTACAGGAAGAGATAACGAGAAATTATTGTAAATGATATTTCTTCAGTTTCCCTGTTTGCTGTGATCTGGTTGACCACAATGTACAATCCATATTAGTTAGCAGATAATTGTAAAGCAAAGGGTTAACGAACAGCTTCTTCGCACCAGCTTGAGGCTCCTCAACATCACGCAACCGACTACCTCACAACGGATTGGAAAAATGTTCTTCAGGTTAAGGTGAGATCCTGTTAATCATTCAGCCTTTGGGTTGAAGTCCAATGACATACCAATAGTTACTCTTGTCATTTTGTAATGTGGTATCACCAGGAAACCTCATTGGAGAGCGTCCAATTCACATCTAAAATAGGGGACATCAGGGGTCAACGTTTCTCATTAAAACTTCAGCACATTCTGAATGTATTGACTAGTGAGCAGAAGACTAATATTTTAATTTTAAGTTTGTATGAGATTGAATAAGTTTACCACGAATTTCGTCATGAAATAACCTATTTCTCAATGTATTTAAACTTTAGACAGATATTTGATTCAGTGTAAAGTGTTCTGAAACTTCAGAGAATCGCATCTATTTTGGGATACTTTGAGTGGATCATACAACGTTCTGACTTCCTTGTGTGAGCAACCCTATGTGGTTATGAGAAATTAATTGTGCTCGGAACGTCATCAGAAAATATTACTGTATGACACTATGAAACCTTATTAAAATAAATTTCCTCCCCAATGGAATCATACCCTACTACAGTGCCCAAGTTCCATTCATATATCAATGGATTATTTCTATTTGTGGAACAAAGCCTTCATGTTGGGTTTACTTACACTTCATTGGAGTGTTAAATGGTTTCTTGTCATCAAGCTTAGTCACAGAATCGCATAAGTAATCGACCAGTTAGTTAACTCATGTAAGATCAGATATTATATACGTTGAACTCTTGAGGTCAGTTAACTTTTACTTCGGGGTATCACACTTCACAGTGTGATGTCGGGCACCTCCTGATACGACAGAGAATAAGTTAACATTAAATTACTGTACTGGGATGTATGTATGCGTATTACCTGACTTTTTTCACCTTATGGGGTTATTCAAATATGATATACATTGTAATTTATGTGCATCCATCTTTGCTTTTAATGTAATCCGTATTATGTAGACTATAGGATGCTTAAAAGAATTGATTCCAAAGCCAGTCAAATTAACGAACTCGATAGTTCATGAGTTTTAGATACTGTATGAAAAGATAGACTGAATTCAATTAAACAAACAAAATCTCAAAGTCTGATCATCACCTGTTCTCTATCTTAATGTTTACGGTAAAAGCAGTAGTTCATAATTCAGTGGATATATTATCAGACTGTGAAAGTATAATAGAAAATAACAGTATGAAGTATTTCAACTAAGTACCATACATTTTAACATCATAACAGAAGAAAATCAATACGGGGAAAAATCAATTAATATTTTAAACTGTGAGCCCACTGAGCGAATACACTATCATCTCAAAAAAAAATAAAAAACGGAGATCTTTATCATATAGAAATTATAAAAGGCAATGATACACTTTGAGAAGTTTAATCAGGTTTTCAAAGAAATAGCAGCATCAGGTATTTCGTTTCACTATTCAGTGTGCCAAGATCTTATATGATCTTCAAAACCTTGAGTCAATTATATATATATATATATATACTACATTCTTCGAAAATTCGGATGTTTGGAAAATGATAGAAATAATCTATTGACTTAATTGGTGGATGGTGACTAGCAGTGGAATCCAGGATGCGCATTTCGTCCTGTTTGGGCTATTGACTGTCTGTGGATTTCGATTTTTTAGCAGTTATAGCGAAAACTCCTATTTAGACATTTAGATGACAAAACGATTGAGCGAGAAATATTCTTTTTCATAACTTCGTCATCTTGCTGTACAGTTATATATACACACAATATCAAAAGAGTGTATGAATACTTATACTTGTAGAGCCAAATAAGGAAACTACGGAAAAGCATATGCTTTACTTAATAATTAGTTTATCTTAATATTTTTAGCTTAGTGAGGTCGACTTTCAACTCTTCTGATTTCTTTAGCGTTAAAATAAAATTATTTAATAACATGCTTCAGCGAGATATACTTATATCAGCGAAATATTTAACAAATTTATGTACTTCGAGTATCAAAGTAAACTGGATAAAGGATGGTGGATGCAAAAACTGCATCCAACTATTTGTGTTAGATAGTGAATATAATCAGCTGAGCAGTTGAGTTAATGAGTCAGATCGATATTTACATTCTTAGTTCCGAATCTCTAGATAGAGGAATTGAACAGGTTGAAACAAAATGATACCACTCCTACTTTCGAACTTGTTTTTTCCTGTCTTGCTTTACAAGGTAGTTAGTTTTTGTAAATGTGGTGTCATTTTACAGCGTGAGGTTGTTAGCCTTAAGCCCATCTTTCGTCATCTCTTGGCCATCTCGGAGTGTTTCGTGTTGGAATCAAAACCAGGTCTTCCACGTGGCTGGCAAATATTGTACCACTGAATCACAGACGCCCTCATTCCTAGTTCAGTAAGTCCAATTCAGTTATGTGCACCTCTATTTTTTAAAATGAATTACAGTTTCGACTTTCATAAAGACACTTACGACTCCTAACTTGAACATCAAATGGTTTGTTTATTAATTTAAGATTTTCGCCGAGAAAAAGGTTCAATTTTTTGTCAAATCTACATATAAGTTTTTAAGATTATTCATCTCATTGCATCTATTCGTACGCATGTATTACTAATCAATATTTTATTTTTACACAAAGACCTAGTATCGTCAACTTTTTACCTTAAATTCGATAAATTATGCTGTTTTAGCATCCAGTCTAACAACTTGAATTAGTTTCTCTGTTTAACATATGAGATTTATTTTATTTTATCTCATTCATTTTTTCATATTTTTCATCAGTATGTAAAACCGTCTGTTGTGTAACAATGTGTTCTAACTTCACAGATTGGTATAATTGTGTTCTCTAAGCTGGCTAGTTTAGCTGAGAGGCTTTCATTGTCTTTTTGGACAAATCACCTCTAGATTCTGCATGAAATGAGCTTATGAAATTTTTCATTCATGCAGACTACTACAGACACCAATTTAACTGGAAAATTTAAAAATCCTGAAGTGGGCAAACAATAAAATTCTCAGAGGATCCTTAGAAGCCCATTACTTAGACGAATCTGTAGTTAAGAGACACACTGACATAATCACGCTTATCAAGCAATGAAAAAGTTATTCAGATGGATAGAATATATAAATTTCAGGACAACGAAACTAAGCAATATGAAAAATGATCGAAATCAAGGATTAGAAAACCATATGAATATTAAATCACTTTCATCAGGAAACACAATTATTACATTTACGGGAATTCTAGAAGCTCACTTCCTGTTGAAGTCAGGACGATGGTGTAAACTTCACAAATAAAACCATTCAGTCTATATAACGCCATTACACGAACGTCATGCATCTAATTTACAAACACTCTTTTAAACTTTGTAATTTCCAACCAATATGTCTTCACTAACTGCCATTCCTATGACGTCCTCTGTCGTCGGTAAAAGGATTGTTAATTAACCTATTACTCCAAATTTACTGAACTTGAGAAGTACTATAAAAAAGATTATATACATGTATATAACAGATGAAAAAGTGAGGAGATTTGTTGGCAAGATCAATGAAAAACAACTTGATTCAACAAACAAATGTTCAGGTAGGAGCAGTAGATAAAGGCCAAGAATAACAAATGGTCCGATCTAGTAATGCTAGACTTTAAGGGAAGTAAATAAACTATGTTTAAATGATGATGTGATGAGATTAAGACACGAAACAGTGGAATTCAAAATAATAATACATACTAGTAGTAGCTCTATCCTGGGAAGTGATTATATAATGTATAGAATTTACAATGGAGTTCACTGCATGATATTTTCCTTTCGTCCAGGATCTTCAAATCAAAACTTAATCGTCAAAGATCATGTGACATAGTTCTATCTGACTGGAAGAGCAAACGAATGAATTATGATATCTCTTCTTTCTCCTCTTCGAGATATATACGATGTTTCGTTGAATGCTAATTATAAAAATTTCAGGGGTATGTTTCGTGAAACAAGGACACTGCTCAGGGACAGTCATCTCATATATTGGGATAAGGCGCCATCGAGAATAGTACTTTTCCACATGTTTAGTAGAAACCTGAGAATCAACAGGTTGTAAATGTTTTAAATACTCGCCAGAGCAAACAATACTGTTAGAAGTCATATTTTACTGGATTCAAACAGAATGAATAAGAGAAATTAAATGCGATAGATTGGTGGATGTTTTTAGGCAGGCCGCCTGAAAAAATACAAGGGATGGTGGTGGCGTCACCATTTGGTTAGATCTTAAGTGGCCAAGGAAGGGATAAAGGCTATGCGAATTTCTTCTAAATGCATTGTTTAGGCTTAATAGTTTAAATGCCTATCACCCTAACTATATGCAGTAGACGAATACAAAGTCCATTGGAAAGATTGGGGGGATGCGATGGATAACCTTCAATGCTTTTGTTTTCTCCACTGAATGACCACTATCAGCTAAATGTGACGAAATGGAGCTGGAGATGGTTTTTATCAGTCCCTTGCCAGAATATAATGGGAGATGTTCAGTAACGCGTTGATAAGCTCTCTAGTAGTGCGCCCAAAATGACTGTCTTCACAGGAGCAGTTGAAGTGATAAATACACATAGATTTGGCCAAACTATCTAGGTTATCCTTCGTTTTAGTCTCAGTCATTCGCCAACCAGGGAGTGACAAATACAAGTTTTCTATGTGAAATGTTCTTCGTAGACTTCACTTGACAATCCTCATTATATTGTAACTTAATAAATAGAGGTTTCTTCCGTTTTATCATATTCTCAGGTTTTCTATCCAATGTTTTCATAAGATTCTTTATGAAGCTACTCGGATAGTCCATTATCTATCAGAGAATCATAATTAAATTCAAATTCCTTTTGTAAGTGGTCATTCTTACATATCTTTCTTGCTATGCTCCTAAGATAGTTAAGAGTATTTCCTTTATATGTTGATAAAGTTAAAATGATGCTTTCTTATTCTGTTTTTCTTTCTGAAGATGAAATATTTCTTAAGTGTTGAGTCAATTTCAAATAAATATTTCAAATAAATAAATCCTATATTAAAAATGCAGTAGCACATACATTAGTAGAAATATAAAAATATGTAAATGTATCCTTGCTTCACTTTCTTAAAAATGTATTATTTCTTAGGTGGGAATTGTTTTTATTATTTTATATGAAGCAATTCTAGTGGATAAGCTGATGTGTGTACATATTATTCAAATGAGTTTCGAGGAATTTCTGTCTTTGAGCCTTGAAGTTTCAATAGTAGTAGCGTTTTTATAATGTGTGGGGTTGCCAGCTCCACACCCGACCTTCCTATTTCACCCGTCCTACTACTGGTTAGACAAGGTTTAGGAGCCTGTCGCCCGATATCGAACTCCTGATCAAATTCGTGGTTGGCTACTTTCCTGCGTCTGAAACACTGACGTATATATATATATATATATATAAATGTTTAGGATGCTACTCTGATTTAAGCTATAATGAATATAGAAATGTAGAAATATACATGTTGCATACCTACATAAACACTGAACTCGAAGTTACTTGTTAATCTCAAGGCAATCGAAGAATTATTATTTTATTTGTTACACACGGAAAATAGTTTAACGTGAAATATTAAAGTTGTACAGTAATATATAAACACTTCAAAAATTGTAATTAGGAGAAATTACAGTGAAGAATGGTTAAAAGCCTTTATGCAAGAGCAGATATATATATTTTTTTAGTTTTTTTTCCGGTTGTTAGAAAATGGTTGAATAGTTATTTATGGTCATCTTGGACTAAAACATCGCATTACCTTCAACAATGCCTTTCCCACACGTTACTGGAAACATCATTACTTTAGCCATAAAATCTGTCAGTGGTTGTAGAGGTGTGCAACACACACTGAATACCACTAGCACTAAATATATCCATGCTAATAGAAATGATACCGGCCATGCGACAAATATTAGTACAAGTAACCATAGTATACTCCAACATATGTTTGGACATTTACATGGCATTTTTATGTGTGATTATTATAAATCCAATTTAGCTGTATAAATAAACTGTGATCAAAAAAGAACAAAGACAACAGAATTAGCTATCAGAAAACACTTTGAAAAGTTATATATATATATATATATATATATATATATATATATGCTGCATACCATAACTCTTACGAAGGTCAAGTGATAGAATCTCTATCATATCCTTTATCCGCTGAAATTCCTTTTCATTTTGGAGTGAGTTGTTGAACAGAACTTTTCTTTCTAGGGTTATAACATTTTAAACAAGGTCATCTTATCATCATATGAGTCTAATGTTAAGAACTTATAAAGTACAACAGAAACAAATAATCAATTAAAAAAACATTTTATAAAAATGTTGGCAGAATGTTGAAATAGTCCATAAGTATTATTATTCATTTGCTCTCAACTAACTGTTCAATACATTTTAATTACCACTTCATAATTTAGATAATAAAAACGAAACTGTATTCTTAAGCATAAATGAGTATATGTGAATGGAATAAATTTATGAGCATTTGTATTTTTAAGGGATGCAATTGTGTGTGTATGAGTTTCAGCCTAGTCTATGATACACAGTTTAAAAATCAGTTCAAAATGTGTTTTTGTTTTTATTCAATATCTAAACGCAAAAAACCCGACATACGTAGCTTAAAAAGTAAGATTTTCATTGTCTTACATTGGCGTTTGTTCTGTTTCATGATAAAGCGAATTATATACATGCTACGTGAAAATGACGTTAGATTCATAGTTTTCAAACATGAAGATATGCTCTCGTAATGTCATCCTCGGATGCCCAACTCGTTCTTTCTCATTCAGGTTCAACTCAAGGACGTGATACACGATATCACTTAACAAACTCTTCATGATATGTCCAATTCATCTCCATTTTCTTCGGCATCTTTGTTGTGCAATAGAGTTTTAGTTGGTTCATTTACAGAGTTCTTTGTTACTTTTCCTTCTCGGCCATTTCGTCTTCACTGTCGAGGCGAAGAAGGCAGCTGTTGGTGAGAGTCAGAAGCCTGTTCGAAATGTCTTCCGTGACACGTGAAGTCTCTGAACCAAACAGAAGCACTGATTTGACATCAGCTTAAAAGATCAGGAACTTGTTGGTTACAGTGAGTATAGCAGATTTCTGCACTTATTTCAGAGTGATGAAATTCTGTTTTGCCTTTCCAGTAGTTGAAACGACGCTGATTATATAAGTGGCAGAAGTAACTTTCTTTAGATTCCTCTCAGTGATGGTGACTGATGCTTGCTGTTGAGGGTTTTCAAAACTGATTTATTTGTTTACAATTAATTAAATTTAATTAAATGCCCAGACATCGTCGACGCATCTGCACAAGAAGCCGACATGTCAACCTGAGACCGAGCACTTCGGTTCAATCAATCGACGGGAAAATCAAAAATTCAATTCAATGATTTATTTGTTATTGTGACCATTGTTCCATAGGGAAACAAAATGCTCCTGAGGGATGATTACTAGATGAATAAAATCCCAAGACATGTTGAAGACCTTTTATGTTAGAGTAAGAGTTCTGCAGCTACAAATCTGCAGCAGTTGTAAAGTGCATTTACGGTCAGAAATTGGCCAATCACTACAGTTTTAAGTAGAATCGACTTGATAATATCAGTAGATTACAGTTCAAAAGCATCCATAAGTCTTATTTTATTTTTTTATTTGTTAACATTCCCAGTGGAACACAGGGCTTCAAGCTATAGCTTTGAAGTTTTAGTAGCAGTGATACTTATTTTTACGAGATGGGGTTGCTAGACTCATTCCAAACAATCCCACTTTACCAGTCTTATTACTGACTTAGCGAGGTAAAGAAGTGCGTCGGATGAGGATCGAACCCCTGACCACCTGCACAGTTGACGGGCATTCTATCGCTGTGCCACCGACGCACCAGTGTTAATATATGCCAGTGAATATCACAAGATAATCTGATATTAGTAGACTGGTAAAATTACTGTGTTAGTGCATTGGACGTAACAAAGTAAGGAAGTCATGGAGACGAATGGGATTTTATTGTTAAAAAAATCCCTAATGATATACAGTCTGTTTAATAGGTGATGTAACTGGAAGGTGATTTCGGGAAAATGTCTTTCAATCAGTCGACTATTTTCATGAAAGTAATGATAATAAAACAGTATAAATTTTTATTTACAAATATCTGCCAATTGTAGACTGTTGAAATTCTGTATGATTAGAAACAAGTTAAACCGACTGTTTCTTCTATCTTCTTTCTGTATTACATTTTTTATACCGAAAAATAATCACCTCTTCCAAACTGGATGATTTTATCATAGAAAAGGTATGCGGTTCTTATGATCATAGAAATCTTGATGCAACGTAAATGCAAACCAATTGCAAAGTCGTTTGGCGCACTTGGGTGAAATATGATTTCTTTATAAGTGAGTTTATTTGATGTAAACCCATAACTTTGACCAACATATTGTTTTGTAGATACTAACAGTAAATACTTGAATATCAACGAGGTGCTCACTAGCGACTGACCCTATTCAAGCAGTTACCTAGGGTTCTAGTGGGAAGCCGTGACCAGTAGGGTACAGCAGATCGGGTGTGAGGACAAATACTCGCCGAAGACATTGGCTAGTGGTCACGCTATGTTGCAAATTGGCAAAAGTTAGAATTCATGGGCCACTGAATTAGGTCCCATTGGCTTAATTGTCTACGAGCTCGCCAGCCTTGTAACCAGAAAGTTCTGTGTTCGAAACCTGTCGGTGGGTGCGTACTGATGAGGAGTCTCAAACTAGGCTGGCTAAACAGCTGTCCAGTACTCCCAGGCTTTCCAATGTTTCTCTAACTGATATCAGCTCATGATGAAATCCTGTAACCAATTAATCAAATCCCTACAAACCAATATTTAGATAATATTTTAATTGTATGCCATGATAAATACAGCAAGCTGATATAAAAACTGATTAATAAAAGATACGCACACTCGATTGATTTTCACCAGAATGAAAATAAGATTCTTCGTAATATTTGGACTTATTTTTGACTCTTCATCAAGAGGGATCTACAGGATGTGCACATGGACAGTACGGTAGATTAATCATTAAAATGATTGTCTACCTGTTGTAGCTGCAAAATATTTACATGAATGCTATTGAACCATAATTATCAATTCTCAGTAGTGTATGAGGAGATTCATTCATTGATATTGGATGCATATTAATATAGAAAAAGCGAGAGATAAGTGTATAATCGCAATCATAATGTTCCAAAATTGTCACGAAAACTAATCTGGGTAGTGAGTATCTATGAAAATGGTAAAATGTGACTGACTAACAGAGAGTCTATATTTATACCGTATGAATTGTAACTGGAAGACTTTCATGCTAGTCTGAAGTAAAGCCTAAAACAAGCACAGCTGAAATACATAACACTGAAGTATTATTTCGGTCAGATTCAAAGAATGTGTACTGATGAGCTTACTATAGATATTACGGTTCTACAGTTAGGCATTGAAATGTAGGCTTCATGAGCTGGGACATAAGTACTATTTTGCTGGAGTGTTACAGCTGAAGACGATGTATATTTAGACAAAAAGAACTTTGCAATTAATTTATCCAGTTCAGAAAATTTAATGTCACTAAAAGCATTCACCTGAGGTGTATATCTTCTCTGTCATCTTAAAACTGTATCAGTATAGTATTTCAATGTATGAGTGACTGCTGAATTCTAATTACTGAACAGTGAACCAAACGAAATATTATACTGAAAGAAAAAGTGAACTTCCTTAAACTGTTGGTTGTGAAATAGAATGTTTATCACTCAAATTGAGGATGACAGAACTTGAATATTTTTCTGTAAATATGTTATTAGTGCAGTCAATGAATTTTAAATGGAAAAGTAGCAATTCTAGCGATACTACGACATCACAATGAAACAATAAATTTTGGAATCTATCAGATTCTTCTCACGACCACTTCTTCACGAGGTTGACCTATAGTTGTGGGAAATCATTTAAAGTTACGATAAAAGTGAGAACTTTAAGTAGGATGTCATAATCTTTATACGAAAAATGGGACTTAATGTTAAATTTGACAGTCTGTCACTAACACATAACAACACTGTTTGTCTAAAACATAGTGAATTACATCATTTTACACTTTACAGTGAATGGGGTGACAGAAAATTGTGAAATTTGATTATTTCTACTTCGATTTCAGATAAATCCTGTCAACAGAAGCACATGGAAGGATAAAGATCACGAGAAGTTGAGATTTTGAGTGAATCAATTCTTCTCCTTACACAGATCTGTCATCAGTATAACACTACTATGCTGTATTTTTCTGACAACATCGTAGTCTACAGAAGGCAAATATAAGGATTGAAATAATAGCTAATTTTAGACTTTCATTAAGAAAAGACTGAAATTTACTCGACTCATTCAACTTAAAGGTCGGTATATACAAATGTCGCCAGTGTCTTTTTCTAGGGATGCTCTAGGCCATTTAGTTTTGGAGCATGGCCAGTCGATAATTCAATATACACTAACAAGATTTATACACACAAAAGAGATTAGTTAGTTAAGTTTATACATAACACGAACAATCCGACGACGATATTTATGTTTATATGAGATGTCAATAAAATGTGATTCATTAAGTCGAGCATTTTTTAAAAATTTGTTTTTGCTACGTAGAAATCATTATCGACTTATGGGTGTTTTTTGTCACTGTATAGCATACATCTTAACAAAGCTTTAAACAGAGAGTATAGAAATTTTAATGCTCTTGAAGACTTTAAAGTCTACTTAAGTCTAATTTATTGATGAATAATTGATAAATACTTTGAAATTTAAATCACCAGTAGTGGAACTGATTAAATCTCAATCTTCTCTTCATTTTATCTAAAAATCATTTGCAAATATTTTTTTGTTTAAATGCATTGAACCCACTTTTTCGTGAAACACTACTAAAGATAACCTGTAGACTAATAACGCAAGCTAATCTGACTAATCTTGAAAAATATCTAAATAGCAATGAGTAGAAATTTCTAGTGCTTGACTAAATATTTTCATTTGACATGTAGCATGACTGATCGATCTGATTTAGTGTCTATTCAATGGACGGTGAGACTTGTTGATCAGACGGTGGACAGTTGGAGTAGTAATTTAGAGACTGTTATTTCGTATCTTGACATTTAACCAATTATTATTCCATATATCGACAAATTATTCACATGCTGTTTAGTTATACTCAAAAATTGTACTTGTATATGTTGCATACAAGTCATGATGAAATTTCATAAGAGAAAATTTCTTATGTTCACCGGTGTATAAAATTTCTCTAGTGTCAACAAAGCGTTCTAATGATAATAACAGAATAAGATTACTGTGCAATGACTCATTCTTCCCTATTTTAAACCTACGGGACTTTCATGCTGATGGAATTTATGATTTGTTTTTACTGACGTTTCGCAATTTAATGCTAATAGCTTTCTCAAAGTATTATTAAACCGGAATTTACAAACTCTTTGTTATATATATGCTGAGATTTTGTAAATTCCGGTTTAATAATACTTAGAGAAAGCTATTAGCATTAAATAGCGAAACGTCAGTAAAAACAATCTCGTTTTGTTTTTTCATTCATTGGGAAATACAAAAAACCTCTATTATAATGAATAGGTAAATATCTGAATATATTATTATCAAAACTTCATCAAAAAGTGAAAGGACACTGCTTACTGTTAAGTGGTTTCAGCACAAAAATAATCATAATTTAAGATGAAATAAAGCAACTCCCAAATATTATTTAACCACTAAGCAAACTAGAGGAAGATATCAGTACATGTAGTTGTCTTTATGCAATTAGAATAAATAAAATTTGAGATTATGGATTTCTTTCGAGTTTCACTACGGATCGATATCATTTGGAGAACCACTGAAAACCAGCACCGAAGTACTAGACAGCTATTTTATCCTAGTTTGGGAATCATTGGCAGTACTCCACCGATGGGGTTTGAACCCAGGACCTTCATGTTACAAGACAAGCTCGTATACTATTCAGCCATTGAGACCCAATTCCTCACATTTGACTGGATGGACCTAACTGGACACGACTTCTCACTAGAACTCCAGGATTTTTGTTAACAAATATCTCAGGTATGTAGAAAATTTGAATGTAAGAGAGAATATGGTACATTCATAGTTGACCAGATCTAATTTTAAGTAACATATTTTGTTCGAAATTTTATCCTATGTTATACATGTTATATCGAAGATGTCATTAAGCAGATTTTTCACTATGAGTATTAACACTGTTAAAAGGAGATTAATCCCCTTACAATTTTTATTAGACAAAATATCCACTTACATATTTCTGTAGATTTCTTATTATCAGATAGAATCCAATATAATTGTCAAATAATAAAAGTAATGAATTTTTTTCAAGTGATTCTTCTACCAAATAAAAACTTTTGCACTTTTCCCCTTTGACATAAATTTAATGTAATGGTGACAATAATTTTATTTACATTCGCATGTATGTATACATTATATGTATGTACTTATGTACGATTGTTGAATTTCACATCGCCTTGTTGTTGATTGGCTGATTAAATATGTGCTATATCTGTGAGTGCGCACAAATAAAACAGGCGCATACACACATACACAGAGGTGTAAGTTAGTTTCTGGTTTCAAATTAACTGCTTCAGTGCCCTACTGTAAGAGGAATTTGATGAAAATCTCTAGAATATTTGTTGCAAATTTTAGAAATATCCGCTGCGAATATATATATATATATATATATATATATATATATATATATATATATATATATATAATGTGATGACTGGAGAAGAAATACAGATTTGGGTGGCGACAGGATTGGAACAAATGGCCTTCGTATTAATGAACAAGGAGATTTAAATGAATTTTATTATATTGTTATTATTCCGTTGGGTTCCAAGTGGAATATAGGGATTCAACAACACATATCCACTTTGTTCTCTTCACTACCATCCTCTTCAGCTAGACCCACAATCGCCCATAATCTCTCATCTCCATCTCACGCGATCTCCTCCATCCGGCCCTTGGACTACCCACACTTTGCTTCCCATTTGAATTCCAATCGAGCGATGGCCTGCATCGTGCGTGATGTCATTCCACGGTCTCCTCAACGTACTTGTTGAGGGATCGGCTCTTGGTTGGTTCGTTCATCTCCATAGTTTCTTGCCACTAATTATTTCTCGCCACCCATTTGATCTTCAGTATGGAGCCGGCGAAGAAGGCAGCTGTTGATAAAAAGCTTGTAACTTGTTGGAAATCCTTTCCGTGACCCACATAGAAGGAATGACTTGACATTGGTGTTGAAAATCCGAATCTTGTTCTGTATGCTGGTTGAGTGTAGAAGATTTGCAAACTGGTTTCGTGTTGATGAAGGCGTATCTTGCCCTTCCGATTCTGTCTGACTTTGACATCTTCCTCGGTTCCGACTGCCTGTAGTTGAAACGATGCTTCCCATACAAGTGAAGGAGGCAACCTCTGTTAAACGTCTCCCACCGATGGTGATTGGTGCTGGTTGTTATTGTTGTCGTCGTTGTTGGTTGGTTGGCTATCTTCGTCACCTCCATCTTCTCTATGTTCACCTGCAGTCCTGTCTTCGCCGGCTGCTTTCTCAGCCAGTTTGTTGGTTTTCACCTGGACGTTTTCGAGTTTTTGTGACATTAGGCATATATCACCTACGAAATCCAGATCTTCTAGAGTCTTCTTATCGGTGGTCAGCGTATTCCTGTCTCCTCACTCCCCACAGTTTGACGCATAATCCAGTCCACCACAATTAAGAATATCATCGGTGATATTAGGCAGCCAGCTTATCTTACTCCTGTGTGCACTTCAAACGCCTCGCTGAGTTTTCCGTTGTGGATCGCCTGACACGTGCCCCTGTCATATAGCTGTTGAATGAGGTTGGCAAAGATTTGGCTACTGCATTCCGTATTGTTGGAGCACTTTCCAAATTACTTCTCGGTCAACGCTGTCTGTCGAAGACCTTTACTAAGTCGGCGGAGTTTAGGTAGATGTTCCACTGCCATTCTGTGCTTTGTTCTGTGATGATGATGATGTGTAGAGTTGTAATTTGATCAGCACATGATTCGCCTTTTCTGAATCCACCTTGTTCCGGTGGGTGGTGGAGTTCTGCATCCAGTGCATCCTTTATTCCTTCCAGGATGATGCAGGATAGTATTTTACTTGGCGTGGACATGAGCATTATTCGACGTCAGTCAGTTCTTGCAGAGGCCTAACCAGGTCGCCCTTCTTTGGTATCTTGATAAGGTAGACAGCCTTTCTTCCAATCAGTAAGTACCTGTGGTGATTGACAATTTCTATCTCTGTATTGTTTAAATACTTACTGTTGACTGTTAATATATTTCTTATATGAATTGATAAATAATAATTCCGCCAAATACAAATTCCTGGATTCATCCCTCTCTGTGTCTTGGTTGAATTCTTGTAATTCGGTCATCTCGAAATACTAATACTACTAGTACAAATAATTACAACAGTACCTTTCCTTCCCTCCAAACCATTCGCAATAACGACGTGAGCATATCTTCTGCGGTCTATGGTTACGTTTTCAGTGCTTCGGGGTGGGGGGATTCTGTCTCACTTTGCTGCCTTCCTTCTATTATCTGTTTCTCCTTCCTGACAGTCACGTTCCCTGGAAAATCTTTCATTGTTTTCATAATCTGAGTGGATCTCTTCCCGGAGAGAAACCTGGTTATCTGACATAATGTTTTGACGTCGTTTCCACTTGCAGCCAGCATGTTCTGCCTCAGTTGCAGGCCAATGTGTTGTAGAATTGTCTTTTGTCCTTCACAGCACTCTTCTTCACTTCACTTCTTTATTCAGTGCAGTGTACAATGAACTCAGCTTCTCCTTATGTTGCCCATCTTCGCATTGAGTCATCTCTCTCTCACCATTCTGCTCTCCTCTCCTCTCCTCTCCTCGATTAGCATCTAGGTATCCGTTGACAGTCATTCCTTGTCTTGTCTCTTTTTTCTTCCTAAACAGTTGTACACATCTCCTTGAATATCACCATCAGAGAGTTAGTTTCAGTGTTCTTCCACACAGGTTTCCTCAGTGACGCCACTTAGTGTCTTCGACTTTGCTCTGATGTGATCTGTAATGAAGGTGTCCCTTGTGGTTTTGTCCTTCAGTTTGTGAACGCTGCAATTGAATTATGGCCTGTCTCCAGTTGTTTTGAGGGATTTCAGCTTCACCTTGAAGGTTCCTTGAACTAGATGATTGTCTTAGCTTATATCTCTTCCTCTTCTCGACTTTGTGTCCTGTAGGCTGCTTCTCCGCTTTCTTGAGCAGCATTGAGACAAAATCTATCTGGTTCGTGGTTTGTCTATCCTCCAAAATCCATGTTTCTTTGTGTATATGTTTGTGCTTGATGGCGAGAATATCTGGAATATATTACTATTCCAATGGAGTTTTATTTTTCAGACTACCTTAATCACTGAAGAGCTTAAAACAGATGTGTCATTTCCACTTATAATACTTTAGTAAATAGGCAAAGAATTAACTGACAATAAGTAACACAGAAAAAGCCACCTGAGGGAGAATACACATAGGTAGATGAGTAATGGATACATGTAGCATAAAATTATCGTTGTCTTCAAACATAATGTTGGTCTTCTCTCATTTTAGCAATTACTTTTTAAATACCGATTTCTTTTATTGTGCTGAAATAAACTGATAAGCTGACATTTTCTATCAGTACCTCTCAAATAAATTTAACCACTCAGCAAAAGCAAACTGTTGAACACAGGCGTTTGAGGACTTTGACAATAACTGACAATGAGGATGAGAATTATTCGTTGTTTTTTGAGCATTATTATTCGATAGTGAACATCTCATCCTCAGCACTAATTTTAATTCATATTCAGTCGTTATTTGAATATTTAGGTCTTGTTATTTCTTTCATTTTGAAATTCATGCAGTTATTCCACAAAGGGATAAGGGGATATAATTTATCTGAAGCCTGTATGTAGTTTATTTGCAAATCAATATAATGTTATAGATAGTCAAGGATCAGGGGAAGCAGAATTATATAATACTTCATCTTTGTTTCTGAATGCTGTATTTGAATTCCAGTAGACTTATCTATAGATATTTCTTATTTATTTCTAATATAGGTTTTTTAATCAAATTTTTAACAAACGAAAGTTTTACGACAGACAGCTCATAGCCCGAGATGCCTTTAGTAAGTGGATAGCCAGTTTCAATTTCGATTGTTAAACACAGTGAACTGCACTACAGTATGTTTGTGCTGAAACGCAGCTTAATTGGAACAGTTGAATACGTTTTTGAGATGTATCAGTTCATTTTATTAATATTGTTGTTATTATTTGCTTACTGACTAGTGGAGATTACACTTAACAACCTAAAACAATCTCTTAAAGTGATATGTTAAAACAACTGACCTACTTGAAGTTTATCTAAAGAACTGATGATCAATGCACTTTGGATGTTCAGTAGTAAACTTTTCTGAAACTTTATACACAATGAGTATATACGTCTTACATCTGAAATAAATGCTATAGAAAACGTTGGTTGGGTGACAACGATTCACGGAGTGGTCAAACTGTTGTATTTATATGCCAGTAAGTTGTGGATTGCTATGATTCAATGGGTAAACATTTAGACCGTACTATAGTTAGATATTTTTATAGGGTTCTGCTTTTGACGTTTCCATAAATATATTAGTAAGAGATGCAAGACAGTGAATGTCAAGAAAGATTCCAGTGTCAATAGATATTACTTACAGACTGTTTCGAAAGCAAAGACCATTGAATATTTACTTTATCAGTGTGTAGCCATGAGTCCAACAGAGATCAAATCTAATATTGTCACTTTACAACTAAGTTATTTTGACATTCACCCAGTAGATCAAAATTTAGACGCTTATCAATTCTCGCTTTACTCCACTTGTCAATTAACTAGCAAGTGTAATTTCACCAGTGCATAACCGTTTCGACAATCCTCACTTTGTGAACGTCATCTGCCATGAGTCTTATTGAAATCCATCAGTAAGTTAATATTCTGTTTTGATACTGGTTTTCACATGTTGTTTTCTGTGAAGCAGGGAAAGTTATTAAAATTTCATTAAGCTAAATCTATACTTATGTGTGTTTTGCGTAATACCACAGAAAGAGAAAATAAGTGCCATTTTCATTTATTTGCTAGCTGATTTAAACAAGAAAATACCTAATTCATATCGGTAAAAATGACTCCAAGAATATTCAATGTAATGTATTCAGTATTACCTTTCTGTCCTTTTTCAAAATAAATATGGCAGTTTTGTACTACGGTACAGTGTTATAGCCCATATACTTTAAAAAAATAATTTTAGCACAATGCAAAGTGGTATAGTAATACTGACTCTTTGTTATGTTCTACGAAGTTTTTTGACGTTTATATTTACACTACTAAAGTACATTTAATATATGAGAATAATTTATACATCATCGATTCATATTCTGTTTCAGTAGTGTATCACATATTATGGTGAAAATTAAGGGTATCAAATGTTATTAATCATCATTTATTGATTTCATCACTGTAAACAAATTGTTTTACTCCATTGGAAAAACTCACTAGAATTTAAACTTCACTTTTTTACGAAAATTGATATTTCTAAATATACTTCATCTTGTCAGTTGACCAATCGATAGCGAAATAATGACTGTTATCAGTGATATGGGATCAGCGTGCGTATTTCAGATTTGTCCATTATGTTGAAGACATAACACTAACCACATAGGATGTATTACTAGATAAGATTGCCTGTTTAAGTCACTGGGCTATCTGAATTTTTTAGTCGACATAATGCATTGTCATATTTTCCCTAATTTTTGTTTGTTTTAAACAATCATTTCTGTCCTTAAGTCATAAAATGCACTCAGGCAGATTTTTAATTGACTTTCAAACTGAATGTGCTCACATCAGGGCGAAGAAGGAAAAATATCATAGGGAATTATTAGTTTATACTCTAGATTGAGTAAAACTGCATCACATAATGTACTATAGATTTCTAGTTTACTTGAAGACCTTGGATGAGAAGAAAATAATTGTACAACAAATTACACTGAGAATTCTGTGCATTCTTTAGACTTTTTTTTCAGAATAAAACTGTTAATATTATTGCTAATTGAAAAGCTTGTAATCTGTTGAATAGGAACAACACGTAAACAAAGTGGTTTCACGGCTTAAACTCCTATTTTTTCATTTAATAACCATTATTTTATTAGAACATGATGTACTTCGTGTTTTCAAATGAAAAAGGATTATTTTACCAGTATTTATAGATAAGGAGACCAAATTAGTTTTAAAAACACCCATCCACTAGTAGTTAAGTAGGGAGTGAAATCGATTTCAGTGATTTTTGAATCAGGTTGCAGTACTAGTTACTTTTTCGTAGTGTCCTATGTTTTGACCTATGTGATGAAAAGGCACTTTTAAAGAAAAGTAATTAGTGCACAAATGTGACCAAAGAATTCATCATTGACCGGCTTCAATATAAAATTTACGCTACCATTACATTGAGAAGTTGAGACTATTAGGACGCGCCAAAGTTGTCGTAACAACATAGTTGAGATTATTTCGAGAATTAAAAGGGGGTAGTTTTTGTCCTTGTATCATCGGACTCTGATTTAGTATATGAGTTGTCTCCTGAACACCCCTAATAGATTGACTATACTAGTTTCCATTCAGGAGGAAGTTGTAAGTTAAAGTTAAAGAACTTGTAAGTGTATACTATTAGAAATTCATCAAAACGAATCACCTATTCCGTACTCCTCAAGGCTTTTCCACATAAGTAAACAACATATATGACAAGTTTAATCTCGGATAGAAATTTCCTCTTAACTTAGATTTACCTGGAATGTGTTTCATCACATCGATTTACTATTAAACATCACACTTTCTGAATTTGTTCGTGAAGCAGTTTCTTCTGAAATTTTGTGGACCTATGATAATAAATTTGAAGTAATTTCGTGGATAGTGACTAGGAGTGTCTGAAGGTCTCCGGCAAGCACATTGAGTGATATGGGGTCGAATTACTGAGAAGACATAAATTCCCTCATGGCTGGAGATATGCCTCACTGATGAATGCCATTAAGGACGAAAATTACGTCATGGTCTTCCTATCGACCACCTGCAACCATCTAATATGTAAATATGTCTTTCAGATACTAAATCTGTCCTCCATCTCATTTACTACCAAATTGTTTAGCCTAACTTCAAAAATGCAACAATTGTATAAATATGACAGTATACTTGTATGAAAAGGATACACACTGCATTACCTTTCACAAAGATCCATTAAATTTCAAACTGCTGAATGGCTTCTCCAAGTCTTTAAGCATATGTCCTCCTAGTATTAAATGTAACAGTAGTAGTAATTACTCCAATTATATACTAGAAGCAGTAATTCACTTTGTACTGCGTTAAATTTTAAATCATACAATGTAAACAAAAAAGGTTTATATTTATACAATTAAACTATTAATAGTTTGTATGCACACCATATATATATATATATATAACGTAAACAAAATTCAACTAATTTCACTCTGTTCGTCACCAGTTGCACACATTCAATAATACATTTGTTTTAATACACATTGCAGGTAAGTAAGTTCATTAAACCGAAATAAAGCGAAAAAAACAAAATAATACAAATCTATTCAATAAAGCAAAACATTCATCAGAATCTTATCATTATAATCATTAAAACAAGGCGATGAAAATCAGTGAGTGTTTTTCAAAAATTGAGTAAATTATCACCTTGTTGATTTTTTTCAAATGTCGTTTTTCTATTGAATGATTGATGTTTTTTTTCTTTGTCAATAGTTGATGTCGTATTTTTTTTTCAGAGAAAAAAGTGAGAATGAATTTCTGTTTGGTACTCTTTTATAACTTGAACAGACACTGTTTTCTTCTAACTAAAGCACCATTTTAGGTTTTTGAAGGCAAAAAACAACCTACTGTTAAAGAAGAGGAATACTGTTAGATGTACAATAATTTTGTAGATTAAAAGAAAATAGAAAACTACGAATAGACATTATGGAGCTATTTGACAATGAAAATATTAGATTTTCTAATATTCTTTTTGACAGATACTTGCCATCATTGAGAACTAGATGAAACAACTTAGGATAGAAAGATTTTGACTACCCATAGGAGTACGGTTTTGTCTTCTTTGTATCGCTGAAGCTGTGGCCATTAACATAGATACACCGGAGCTGTGCATACAAAAGAGAATTATTCAACCACTTCTACTGTCATGCTAATAACTTTGTTGATTTTGATGACCTAATTTTGTCTTTTTGCCTGTTCTTTAATTGCTTATAATTCTTGTATTCATTTAGAAATCTTACGTGATTTCATATTCTCTACTTTGTTCCTATGCGTATCCTAAGTAAAGTTCAATAATCAAACTATCCATATTATCACATAACTTCTTTTTAACAACAGTTTGTGGTAACTCATCACCTTTTTTATTGCTCTAATTTCATTAACAACTAATTTTCCTAACTGATTTTGTATTACGTAACTCCAGTAACCAATCTTCACCTGTTTAGTTAAAATAACCATAACCAATTGTAATTTTGTTTGACAAACTTCCTGTACACATACATAAAAAATAACACATACATATTTTCAAGTATTGGATTTGAAGGAATTTTGTTTTATTGCATGGAGGGTTTCATCATGGGCTGACATCAGTTAGAGAACCACTGGAAAACCTGGGAGTACTGGACACCTGTTTCACCCTAGTTTGGGACTTTTCAGTAGTACGCACCCACCGGGATTCGAACCCAGGACCTTCTGGTCACAAAGATAGCGGGCTTGTAGAACATTGAGCCACTATCTCGTGAATTGGTAAAAGTTAGAATTCAAGGAAATGCTAAACCATAGGTCCATATGGATCTGCTACATAATGATGTAACTTATGATTAAGTGACTCTAAGTTTAGGTGTTGGATTCATATGAGAAATACCCTTCGGTGTGGGGGGATAAATCATTGGCATCGGTTAGTAAAGATAGCCATATTTAAACACGTTCGACCTCCATCTGGTAATCTACAGGCTTCAGTAATTTTGGAAAAGGTGTGTAATATTCCTTGAGTTGTAATGAGTTCTGGTGTGCTACAACCTTCACCCTTTGACTTATCTTACATTCTCAAAAGTACTATTTTTCCGCTCTCTACACCTTTTTCTTCTACTGCTCAGTATATAGTTAACTTATTTTATTTCTTCATCCTTACGTTTCATTACACGTATGACTTCAGCGACTTCATCTGATGAATGAAATTATCAAACAAAGAGGTGTACCTATCAAACAGTTTTCAGTTTGTATTACACAGACCAGTCACCAAACACGTTCAAGATAACGATGACTGGACTTTACTGTTCACTAAATTATAAACATCAAATATACAGTACAGCAAATAAGCACTGATATTTTGCTGTGTTTCAAATACACAGTTAAACGAGTTTTACGATAGTCAGTGATGAACTAAAGCAGAGTGTTCATTCTAATTACACTTAAGAGCACTTACTGAGACTATCGCTACTCACATATATAAACGGTTTTTCAGACTACAAGTATGCTGGTGAAGTTTATTCGGTTGATTGAGAGCTAACAGTAGGACTTCGTGAGCATGCTTCATCCCGTCTGGGACTCGTCATCTGTGTGCATGTGTATTCCAAGTGAGTGGTGGTATTCCTATTGACACTCAAATCCAGTCCTCATAGCTTCAAACGAAAAGTCCTTAATATGACAAAACACGCGTCCTAGATCCCACTGCCTGCTACCAATCCACTAAAGACATCGTACTAACCATAAATCATCATCAAATAAATACTTATTGGTTCAGGAATTTTTATTTGGGTGTGTAGTCTGAGTTGGTTGATTTAATTGCTAAGCTTTCATTGTCCTCCTAGGCAACATCTTTAGCGCAAGCTTTAATATGAAGTGAACTTATTGAATTCTGCATAAATGGTATAATTGTATCTCATGATAGCCACTGTCATGATTAGTTATTCACTTACATTCTTAGTGATCAGTTTTATTGACTTGTGATTTAGACATTTTTGTCGCACGATTTATTTTTCATTAGTTTGTAAATTTGGTCTGTCTGTTAATCTCTGATTCATCTGAGCACAGGGATTGCAGAAATTCCTTGGTATTCTTGGTGTTTCTTCTGTTTAAAATTCCTATGTACTCTCAGCCACATTAGCGACCATAATTTCCTACTGCACTAATATGAAAGAATATACATCGTCTTTTTACAGCTAATTTATTTTCTTGGTTTCTCATTCTAAGGAGATACCCACTTTGACCAATTTTGTGTTTATCTCAGTTTATGCATTTTATTTTGTAAAAGATGCTGATCTTGTTTTCTTTTACTGTCGGATCCTTTATCATGCACAATATTAAATGCAATGATTTTGTTAGCTTGTGTGGTATGTCTATTTCAAATGGCTTTAATATTCTAGCCATCATTTCAGAGATATTCTTTATGTACAGCAGAATGTGTTTTCTTGTGGTAATTATTTTTACACTCACACAAAAGGCTCTTTTATGGTTATTTCTATTTTCTGTAACAAGACGTAAAAATACGTCATATGTAAATTTATTATCTTCTGCGTAATGGCCAGTGTGACAGTATTCATTACACGCATGTATTACTTGTAAATAAAATCCAAGTGAATTTATACTACTCGTCAGTAGAGAAAATTTACAACAAAAAATTGTAAAACGGCAATCTTTCAAATATGTTACTTCTAACACTTACATTTAGATCATTTAATCATGTACCGACTGGTCAAGGTAGGCAGAGTGAAACACAATCGAATGAAGCTGTCGTTAAAAATCGGAATATAAATAGATTATCTGTTACACCAATAAAAGATCCAATGTACTACAATGCTTAGCTTAACACTTACACTACATAATGTCACCCTGGTTATTTCAATATCTTACACTTTTATTACTTACCTTATCTCACATTCCCCATTATTGTAATTTTTTACTTAGCCTTACCTCAGTTTCTTTACAGAATAGCACTCGTGAAAAAATTCATGTTTCTTAAAGTTGTCCCACACTTAAAGCACTAGTATATACCATTTAGGAATTGAAAGTTGGAGAGAATCTCGTCTCAGTCTTATACAATAACACAAAGCAGTGTTGTTATGACTTCATTTTTAACTCTATGAAAAAGACATCAACCTCTGGTTGAATCCAACTCGTCTGAGCATTTGTATTTTCCTAGATGCTTAAGTAGCTTTTTTATTGAATACACTAGTATTAACGCAGCAATTATTCTTAGGTCACAAATTTTGAGCACAATAAAAATAAAAGTTTAATACTTGTATTTTTAAGTATTTGGTCATAGGGAAAAAACAAGAAGAGAGCTGTATGGAAGAGAAAGTTGTTGTCTCAGATGAAATCCTCAACTAATGTAAGATGGAAATTTGTGAACTGTGGTAGAGTGTTATTCCATTGCTCAAAAGTTTATTTAATATGACACATGATGATACAGTATTAACAATCCAGTTTTTAAAACTGTGTAACTGGGTGTTACATTAGATAAACTTATCAGATATGAAGTTATCAAAAAGACTGTACATTCGTGAATAAATAACAAATTGGTGAAAAAGTTTCAGAACAACTTGTGGTTAAAGATCAAATTATAACGAATAACCAAGTGAAATCATGTAACACAAACAGGGATTAGTAACGTAACAATAAGAAAAATTAAACACGGAATTAGGACATAAAGCAATCGGGTGATAATGACTGAGATAACTGGCTCCTTACGGTGTTCATAGTGAAGACAGATGTTGGACGTCTTTTCTAAATATAGTGTTGGCTTGAACGTTTTGATTATTAATGCTTCAGCTATATCCAGATGTCTTGATCTCACTCCCTGAGAGTGGCTTAATATGATCTAATAGTGTGAAATATTCCCATATTATGAATTAAAAGTCAGTCTGAACGAAGAATATTCTTTTCAGTGATTTCTCAACGACTCTCTGCACTTCCTCGACGTCCTACTAACGAGAAGAGAGGATGGTTCCGTCAAAATAAACATATTTAGAAAGCTAAAGACCAAAGCTTGGTATGCACACTTCCTTAGCTTCGTACCTATGAAATACAAACGTAATCTAATCAGGTGCTTAGCATTTAGAGTGAGGTCTATTTGTTCCAAAGACTGCGTGAAGAAAGAACTCCAGGTCATCCGAGACATTCTAAGCGAGAACGAATATACAGAGAGGTTCATTAAAGCCGACATATGTTACAATAGGCGTAAACATGAACTGGCAACTGTGGAGAAAAAGCCTCTGTTTTAATTGTCTCCAATTCAAGGGAGATAATCCTGCGGAGATTCTATCCCAACGTTTAACCAGGGCAATCAAGAAAACTTTCTACTTCGCACGTCTGTCTATGCTTCAGTAGCCATCTAATGTTCACCCAGCAACTCAAAGATGTCTTACCTAACCTTGGCTCTTCTTCATGCATACACCATTTCAACTGTTCCTGTGGTTCAAGTTATATAGGGTGCACGATTAGGCAGGTTCGTCTACGGGTTCGAGAACACTTATCAGCTTGGTTCAGGAGGGGGGAAATTAAGTGCATAAAAAGCTCGATCCTGTCACACTTGGTCGATACTGGAAATCGTATCGATGTCAACACAGCTTTCGGGGTCATATACCCAATTCCGAAGCCATTATCATGTACAGTTCGCTTACGTCTCCTGCACATAGCTGAAGCTGTTGCAATAAGATCGACTAAACCAGAACTTTGTATCCAAAAAGGACACGTCCAGACGCTGTTCCTACCGTAGCCGAACTTGGATTGATAATTCTTCTTCTCACCAAGAGTGCTCCTTGCCCTAAACCATCATAGTTTGTTTCCTTTGTTTATTATTAAAAATATTATTATTACAATTATTATTATTCGTCATAATTTATGCCATTCATGAAAACATTCCCTCAATACTATCGAATTTTCATTTATACGGACTTATTATTAGTGATATTATCTTTTCTCAAGATATGCCTCCACCTGTTTCATTTCACATATTCGTTATTTCATTATGGACCTCTCATTGAGGTCTTACTATCTCCTGTTTAACACAGGCCACTTTGTATTAGCCACTCACCTGACACGTTCGATAACCTTTAACTGATTTGTCAATTTTCCTACCCCACACTCTACAAATCTATTATGATTAATCACCACCATTGTCTCCCGTTTTACAATATTTCTAGTCGATTTCAGCCTAGCACGTTTGTCACACAAATACGACTATTTATTTTGACACCTCATAGCTAATCTGTTATTCTACGTTAAAAATGTATCCACCGCATACCTGGCTATCTTTATTGTAACGACCACAAATATTATATTTTATAATTGTAAGAACCTGAAGAGACATTATTGAAAAGAATATTCTTCGTTCAGATTGACTTTTAATTAATATGATCTTGCAAAAGACTTTGAAGGATTTCTCAAATGCAGCTAAAATTTACGAGTTAACAAGATGTCTTGTTACCGAACTATAAATACACCTACCTTCTCCGTTCGCTAACCAGTCTGGATAGTGTTATCGAGAGTGTTTTCCAAGTGATTGCATGGTACAGTAAATGTGCCTAACTCAACAGGAGCGAGTAAACTGATACACTCAAGTTCTGCTTTGAGGGAGAGAACTTCTAGAATTAGCAAACTATCCGTTTCATGTTAGCTTTTTGTAGATCTCCTCAGCGAGTTATAAACACATTTTTGCAGTTGAACGACAAAGAAATTCAACATATGTTTTATACTATTCGGATTAACATTTATCAAGTGTACGTATAATCTCCAGTGTACATGTTAAACATATTTTGCTATCGACTGTAAATTGTGACTGAATAATATGATCCTATTTCTGTAACAATTTGATGATGCCTGTAAACAGGCGTCCCTCATGTACTGTATCATGAGAATAAATTTATTTATTTATTCCTATACTTCATGATGTGCTCCATTGAATGACTTGTTATATTTTGGAATAACCTCAAGCTTTATTTTTTCCCAAGTATTTTTAATCCATCCAAAACATACTTGGGTTTTTTTGTTAATGCGAAGTTAATATTCCTATATTTCATGACGTGCTCCATTGAATGACTGGTTATCATATTGTTCCCACAGACCTAAGACAAAAACGCCAGCAACCATGTAACTTAACCATGAACCAAATTTATGAAATTCATATAATGCTTATCCATGCCTGTATATTTGGTGTGTCCTACACAAGTAGGAAAAAATGTGTATTTTATTAAAACATTATTATTAATTATGATTGCTAATCGTATATGTAATTTATCATATTGATGATGCCTGTAAACTGGCGTCTCTCATGTACAAAATGAGAATATACTATTATTATTATTATTATTTTTATCCTATTTCTGGTTTGAAGTCGATATTTGAGTGGACATTATTAAAGTTTTGGACAGAGTTTCCAAGATTCTAACTCTCACCACAAATACTAAAATAATCACTGATGCATCTCCTGTAGAGACGAAATTCACTGATTACCGTGATAAGGTAATGTTTTCTTACCTTGTCATAAAACAGTCGGCCAAGAGACATCCTAGAGGAGAACCTGTTGCTAGAACATCTATTTGCCAGTAGATTTCGTTGTTGAATCTGAATCTGAGCAACAGCTCTTTTAAATAATGAATCAATATGTAGACATCAATATTATCGGACTGAATAAAATCCCACAGAAAATAGTGAAACAGTGGCGAAGAGACGAACAACATCTAAGAAAACCATTGTTTTATCTACCAGATTGAAATTCTCAACTCAGTCAAGGAAATGGAATGTATGTCGAAGGTTCAATCTCGACAACTTCCTCTCACCACTCCAAGAATCTCTTACAATCATATATCGACTGAGTGATAAGGAGGATTTATTATGTCTAGTACTGGACGGAGTCGAACATCTTATTTATGTATCCTATGTAAACTGTACTTCCACAGCGTTATAGAACCAGACAGACGAAGTGGTTCATATAGTTCCGTACTAATAAATGATTCATCTTTCATTTTCTTCAATATTTCTGTCACTTGTAGCTCTGTCTTTTCAGTGGGATCTTTCTTAGATGTCTGTTATAGGAAATTTTCGCCAATACATAGAATCAGTGAAATACTATAGCATTATTTAAAATAATCTCACAGTGCTTAAAAATCCAAAACAAGCTCTTTCAGCTGGGATTAGTCTAAGTAATTTTATAATGAATAAATCCGATTTAGTAACCAAATTATTCCAGGAGATTCATAATATCTGTGGTCTGCATATTTAAAACTAGTTAAAGTCTATCAAAATAGTCTGATTTTTTCAGCAGAACATTTCCAGGACCTTTATCCTAGTGTGCCATGAACAACTTTTTATTCTTCTTCACTTCTGTTAACTGATTTCTATATTCTTCGGACAAAAGCTGATGAAAGCTAGATTTTTTTAGTAATGTGACTGAGACGGCAATTTAAAACAGTTGATTTGAAATTATCTGAATTGTTACACGAAACTGGAACTAGATCATTTATCCGATTCATTAGGTTCTGGAATGGGATATTTATGTTCAGCTCACTAACTTTTCAAGTCACGTCTCATGAATGTTAGGATTTGCACTCGTATTGATGATGGAGGTAGAGTAGAATAATTAAACACGCATTTTTCAGAGCAAGAAGGAAAAGTTCGCCGAATACCCTGGCTAGTGGTCACGCTAAGTTGTAAATTGGCATAAGCTGGAATTTTTTGGGCCATTGGGTCGGGTATCAGTGGCTAAATGGTCTACAAGCTCACTAGCCTTGTAACCAGGAGGTCCTAGGTTCGAACCCTATCGGCTGGTGCGTACTGATGAGGAGCCTCAAACTAGGACGGAACAGTCAGCTGTCTACTGCTCCCAAGTTTTCCAGTGGTTCTTTAACCGATGTCAGCTCATGATTGAATCCTGTCACCAACCAGTCAAATCCCTACAAACCAATACTTGAAGAACTATCTCCTTGATAGCAGACTTCAGACTTTTATTTAACCTCATAATGATGTTAATAGTTTTCTTCTTGGTAGCTGTGGCTGTATAGTTCTTCCATAATGTTTTCTTCATCAACGGATACTACATAAAGAACGTGGAAGTTTAGTGGGATATTCTGGAAAATCTTAAGTGCACGGCATCAGTATGACTGCAAGTGAGATATGTCAGTGTATGTAAGTTGGGAGATATATAATTTCGTCTGTCTGTCTGTCTGTCTGTTTTCGACATAGAACTTTGCACAAATGTGCGGAAGTTCAAGTTGCCACACTCCGTGCAGCACGCGAAGCAAGAGAAGAAACCACAAGAAAAGCATAATAGAAACAGTGAGCAGAGGTGTGAGAAAAAGGAGTAATAAAGAAAAACAAAACAGTTTCATTGGAGATAATAAGTCATAATTTGGTCTAAGATTCTTCCGAACGCCTTCAAATAGTCATAATCCTCTGGACACTTTTTTCAGACATTAATGGAAAACAAAACACGTAGTTTAGCGAAGAGTCTCTTTTCAACTGTCCAATCGCAATTATATATAGCTATTTTTGTATATGTGCGTGTACATTAGCTTTATCAGACAGGGAGAAAAATAAGTTAGGATTGTTGTTTATGTCATCAAAATATTTCAGAAAATGTGATGAATAATCTAATTGTAAATAGAGGAGGTGGAGTGGTAAAGACTAACATGAAGGTAGTGGTAGTGAGTTGTCAAAGATAGTTATCAGTGTCAGTCAGTGCATTAGAGAAGTTGAATAAGTGGATTGTAGTTGTGTAGTAAGATGAATGATTTGATGAGTCAGAATAAATGATGTTTGTGTGCCTCCTTTTCGAACTGCTTATAACTCTTGTATTTCTTCACAACTCTTACATAATTCCATATTCTCCTTCGTTTCTATGTACATCCCAATCAAAACTCACTCATTAAATTATTCACCTTATTAAGCAACTACACCTCACTTATTTAACTTCTCTTATGCATTGACTAACACTGACAACTCATCACCACTACCGATAGACTTCAACAGCGATTGCAATAGGGTTTTCCATTTGGGTCCTATGGCAAACTTATGGAGCTGTTAAATAAATAAAATGGTGAGAAACTGGATTAAGGACTTCCTTAGGAAAAGAAGACAGAATGAGGGTTAACGGCAGATTATCGCAGTGGCAACCGGCGAGAAGAGTAACGTACTTGAAACTGTAATTCTAGGCCAATTTGCCTTCTTACCTTATGTAAATCAGATACCGCTGCTGATTAGATATTCCTATCTAGTATCCGCCCATGATGATAAGCTCTGATTTGTTTGAAAGAAAATCTAGATCCACTGGTTGAATTTCGTGACCATTGCTTCTTCTACAGGTGAGCGTGTCTTTAAAAACACCGCTCATATATACTTAATAAATAGATTTAATCCATCTACGTTACCAAGTATTAGAGTTTAAGTTTGTTTGTAGACGGTGACCCAAGCGCTTCATCTAATTTTACAGCAGCAGCTTTTAGGGTTTTATAACAGTATGGGCTCTTCTTAATGCTTATTTAAGTTTTGATGCTCATATGTTTTTTATAAGATCTTGTTTGAAATATTGGATCCAGGTAGCGAACATATTAGAAGAAGTGCGAATGATATGGATTAAATTGATCTAATAACTATCAGACGTCTCATTTAAGCAGAAATTGGATCAACTAGTTTTATTCCCACTTTCATATAGCATCCCATACAGTGCATAGAGACTTGAGTGCTAGTTTATCTTATCTATTTCTCTCCTTTAGAACCGACCACAGGCGAGGACACCACCTTTAAGTTCAGAAACGACTATCAAATATTCTGGATTTGGAAGTTGATTTTTCGTACCGAAATATGAACCAGTGAAATTCGCTACTGGAGCAGGTAGTATCAGCACCTTTGCTGTTGTCTTATCTATTGAACCTGATGCTAACTGCATGTTAGGAATGACATCTTCTGGCTTCAGGTCACCAACTGTCATACTGAATTTCAATCCTTTTTCAAGTACTTTTATCTCACTAGAGTTTACTTCTCTCGATAAGAACTAATCACCTGTATTAGCATCGATATCAGCTCGCACTCTAACTATATGAACAAGGAAAAGTTAACGATAATGGGTTTTAACTGATTTGATATTTCTCACTTAACTGTTGCTTTTGTTATTAAGTATGATATGCATTTGATGTACTTTAATATCATAGGTACTTCACTGTAGGAGGTATTCCTTGATTTTCCATTGTGCCGCTGTAGACAAACACCTAAAAACTAATCTGTTGACTGATTACAAGACGTAGTTGCCTGGAGTTTTGGTGAGAAGTTATGACCAGTAGGGTTCACGAAGTCTAGTGTGAGAACAAATGCTAGCTGATGACATTGGCTTGGAGTTGAGCCATATGTCACGAATTGGCAGTTTTTACTCATAGATATTTAAAGTCTGTCCTAGTGGAAGCATGGTTATCAGGTCGGCCTCATGAACTAAAGGTCTGGCTTCAATCAGCGGTGGGCTCACTTGTGTGGACTGTTGAGTAATCTTGTAGCAGGACTATAGTTCTCTAAATTAAATTACATTTGATTTATATGGGTTTTTTCAAAATATTTTCTAGGGATTTCTGAAGAAAACAGGAAAGCTTGGGAGTGCGACCAGCGAACCTAACCCTTAAAATCAACCCAGTATCTACAGACACTTTGCAGCGGTGAGAAAAACATATATATCGCAGTTCTATAGATCAGCATTAGTGATTTCAGCAATTTGTCTGCCCATGCATAATATTTAGTGCTGACTTTTCTTCAATGTTGCCGTTCACACAGTTAACTGTGTGTTTTGTTATCATATTTGTGGGTATAATGTCTCTTCCAAAGATAAATTTTGATCATACCTATGTTAGTGCTTGATTCAAATTCGTTAAAGGGTATCATATATGAATGCCAACACATAAATTTCTTCCTTACTTTCACAATGAGACATTTATTATATTATAAGAAAGATGCTTCATATACTTTGTCCCAGAAACGTAACTGCTTGATCACCGTAATCCTAACTGTGGCTTTTCTAATTCCCATAGTGCCAAGCTGTCTGTCAATATATTGTTAAAAATAAGAACTTAAAACTTTTGTCTTTTATAGATTGTGTGTGACAAGATTTCACGTTAGTGGAAGCTAGTAAACATTTCAGTGGCAGGAAATTTCAGTTAGTTATTAAATTATTTTGAAATACTCACTTCTTTTGCTAAATTTGGATAAAATCACAGCTTATCTGGAAACTATTATGTATTGAAAATAATGTATTTCAGTCAAACTGGTCACATATCCGTATATATATATACATATTAGTTTGTTTATTAGATGTATCGCACAGTGAAACAGTATTATTTACTGGATGACGTTTCGAACAAAATTTCTTGTTCATAATCATAACAATTGTGATCACAAGACTTTGAAATTTGAGTTTTATACTTTTCTTTGTCTTCTCCTATTTGTCTTAATGGTAGTAGAATTTTCCAGATATCTGGGACAGGTGCTGAAGCATTCCTATTACACGTATTTACAGTTGATTCGATAAACAAAGCTTCTGTTATCAATCTCTCCCTTCCACACTGTGACATTAGATTTCAAAATTGTCATCTTGTCCAATCCTATTGTATGGTTGTGTGTAACTGCATTTAGTGAGTGCTATAGTTGAACTATTCTTATCTTATTCGGGTCAACCAATCCAGGTTTTACTGCTAGGTTTTTATGTTCGGCTAGTCTGACTGCCCCTGTTCTACTAGTTTGACCTGACAATCATTGCAGGGTGTTAGATAAACTAAATTGTTTTGTTTTAACGGCTCCACAGGATCGTTTAATCGACAAAGCTTGTTTCTAATTGAGTTTATGGGTTTGAATACCACTTTTATCCCTGCCTTGTTAAGAATTCTGCGTAAGATTTCTGAGATTCTTTCCTTGTATGGAATTACTACTGATGATTTAGATTCCTTGTTGTTGGTGTTGTCACTATCTTGAGCATGTTTGACATGCATGCCGTCATTAATATTAGTATTATTACTATCACTGTCATTTAAATAAATAAATAAATATATAATCGTGATGTGAACGAATTATAGCAACAGTGACATCAGTGTGTACGAAAAATAGTAATTGTCATGATAAAAATGTCTAAACGAAGAAAATGTAATTTGTTTTATCAATCCACAAAATGAACGTAGCGGGCATGTTTACTGATTTGCCGACCACTACATGTTTGATATGGAGAATGGATAGGTATTTGTGCCGTTAGAGTTGAATCAACTGTCTTAGTATTTGGTTATGCAGATGTCGATGTAGCTTCGAAGTCGCTGCCTGTGTAGGCTGGTTTAATATGGAAATATTCTCCCGTTTTCCATTTTTGTTCACTGTAAAGTGTTTTTCTGAAGGTTTAAGTAACTTGGAAGGGACCTTCGTGTGGAAGTTGCAATCCTTTTCTCATGGTGTCTACTCCAACAAAGACAAATTTACAAGTTTCCAGGCGTTTATTGACCTGATCTCTTCGGAGAAATTGTCAAGATGCTATCTGCTGAAGTTGGAGCATTTGTCTAGTTATTCGGTTGGTGAAGTCAGCTGAGGGAACTAGCTGTCCAGGCAAAGTTAGGTTAGTACGATAGACGAGTCGACCTGGTATACATCCTAAATCTTCTTTGATAGTAGGTCGGATACTGCTTAGATGTATCGTTCTGTGCCATCAGGGAGCCTTTCAGTTGTATATGGAATCTTTCCACAAGACCATTAGCTGCCTTCAATATCAGAAAGTGGTGTGAGTACCTTGATATGATTAAGAGTAATAAATTGTGCTCGAAAAGTCATCAATAGATATTATTGTATAACACTGTTTGGCTGTGATAGTTTAACTTTGTGGAAACAAGTAATAATAAATTTTCTTTTTAAAAGTTATTTTGACAGCTGTGTGACATAAACTCATATACATAATGAAGACATTATTCTTCAACTAGTTAGTACATTTGTAAATGGTAGTCATTGTAATGGTTACTTTCCTTGTAGATTTATTTCATGGGGTTGTTTCAGAAATAATCTGCACAAGAACATAGCCCTGGACTTTCATTTATTTTAAAATATTCATCTACATTTATATAACTGTTCTATGTGATTAATTTATTTTGAGCCGACAAAATATGGAGCTTGTTGTCGTTACAGTGTCACTATAGGAGGAGATATATTTTAGCTGAATGTGTATGTGACCTGTAAGCCAAACAATTAGTCCTGACATGGATTGTGTTGTTGGATATTTATTGAGACGTGCTAAGCAGTCAAAACTTAGTTTCTATATATCTTAAATTAGAAATGTACCGGTTATGTGATGTGATTTCTAGTGATATCGCCTTTCCATGCAGCAATAAATTTTTGCTTACTCAGTTATTATTCTGTGTGATGAGGTGTTCAGTAATATATTGTTGTTGTGCTGCAGTAATAGTAAAAATGAACCAAAATCTAGCGAATTTTCACTGTTTTGACACGTTCTTAGTCAGGTAGCACGGGATATCTTTTTGACTTGATTTTTCAGAAATGCGTAACTGCAACCCTATAAAAACTGTCCTTTGAGCTGTGAAATTTTGAGGAGAGTACGTAGCTAATCAGATTTACTTAGGAATTCAACGCTTTACTGTTTCAAACTTCTCATTTCCTGTGTCTTAAAGGTTTTTTCTTGAAAATTTACTGTAAGTTCATCATGAACTTCCCTTTGGAATTATTACTTATCATTTAAGCCACACCGAACATTTAGTGTTATTCTCAGTACCTCAGTTATACACTAAAGTTACCATAATAATAGCATTCGTCTCTAATAGAAGCTCTAGAAATTGCTCAGTCAATATACTTATGATAAAAATGAAGATAATTAAAGTAGTGTTCTAAATAGTGAGGATTACAACAACCAATTGTGTACCGTTCTGTGCGACGAAGAAAAGTTTTTAAAATCAACCAACCAGAAAGATAGAACGGAAGGTATTGAGAATGAATTGTCAAAAACTTTGAAGAAGTTGAAGGACGAATCTATCATTGCTTCGTACATGTACGAACACATCAAGCCATCTGGTTCCACCATCCCTCGTTTATATGGCTTTCCTAAGGTGCATAAAGATGGTGTCCCTCTGCGACCTATATTGGACATGCTGAACTCTCCTAATCATTCTACAGCAAAATGGCTCACTGATATCCTTGAGCCAACAAAAACAAATCTAGGTAAAAATAGTCTTTCGGACACTTTTGACTTCGTCAGTTGCGTTGATGGAATTAATGTGACCAGTAAGTATATGATTTCATTAGATGTTTGCTCGTTATTTACAAATGTGATTACATCGGACTAGAATGCATAACTATTAGAGTGCCAACTAACTATGTGAAGCAGCTTTAATTGAGATGCACGCTTAATGTGTACTTTAGATTTAATGATGTCATCTGTAACCAAAGGTATGGGTCGTCATGGGGTCTCCATTAAGACCTCTCCTAGCGGCTGTCTTCATGGAGAGTTTGGAAAAAACAATCTCAAGTTTACATATGTATAAGCGATGCATTGATGACACCATTATTTAAGATAAAAATTATTCAACTGCTGAGCTTCTTGGTTCTCACTCATCTATGCTTTTCAAGAATAGTCGAAATCCGCATTTCATTTCTTAGATGTGATGCTCGATAGAAGACAGGACGGCATTTTAAGAAGGTAGATCTAGTGGAAGCCAATATTTACAGGTCAGTACACTTAACTTCAACAGTTGGTTACCTCTAGGCAGGAAGCGAAATCTTATTCGTTCTCTAGGCTCCAGAATTCGGAAAATTTGCTCTGTAGATACGGTCGACTTAGAATTTGAAAGCCTTCGCACAACTCTCCTAAATAATAGATATCCTACAAGGTTTATCGACAGGAACACCAAGAAAGAAGCCATTCCCAGCCAAATCACAGTGCCGACGAGGACATTGTTTATGAGTTCGGCTTTCAAAGGTGATATTATTTCTGAAATGGTTGATCTAAATGTATTAAACGTTTTTCTATGCAACTGGTATTTACCAGCCGGAATATGATTCAACAATGCGTCAAGGATAAAATACCTCTTATGTCCACATCTACGTGCAGATTATCATTCACATGCTTGTGTGGAGCTTATTACATTGGACGTTGTAAGCGTAGTCTCTTTAAACGCATAGCTGAACACATCCACCCGGTCGGGTTAATGAAAGGTGAGCATAAGACGACAAAGTCTTCAATCTGTGAACACCTTCTGGAGTCACGTCATTCAGCCCCACGTAATTTATCTTTTAAAGCTACCTACAGGACCAAATCCAATCACTCTAAAAGCTTACTTTTTCTCCACTTATGTATAACCGAAGCTCTAGATATAGATGGACAAAAGCCTAAATTATGTATTCAAAAACGTATTGTAAAACCCCTTTCTCTACTTTGGTCATGGTAATGTTCTTTTATTTTAATCTAAGTTACTACTTGGATTCATTCCACTTCACTTCACCTTCACCGTCTTTATTGTTATCATCATAGTAGTCTTAATTTTTCAGAAAACACGACCTACAATTTAAAATCTCTATACCGATTCACTTATTTAATAATCTTAAGAAGTATTGTAATTCATCTACTTCAACTCTATCCCCTTAGTAAATCATTTTAATTATCTTTATTCTTATCATTTGTGCAATATTGACTGAGAAATTTCTAGTGCCACTTGATGCCTTTTACCGTAATATAAATACGACTATAGAGCTTGGACATGAAGTCGTTGAAAAGGGATATTTCTTCACTGATGAAAAAAAAACTGTTTCTCCTTATAAATTAATGGGTATATTTCGGGATCTAATGGAATCGTTGACGGCTTTCATCTTCCACTTTCTCTCGAACGCTACAATGCATAACTTGTTAACGTTACAATATTGTCAGGGTGCGAAATGTCTTAAAATCTGTTAAAATATATTTTAATCGTATATACAAACAGACATGCAATCGATTAATCGATTCAAACATATTTAAGGGCACTAAAATTTGTGGAACTGACTGAAAGATAGTAAGGCGGACAGGCGGTGTGTATCACCTAATCTTAATACTAGAGAAAAACAAAGTTAATAGAAAGTACTAAAATATTTAATATATGAATTGTCCGTAAATGGAACATAGTAGTGTTCAAAAACTACATAGAATAATGAACACTGTCTAAGCTTTATGATAGTAGATTATGCGACGTAAGTACATATTTAAAAGAATGCATAAATGATGTGAATTTATACCTATAGAACATTTAATGCTGGTAATGAATGTCTTGAAAATCGCCCCCGAGACATCGGCGGACTTAATGGTACAACTACTGGAGAAGCTGTGGAAAGAGAGCAAGGTACCCGCGGATTGGAAGAAAGGCTATTTATTCAAACTGACAAAGAAAGGAAACTTTAGTCAATGCAAGAATTGGCGCGGTATTATGTTCCTGTCAGTTCCAAGCGAAATACTAAGCCGCATCATCCTGGAGAAAATCAAACACGCCCTGCATTTGAAACTTCGACAGAAACAGGCTGGATTCAGGAGAAACAAGTCATGCATCGATTAAATCGAAACAATATGTGTCATCATTGAACACAGCTTGGAATGGCAGTCAGCTCTCTATCTCAACTTCATCGACTCTGAAAAGGCATTCGACAGCGTCAACCGAGGATTGATTTGGCAACTACTTAGCTACTATGGGATGCCGCCAACAATTATACACCTCATCCAACAGTTGTACGATAGTTCTGCGCGCCGAGTGGTCCACAACGGGAAACTCACGGAATCCTTCGAAGTGAAGACGGAGTAAGACAATGCTGCATAGTGTCTCCAATGATTCTCCCGATTGCAGTAGGCTGGATAATACGACAGACAGCGGGCAGCGAGGAAATAGGCATAAAATGGACCCACACAAAAACTTGGAGAATCTGGACTTCGCCGATGGTATCCGTCTGATTACCCACAAACTGGAAGACATACAAGTGAAAAGCAACAGGTTGGAACAAGAAGCATTCAGAGAAGATAGGACTTCAGGTGAACATAGACAAAACACTGGGGATAACGCTTCCTGGGCAACACCAACAACAACAACAACAGACAACAATCAGTATAAATGGGAGGAACCTGAAAGAAACAAACTCCTTTACCTACCTGGGAAGCATCGTTTCAACTACAGGTAGAACTGACAAAGATATCATAGCAAGGATCGGGAAAGCAAGGTAAGCTTTCATTACTCTCAAGTCTGTGTGGAGGTCAACATCACTCAGCATGAAAATGAAAGTAACATCCGGATTTTCAACTCCAGTGTGAAGTGTGCTACTGTACGGATCAAAGACTTGGCGCGCCATGAAGAGCACCTTAAACAAACTACAGACCTTCATCAACAGCTGTAGTCGCTCAATACTCAAGATCAAATGGCCGGCCAGAAAAGATCAGCAATAGGGATCTCTGGGAACCAGCCAACCAACCCAGCAGGAACCAATTGTGTTGCAAATATTGAGGAAGAAATGGAGATGGATTGGTTATACTCTTAGGAAACCATCAAGTGACATCATTAGACAGGCCCTTGAGTGGAACCCGGACGGGAAGCGGTGAGTTGGTCATCAGTGCGAGGGTGATTTGGAGGAGGTGATGTGAAGAGGAGATGAAAGATGTGGGCAGACGTGGAGCCAGGTGAAAACTTTGGCAGAGAACCGAACGCAAAGGAAACGTGCGGCTGAAGCCCTACGTTCCTCTAGGAACTAAAGGAAACAATGGTAATAATAGTAATCATAATAATAAATGTCTGACTGAGGAACTAGAAAAGCTTGAAAAATCATCAGCCATAGGTGCACATTCTATAGAATCAAGTCGCAAAATTAATTTCAACAATATTGAAATAATCCAGAGAAATTTTAGAAATCACAGGGAACATCTAATATCAGAAGCACTTCACATCAAATCTAGTCCAAGTTGTCTGAACCGAATAGGAATGATGGAATAAAACAGAATTTTACCAGGTTACAACACCTCGCTTCCCCTTGAAGTGACGAAATGAACACGAATGTGATAAGTAATTTCATTATGTAAACACATGCTGCGTTCAGAATTCTATACACTTATCAAATCCAACAATCTACACTCGGTTTTGTTATCTTTACCAATTGACCAACTTGACAACGTCAAAATTAACCCATGATGACTAAGTTGTCATATATATGTATATATTGAGATTTTGTAAATTCTGGTTTAATAATATTTTTATGGGGCTATTAGCATTAAATAGTTAAACGTCAGTAAAAACGTTATCGTTTTGTTTTTTATTCACTGAGAAATACAAAATCTTTTATAATAATGAATATCATATACACAATGCCCAAATTTTTTTCAAACTGTTAAAAGTGAACTCGGTTTGGATATATATTTATCGAAGAACTACTTATTTGATTATTTTTTCACTAAAATAATGGTAATGAAATGATGTTAAATTCGGCCTACACTATGTACACCTTCCGATACAACTATTTCTGAGCTAGTAAGCTGGATTTATATCTTCAAATCATCTATCTACCGTAACAATTTGGATTTGAAAAAAGTAGCAATTTGAAGTGTTTGCGATTTTTTTGTACAGGGAAAATACTTCTATGCAAATGAAGCTGCATTTGCTTGTAGGTATGTTTTTTTGTATTTTTAATATATTTATGCGTTGAAGTTTCTGCAGCAATTTGGTTAAGTTTTGGGGGTAGAGTTGCTAGTATCACGCCCCAACCCTCCCTCTTTATCCGGGCTTGGGACTGGCTAGAAAACTAGCGAGCTAGTAATCTAGGCAAGGTGGACTCCGGGTGAACATAGACAAGACGGAGGTTATGAAAATAACCAACCAACAACAACATAAACAGCAACATCCAGAGCCAATTGCCATCAACGGGAGGGATTTGAAAAAGGTTACTTCATTCACTTATCTAGGGAGCATTGTCTCAACTACAGGAGGAACGGACGAGGATGTCAACTCGACAATCGGGAAGGCGAGAAACACATTCATCAACCTGAAACCAATCTGAAAATCTTCATCACTCAGCATCAACAACAAAATTCGGTCGGATTTTCAATGCAAAAGTCAAGTCAGTTCTTCTATACGGATCAGAAACTTGTCGGGTGGATCGCAAAGAATATTTACAACAGCCTTTTGCAGGCCTTCATCAACAACTGTCTTCGCTCTATACTGAAGATCAGATAGCCGGATAGAATCACCAACACGAAACTATGGGAAGAAACAAAACAAGAACCAATCGCCCAACAAATATGCAGGAGAAAGTGGAGACGGACTGGACACTCGCTGAGGAGACCGCTGGGTGACATCACACATCAGGCCATTGCTCGAGTGGAACCCGAAAGGGAAGCGGCGAGTGAGTCGTTGGTGCAAGGGTGACATGGAGGAGATCGTGTGAAGAGGAGTTGAAACAGTATGGACTAAGATGGATGCAGGTGAAAAGTACAGCAGAAGGCAGAAGCAAGTGGAGACGTGCAATTGAAGCCCTATGCTACACTAGGAACCCAAAGGAACAATAGTCATCATAATAATAATGTTTTTTGTGATATCTTGCTGTATTTAAAGTGTAACCATTGAGAATTTTGTCGAAAATAACAAAATGCCAACTTTAAAATTTAAAAGCGAAACAAATGTAAGCAAGGTGAGATTTAAGAAAATCATCAAGTTTTGGTGGCACCGGTCAGCTAATACTATACATCCAACGGCACTGTGGGAAGTTCCATATTTTGAAAGCCTTCACAGACAGAGCAGTATACATACTTTTTCTACTCAATAAAAGAAGAGCTTAGTCAAAATATTTTTTAGTAGAGCATAGAATATTGCTTCCCATATATTATAAGTGAACACAAAGTAAAGACCGTACAAATCATTTAATCTAAGAATAGGTATCGGAAGAGATTTCTCAACAAGTATTCTGAAGGCATTGCATTCAAGACAACTGTCCTAGAAGCTTTAAGAAAGACTGTACAACTCACTCTGTTATTTAAACGGCAGTATTTACAAGGAGCAGTTAAATTAAGACTTGATGAGGCTATATGATTTGTATTTCCTGGAGATATAAAGTGAGTTCTGCAACAACTTGGAAAAGACCAAACACCAAATCACCACATTTATAACTACTTACTTCACTGTATGTAAACGAAAGTAGGATAATAATAATTTTTTGCTTTGTTCCAAAAACAGTACTAATGATACAGCAAGGAATTTTCAGCATTCAGTACAATATTGCATCTAATTTACTCAAAAACGACAAAAAAAATTAAAAATACACATTACATAATAGTAATAAAACGATTGTTATAGCAGCTACATAGCAAAATACTGTATGCCATACAGAGAAAAATATGCATAAAGTACAAAATTGTAGTAATAATAGTAATACCAACTAAAATAAAATAGCAGAGTAATAATTAAACGATAGAAAGTGTGACACCATAAAATACAGAAAATGAACGATGAAAGGGTCAATTCACTGTGCTAATTACATAGTAACTTATAAGTTTCACGTCTAACAGAGTCTTCGTCACAGAAAGTACGGGCTAAATAGGGTATTGTAGAATTTCGATACTTAGTGGTACGAGCATATAACTTTTTATACTGACTTCTCGTCCTACCTGATGAGATACAAGGGGATAGGTGTGAATAAAGGGGGTCCAGAGGGTCTGAGAGTATAGCCTTTGCCCATTTTGTACAGGAATTTATATGCCTCTCGACTATAGTATTAGCGAGCTCATGCAGTGGCAGACCACAAGCCCTACTCACAGCATTTAATACTCTTCGTAATATGATATAATCTTTTTTGAGAAGCCCAGAAAAGATTAATGGAGAGCAATAGAGTACAATAGGTAAAATACAGGAGTTTAAAAATTGCGAAACTAAAGGTTGGTTGATACCTGATTGTCTTAACTTTTTAATGTAGAAGGTAAGACGAAACATTTTCTTAGAGATAGATAAGATGTGTGATGACCATGAAAGGTCAGAGAAAAGAACTAATCCAAGGTATTTAATGCTTGACTTGGTTTTGATTTCCGTGCCATCTATGCTACAGGGATCATGCGAGCTAGCTAGTTCATGTAAGTCACGTCGATGCTTGAAAGTAAAGTCAAATGCCTGACATTTGGAAGGATTTAATATAAGACCATTTGACTTGGACCACTTGTTGATGTCCAACAGAAAGCTATTAAGTTTGGAGCTTCCAGACTCGGAAGTGATAGGCAGTGATACAGTCAGATCATCTGCATATTTGACAAAGTTAGTTTCGTTTGAATGAGGCAGGTCATGTAAGAAGAAAGAAAAAAGAAAAGGAGAGAGGACAGCACCTTGTGGAACACCGGATTTTGTAAGCGATGTAGAAGAAGATTTGCCGTTATATGCAGTATACTGCATTCCATCAGAAAAATAGGAATGCAACCAACTCTTTGCCCAGGATCCTGTTTGTGTCAACGATGGAGCAACTACCTAAGTGGTTGAAAAAAATAGAAGCTGAGAAACATAAGAGTTCAGTAACACGGCATCTTACAAACGATGGATACGATATTGACTGTGTCATGTCATTCACTGTTGTCAGTAAAAGAATAAGCAAAAAGATACTCGATACTGCCTTCGCCATTACCGTTCGTCAACTAAATCTTTGTTTACAAAAATATTTCCGCTGTGTTAATATTTCTCGGCTTGTTAAATGTAATTATTATTATTACCACACATCACTAAATACTTGCTGCAGTGACTAACAGTTTAATATAAATATGATATTATATTATTCATTACTTGGCTTCCAAGTGGAACTTACAGCACCAGCAGTACATTTCCATTACAGTCGGTCGCTCTCATCTCCTCTTCACATGGTTTTATCCTTTTTAATTCTGGGTCGACATTCAACACGCTGCTTCCCATTTGGGTACAACGCGAGGGTCCAAATGACGTTTTTTGTCACTCGGTGGTTTCTTCAATGTGTACGCCATCCAGATCCGTTTCCTTCAACATATTTCTAGTTTGTTCGCTACATACCAGAGTTCCTTGTTACTTATCCTTTCTTGCCTACTATCTGATCTTCAGTGTCCTGTGAGGGCAGATGTTGAAGAAAGTTTGCAACGACCCACTGAAAATTCTTCCATTGACGTTGTAACAATAGAAGACAAGGGCCGGCAACAGATCCTTTTATTACGGAAATCAACACGTATTTATATATATTTCACATACATTATTATAGCTTATTCAAGTAGAAAAACGCAGTCTTCTGATTGGTTGTTTCGGGTAACCATCGAAAAGTCGAGCCATCTATCTGCGAATCGTATTTGCACACGTTAAGTTTGCTGTGATTGGTTGTTGAATCAGCCTTGCTCATATTTTCTCACAGCGCCTATTAGTGACCTAGACATTGGCGTAGATTAATGTCTACCAATTGGCTAGCAGCCTGCCCTCATCACAACGTGACAAATCGCTGAAGCACATAGAAGCACTGACTAACTTGATATTAGTGTTGAAAACTCAAACTCTGTGTTGAGTTCTGAAGATCTCCACATCGAGTAATGGACGCCAGTCATGCTTTATTGACCTGATCATGGATGGTTTTAACATCGTCACGCGTGTCGCCGCCTGTTGTTGAGACAATATGCTGCCCAACAAAGAAAGTGATTTCGACAAATTTCCCCAACATTTCTCACATTCATCATGATTGGCACTTGTTGTTGTTGCTGAACGGGTATCTTCATATCTTTGTTTTTCTCTATGTTCACCTGAAATCCTTCCTTCGACTGCTGCCTCTTTTGCCAACTTGTTGGTTTTTGCCTGTAAATCTTAGATTTTATGATAAATGATAAATAAATCACCCGCGAAGTCCAGGTCTTCTTGCTAGTCCAAAGTATGCTCGTATTCTCACCCCGGGACAGTGTTCCGCATGATCCAGCCCACCATAACCAGGAAGATCATCAGTGATACTAGGCAGCATTTTCTTACTTTTGTCATCACTTCAGACGCTTCGGTAAGCCTTCCGTTGTAAAATACTTTATATGAGGCATCATCATATGGGTTTTGAATTATTTTATAAAATTTTGCTCACTACACTCCGTGTTGTTGAAGCAGTATTCAGATTACCTCACGGTCTACGCTGTTGAAAGCTTATTCGAGGTCGATGAATTTCAGGTATGGTGCTGACTACCATTCTATACTCGTTACATATGTGATCCGTAATGCTGCAGTTCGGACCACTCATGACTTATTCTTCCAGAATCCAGTCTATTTTGGGCGAAATCTCCGATTCGGAGCATCCCAAAAACTTTTTAAGATGATAAGATTTAATGATTCGCTTGCGGTGGACAGGAGTATAACGCCGCACCAGCTCAGACAGTCTCACAGCTTAACTTTTCTTCCGATCCCCAGGTACTTAACCTACTTCTCAGACATACAGTAGTGACTTGAACTAGCCCCCTCCTCTTTGAGGACTCCGTCTAGTCCCTCTGCCTTTTCGATTCCCAGGAAATTAGTGACCCTAAAGAACTCTGTTTTTGTCAGGGGATTTGTGTTCACTGGCAGTTTTGTCTGCTAGTGGTATTTCCGGATGAGTTGTAAATTGTGGTCGATTCAAGATACTTTTACAGTAATCAGTTCAGAGTTCTCTCTGTTCACTTACCTATCTTTGGCTCGATTTATTTGTGCTGATCTCTTTCCGGATAACACCTGTTATTTCATATAGTGTTGTAAAGACTCTCTTGCCTGCAGCTTGTTGTGTTTGAGTTGCATTGTGTTGCGAAAGTGTCTTTTTTTTCTTGACGTTCATAGGAAGTCAACGGGTAGAATACTCGCAAACAGCGCACGTGATCCAGGGTTCGACTGTCTTCCGACACACTCCTAAAAGGGTAACAAGACTGTTAAAGACGGATGTGGGGCTAACAACTCCACCCTGTAAAAACGCCACTGTTACTTTAAAGATCACAGTTCAAGCTCTATGTTCCACTGGTAACGCAAAGTAATAGAAATCTTTCTTCCTCACTGTTTTGTATAGTGGATTGCAGATTATACTCACTTTCTCCCCTCGTTGTTCATCTCCGTACTGGTTTACCTTCTGCTTCACCATCCCTCAGTTCTCTATCAGTGTAGAGTCATTCATCAATATCAACCAGTATTGCTTGCTAGCCAGATCGAGATGATCTAAACACATGATAATCGTTCCTCCCGTTTGGGGTCGAGCTGAATTGATTTGGCTCTCTGAGCTGAGTCAAACTACGTGCGCCCGCTGATGAACTTGACCCCAAACGAGAGAAAGGACTGTTCGTTGTTTAGATCACTTCCATCTGGATAGCAAGCACTATTGGTTGATATACATACTACTACTTATCTGAATCAATCTGAAGTATATAACCATTCACTGTCTTGTCTCTTTTTCATTCCTAAGACGGCTGTACAGGTTTCCGTCAACATCACTTTCAAATACTTCCATTGTTCTTCCAGACAGGTTTCCTCGGTAATGCCACATAATGTCTACGACTTTGCTGTAAATGCTGCAGTGAAGGTATCCTTTGTAGCTTCGTCCTTCAGTTCCTGAGTCTTGAACTTGAAGTGTGGAGATTTTGAAGACACTTCGCACTAGACAGTGATTTGAACTTATACCTGTTCCTCTTCTCGATTTCGTATCCAGTAGACTGCTTCTTTGCAGCTATGAGGTAGTAGAAAGTCAATCTGATTTTCGATGAAGTTGAACTGAACCTGGCCAGCTGGGTGTTGCAGTTCAGTTGATAAAGCTCCGTTACTGTGCCTAAATTTTTATTTATTATTCTTTCCGTTGTGTTCCATGTGATACATAGGGATTCAAGCCTGAGCTTTGAAGTTTCATTAGAAGTGTTTTTCAGAATAGGGCTGCTAGCCTCGCGCCCAACCTTCCCTGTATATCAGACTTACAGACGACTAAGGGAGGCAAAGATGTGCACCGGCCAGGGATTGAAACCCAGACCACTTGCATGGTTGGCGAGTATTCTACCACTCAGCCACCGATGCACTGTGTCAAAGTGCTTTACTGAAATTACACCATGACCTATTTTCTATTTAAGTTTCAAACATCACCATGTTATATTAAGACCAGTTCGTCAAATTAGGCTCACCACAGAAATTCTGACAATTAAACTACTAGTATTATACAACCTAGTAAAATTCCTCATGAATCATAAAGAAACAAAATGTCTCTTCTCTGTCGGCAACTAAGCCCCATCGGTTAATCTCAATTCAGAAGTGATTATAAACTTATTTGCTTGGTGATTACAATGTAATCTTCACAAACAGAATCCGACTGGTCGAAAGTCCTAGATAATAGGATGTGAGTTAATATTTAGTGGCCGATTTCTGTACGTAATTCAGTCCCTTGGGAGTTCACCTGCACAAGAGATAGATTAGAGGTAACACCTCTGATTTTAACAATAAGCGACACAGATATAAATCTCTATTGAATCAGTATATTCTGCTAAATAGTAGATGTGCTTCACTAGCTAGAACCAACAAGTAAGAAATCTATGTACAAAATCTACCCCTCGTATAATTATAAAAGTTCCCTGGGGTTTAAGTATGATAGAAATTAAATAAATTGTCGAAGCTCAATAATATTTGAATGAATTTTATTTACTATAAGTATCATCGGGTAGGCAAGTTGTCTAGCTTGACTCGTTCAGAAGACAATAAGTTGAGCAAAGAAATATTCACTTTTCAATATATATATACTCGAATCACCAACTATGCGTCGGTGGTATAGCGGTTAGGACGCTCGCCGACCATGCACATGGTCCGGGGTTCGATTCCCGACCGACGCACACCTTTACCTCTCTAAGCCAGAAATAATTCTGGTAAAGAGGAAAGGTTGGGTATGAGGCTAGCAACCCCATCCTGTAAAATAAACTCTGCTACAGAAACTTCAAGCTACTAGCTTGAAGCCCTATGTTCCACTGGGGAACGAGAAGGAAAAATTATTATTATTAATCACCAACTATAGCAAGGCAGGACTGACTGTTAACAGTCAGTCAGGCTTCAGCATTTATGATCACTGATAAACACAAAAGATGTGAACAGTGAGTGGAAACAACAATTTATAGTTACTTTAAGGATATACAAAAATATTAGGCGAAATTTGGAGTATATGATACAAATACTTATATACAGACACCGTTATTTTGTGGTTCATCGAAGGAAGTAAAATAACCAACAGTTAACCGTTTTGTACACCTCTGTGAAGTTGTAGGTTGAAACATTTGTTGTTCCAAAGGTTGAAATATGATGAATTGTAGTACTCTGTTCACAGTTATACTGTGGTGAGAACTGTCTGCAAGCCAAAATTGTATGCAACAATTTACGTCAATGTTTACGCCCCGAATTGGGGTCAGGAGAGAAAACGAGAACAAAGCCTAACCTTGAGGAACTCAACGACTAATCTCGGCAGACTTAGCGAGGGCAGATACGATTTGCAGATATATCACATGACTGTCTGAGAAACAGCGACAAAGAGATGACAGGATAACCTTCACCAGGGAAATAACCAATCAGAAGACGTTGCCTCTCTGGTAACTACAATGAATAATCATGTACATAAAAATCTGTTGATTTTCTCAATAAACGACCTGTTGCCTGGCCCTTGTCTTCTGTCGTTACAATACTGTCAATAACTTCAGCCGATTTCGGTTATTACAGTGCGATTTCCAACAATCAATACAAATTTAAAACTTTAGAGATGCCCAAAGTAAGATCTAGGAAAAAACGTGTAAAAAACTAATTTTGCGTTTTAATTGAATCTATCCAAGCTTCACTTTGTTATATATAACATCAAATATAAATATTAGATTTCAACCAAACCTGTTCATTAAGATGAAGATAATTAGTTGGACATAAATTGTGGATTTAGTTGCAGTAATTATTATCACTATTACTATTTTCAGTAACAACACTGAAAAACAGTGTGATGATCGGTGTAGAGAAATATTTAAACAGGAAAACTGTTACAACTGCTTTTCACGCTCCTATATGCAACCTTAGACATAAAAACCTAACGAATTACATCATATTTTATTGAAGTTTGGTTGAAAACTTCTACAATTTCTTCTGAACTCTATAACCATATATACATATATATATATATATATATATATATATATATATATATGCGTCGGTGGCACACAGGTAGGATGCTCGTCAGGCACTCAGATGGTTCGGGGTTCGATTCCCGGCCGAAGCATTCCCAAAACTCGCTTAGCTGGTAATAGTCCAGGAATAGATGGAAGGTTGGGAGTGAGACTAGCAATTCCATCCCGTAAAAACAAAACCACTGCTACCGAGACTTTAAAGCTGTAGCTTGAAGCCCTATGTTTCCCTGGGAATGGGAAGGAATAAAATAATAATAATAGACATATATGTAAAATATTCTAGAATAACGGCCATTAACAACACTGATGCTTTCTAGATAACAATAATTATATCGCCGAAAAGAGTAACTCTGCCGAACGCCCTTTCTGACTCAATGGGGATTTTCAAGTTGCTTAATATAGGTTACAGGATTTCATCATGAGCTGGCATTGGTTAGAGAGTCAATCAACCAAATCCCTACAAACCAATACTTGAGTGCTTAATATAGATTTGTCAAGATCAGTGGAGTGTGGCCGTCATACTAGGTAGCTCACCATCACGGTGTAACAACAGAAGACAAGGGCCAGGCAACAGATCGTTTTATTATGAAAATCAACGCGTATTTATACATCTTTCAACTACATTATTATAGACAAGCGCAGTCATCTGATTGGTTGTTTAGGTAGACAAACGCAGGCTTCTGATTGGTTGTTTCGGGATTCCTTGACAAATAGAGTTCTCTCTGCGAATCATATTTTGCCACGTTAACTTTGCTGTGATTGGTTGTTGACTCAGGCCTGTTCATATTTTCTCACGGCCCATATTAGTGACCTAGACCTTAACGTAGATTAGTGCCAGCCAATCGGCTAGCAGCCTGCTCTCACCACACTCGTCCCCCCGTCAAATACGTGCGACTGAAGTCGGCTTGATCCACTTGGTGCAGGCGTCATCGTTGGCTTGTCTCGCTGTATCCATTTCTGGAGCTCGCTGACGTTCACGCGCCTCTTATTGTTCGCCATTGCGACTGTGTCTGCGTAACCCCATCTCGAAGTGACCATATATGGTCCTTCCCACTTTGGAAACTGTTTGCCTGACCCTGTCGAACATTCGTCCATACTTCGGCCGACACCTTCATATGCTGCTTTCGCCCGACCTCCCAGCAGCGTCTCAAGTAGCAGCTCCATCGCTGACAGATTTTGAACGCCACTCAACTGCGCAGAAGCCTTGAAGTCCTGCCCGAAGATCCATATGTCTCCATCAAAAACTGCAGGGTATAGGCTTTTCATTTGTCGGTAGGCAGCGACACCAAATGTAACAACAGAAGACAAGGGCCAGGCAACAGATCGTTTTATTATGAAAATCAACGCGTATTTATACATCTTTCAACTACATTATTATAGACAAGCGCAGTCATCTGATTGGTTGTTTAGGTAGACAAACGCAGGCTTCTGATTGGTTGTTTCGGGATTCCTTGACAAATAGAGTTCTCTCTGCGAATCATATTTTGCCACGTTAACTTTGCTGTGATTGGTTGTTGACTCAGGCCTGTTCATATTTTCTCACGGCCCATATTAGTGACCTAGACCTTAACGTAGATTAGTGCCAGCCAATCGGCTAGCAGCCTGCTCTCACCACAACGGTACACTGTGAGTTTTCGTCTGATATTAGATGGTTGGAGGCAACTAGCAGGAAGCCTTGGACCTAGGTTTCGTGCTTCGTCGTTAGTGTCATGGTATGATTATGAGCAACTAATTATGCTCGAACACGTCATCAGTAAATAATACTCCATATTACTGTGTGATCTTATCAAATAAATTTACTCTATGATGGAAAGATATGATATTGAAATAAAATGACCTTCATATTGACACATATCGATTTGGTTACTAGTTTGTGAACAAATTTGGCAGCCGGAATTAACCAAATTAAACTTTGTGCAGTGCTTCAAAAATACTCTCATTACTTGAATATTCCACTGATGTGAAAGATTAACACAGCTTATCCATGTATTAAATTACACTGTATAGCAGGAAATTGAAGAAACATTCCACCTATTGGATTTAAGTAGCGTACGAAGGATATAATACGACTCATGGTCAAATTATATATATATATATATAATGTTGGTATTTCTTCTGTGCACTGAAGTTTCTGTAGCGACTGAGTTGATTTACTGGGGTAGGTTCAATAGCCCCACACCAAACCTTCGCTTTATTTCTGGGCTTAGAACCAGCAGACCAGGTGATTTATATATAGGTTAATACACATGGTTAATCATAATGCGAACAGACACAACTTGAAGGTAAAGACAACCTGAATCCAACCAGAACAAATAATTTAAACTAGTGAAGGTGACCAAGAGTATATTTATCAAATTCATCTGTTTGTTATGTACTAACGAGAGAAGTTTTATTCATTCAAGTAACTTCATGTTTGGTTTTAAACAGGATTAAAATCTGTCCCTCATGAGGGAATGTTTATCAGAGAAATATGATAATAAGGTAACCATAAGGTAACACATTTTCGACTTACAGAGCTCTTCAAATTTGTTAAAAAGTATCTAATAAATATTTCTCACAAATCTAACTAAATTATTATTTTTTGATTATAACTTGATTCCACACCGTGTTTTTGGTACAAGTATGGAATTTTTAGCATGTGATATCAGTAGCCCAAATTTTGCAGGTCGACCATTGATATTGGCTGTGCGTCAGCAGGGGATCGAACTTCGGACCATTTACAGGGTCAGCGAGAGCCCTAACCACCGACGCACAGCGGTGGCATCACGATCAGTACTCTATTTCTCGAGCCTATTTTCCTGATGGCCATTAGTTTCAGTAGACCAGTCATTATCTTTTTCACTTACATATATCATGGCTAGCATTTACCGGTCTCTCTCACAGACAGAGAGTATAAGAAACTGCCACCTGAAGACTGATATAGTTACAGGATTTCATCATGAACTGACATCATTTGGAGAACCACTGGAAAACCGGCAGGAAGTACAGGACAGCTGTTTCGTACTGGTTTGGAATTCCTCAACAGTAAGCACACCCCGACAGGGTTCGAACCCAAGACCTTCTAGTTACAAACTCGTCCCAAACTAAGACGGAACAGCTGTTCAGTACTTCCTGCAGGTTTTCCAATGGTTCTTTAACCAATGTCAGATCATGATAGAATCCTGTAACCAAGCAGTCAAATCCCTACAAACCAATACTTGAAGACTGATATATTTTCTTTTAGTTCAACTATTATGTCCCCTACTAATGACTGTATTTTTCTTCATTAGTGTCAGTTTGTGCAAATTTCACCTGGATTTAACGCACACATTGTGGAATTTTCATAAATAAACTAAAAAAGCAAAAGTAGCAAAGAATGACTTTCGTGATAACTGTTTATATTTTAAAGAAGCATTGAGAATGCATTATCAATATGAAAATAATCCACATAGGGAGAATTTTCACTTAACTTTTTTAATCGCTCAGATGTATAAATAAAATTATTACATATGCATGTATATCAAAAAGTATACGATGAATGTCGAAAATAGCTATGACTGAAGAAGTTCAGTTGTGTTTGTTGAATAAAAACTATTATTTATCTATGAATCAAAAGTTCGCAGAACTAACTTTGATCACATACAGTTAACAAATAACAAAAGAGAAAACATTTTACACTAATTACAATAACAACAATGACACAATGATATGAAAATGAAAAATATTATCATTTTCATTAAAATATCAGATTATGAAGAGTTAGGTGAATAGCTTCTAAGAACCGTAAGTGTTTAACAATAAAGAATATATTCTTAGCTTACCTACTTCTCAACTGTAATTTCCTTTCTTACTTGTAGAGAAGAAACAACAACTGGAAACCAAATGCAGTGAAATAAAAAGGAAATATCTGCATGAAACGCACACACACACACACACAAACAATTATGAACAAGATATAACTTGCAGTTTGAGATGTGTAAAGATGAACTACATCTTAGTGATGGATGAAAAAAGAGGTTGACTTGTGTTATTTCCTTAGAACACAGAAATATTTTGACGTGTTAAAAATGTAAGCGTAAAACGATTCAGTTATCTTTGAAACTTATGGATATTATGAAATCATAACTTCAGCTGTATTAAGTCGGAAAACTACAGAGTATAATAAAATCGTATGAAAATAAGGAAAAAACAGCACGGGTGAACAAATGACAGGATTTAATAGGAGAGAAATGCGGATAAAAACATAACTTGATAGTAGAATGTTGAGTAATATATAAAGTAGAGTGCATTTTAATTTCTCCGCCAACCGGTTGTTATATTAGGGTTAGACCAATCAGCAACTGGGATACCTACACTCCCATATTGCTTTGCAGATGTTCGATTGAATACAGGCAGCAATTCATCTGCTTCAGCGGCATTACTTTTAAGATATACAATTGCATCAGTTCCATAACCTTCTACACTGGCCAATATAAGATCGCCATTGAAATATTTGGCGTATAAACGACTAAGTGGAAGGCCATAACCATAGCCTGCCATTGGAGCGTTGGTTTCTTGGCCTGATGACCAGAATTCTGTTGACGGACTCGGTACACCACGTTTACTTTGTCGAGCAGTTGTGTAGGTGTAGTTGAAAACCAAGTCAATTTCAGATCTCGGTATACCACCACCCATATCTGAAATCTAGTATTAACACAATAATACATGAATTACTATTCCTTATTTTACACAAAAAAAAACATAAACACTGAATGTTCCATTCTTACTTAATGGTGGAAGATATTGATAGAAAGCCGCAGCAGACAAAGGGCACCTCGCTTGTTCATTACTTACTGACTGCTTCATGGCATACCTGGGATCTTAGTACTCAATAATCGGCTATAAATCAGTTGAACGTTTATAATGGATACATGGATGATATTTTGGTCATTATCAACAAATATGTTTAAATAAAATCCTCGGAGTATTTAGTAATACTCACCGATCAATTGTTTCTACTCTAGAATTTGATTCAGGAAGAGGTTATTCTCTCAAGGACAATTGGAGGATCATTTGAAAAATCAACTTAACGCAAACCAAAATGGAATGGACAGCTAACCAAATTTTACGGTTTTGTTCCAATAAATCAAATTCACCAATCAGTTAGCGATTTGCAATGTACACAGTTCGAGGGTGAAATTTCCTTAAAAAACTAAATTGTTCAGATGTGTGATAGACTTGATGCAATAACTGCTGGTCAAGAAGGCAAGCATATTTGAATAAAACTACACACTACTGACTGATTGAGATGAGTAGTTATCTAAGACTACTGGTTGATATAAGTAGTAGACAACTATTCACCTTAATCAGTCAGTACTATGTCATTTTGTCGCAGTAAGTGCAAAAAGTAACCTTATTCAATCTCTACATACCAGAATCTGTCGCATATGTACGGGGAATTCATCGAATACAAAACCGGGGTCCTTCTGAAACACTGATTTAGAGTGCTTATCCATTGGTATTCCCCAATAAATATATGAAAAGTAAGATCGGTAATCCACGAAAAATAGGAGTACCAGAACATTAGTTATGAATTTGAAACTTAAGGGTGAAACGACAGTTAAAATTTTACGCACCAGATAATCAAGAGCAGTTCACAAAACATTCTTCGTTGTATCCATAGGTTCCACCTTCTCCACGGATTCTCATTTGTAAGTGTCGACGATAATGCTTCACCTTTGACAACAACCATGTTCACATATAAGTTTACTTTATCCTGTGAAGGTACACAGACCGTAACTGTTGGACACTGTTTAGACGTGTACACAAAAATCTTCCATTGTGGATGAAATCAGATAAGCTAATAACTCAATTGTTGATCAACTTGTTTGAACACATCACTTTCTATCAACACATAAGTCATTCAAAAAGATATGAGGTAAATTCAAGCGATTCAAAGGGTTTTCGGCTACATCTGTCTAGAAAGTAAGCTGTTTCCGCACATAAGGAAAACCCTGAACTCTGTATACAGAAAAGATTTCTCCCATCCTTCTCGCTGCCGAGGTATCCGACATGGTTGTCCAGAGGAAAATGCGATACAACTGCTAGCTCAATTTCCGAGCGCCTGATGCACTCAAACCACGTATCTCCACTAGAGTCATCTTTCCAAATTATCTACATGGTATAGCACAGTGTTAGGCTTCGCCACTTGTGTATAGCCGGGGCTCTACCAATTCGTCTATATTACTTAGTACAGAAAAGGTTTGTCCGGTTTCTTGCTCGTTTGTCTGTATTTTTCGTAATTAACTTACTATTATCACTCTTACATGTTCCTTTTCTACAATTTACTTAGTTGTTCCCCTACTTTAACACTTATCAAGTAGACACTCAAATGCCTCACCTTTCATCTAATAACAATTTTCACCTTGTCAGATCCCATATCCTTACTTCTACTGTGTTACATAATTTTCTATCTTCAGAAATCACATCTGAATAATTGTGTCAGTTATGTTATACCTTCTATTGCTCAGTAATAAACTACTTTACATTTCTCGTCCATCTGTACTTATTTCACCATTCAAAGTATCGACTGTGCGAAAGCATCTAGCTTGAAACACCAAATTATGAATCAAACTTTGTCGACAAACAAGAATACTAAGTGACTTCATATATATATATATATATATATATATATATATATATATATATATATCAATTCATGAAGAAAAATGCTACGCTTAACGCTACTACATATTCCCCTCTACATCAGAGCGCAAAAAACAACAAGTGGTCTTCATTTTCTGCTTCATAAATGAGCTTCTGAGTGAATCTTTTTAAGGGTCTGAATAACGTCAGCAACCATGTAATTATCTACTGTACAACATTAAATATGTCATTAGTGTGTATACATTGCAATGAGGTTTTAGTTGTTGTTCTCTTCAGTGATCCTTTTTTACAATTTTGTGTTGAATATGTCGACTATAAAAGCGAAGCCTAACACTGTGCTATACCATGTAGATAATTTGGAAAGATGACTCTAGTGGAGATACGTGGTTTGAGTGCATCAGGCGCTCGGAAATTGAGCTAGCAGTTGTATTGCATTTTCCTTTGGACGACCATGTCGGATAATCGATGACAAACTACTTTACGTCTTGACGTAAATATAAATACGACTGTGCAACCTTTGAAGATTACTTCACCGAAAGAGAAAATTTTCTTTGAATTTTTTTCACTTTCTGCACGACCCAATGAATACTTCAGATCTTCTGGATGGGAAACGTTATACAGAGAAAAACCACTTGCAGTGGGCACCAATCGATCTTTCAAAGTAAATGCAGTTTTCCAACTCATTAGTATTTAAGCCCAGAAAATTCATTCATGTTCTTTTTTAAATGTACAATTTGCTACCCATCGTAAGAAGGTGAGTATTATTACAATAACAATAATGATAATATCTTCATTTTTTATTCTGCACTATGTTATATATATTTCGTAAGTTATCAAGTTCCGCGACTTCTGTACGGATTTCTAAGTTTCACCCTAATATACAGTGTCATCATTAGGACAATTAGCCAAGTCTTCTTGAATACTATCCATCATGTGTAAAGAGAAGCAAACCAAGGTTCACGTAAAACTTAACGACTAGGTAGTCAGAATCACAGGTTGTAAATAATTTCTTATCTCATGCATTTTTTCATCTACCACTAAATTATGGAGTATTGAAAATTTTTCAATAAACTGTAGAATGATTCATGATGGACAATACATTACCAAAACAACTACAGAAAAAAATAGACAAGTAATAAAAGCTTAGAACTTAGCGAAATGGCCTTTTGGGTATAAATTACTACAGCAGTAATGGAATAAAACAAAACCAAGGTAATAATGTACTTTTGAAAATATAATCAATACATATATCATTATAAATTAGTTGTAACATCTAAAGCTCAGTATATGAATGAAAACTGTTTCGCTTTTATTTATATTGATATTTAATTGTTAATGTTTAAGTAATATATTGGATCTACCGATAAGCATTTTAGATTGTATGACTGCTCATGTGGAATATTTACTTCACACCTTGTAATTCGTTGGGCTGCATGAAAGGAAAGTATTACTGATCTGTTTGATTGAAATTTCCCTTTTATTTCACTAAAGAGATTTAGCTAGCGTGAATATGTACTTGCTATTACTATTCTATCATTTTAATTATCTTAGTAAATGTGTAAGCCGACAATCTCACAGACCTTACATACTTTCTTCTGCACCTAACGATCTTATGATGTCCATGTTACTTGTACCATGCAAATACAAGCAAATTTTTGCAGTAAGACAACTAAAAACCTATAGTTAATTTGTATCAAGTATCCCTATAATCAGTGATTACTTATTTATTTTGAACTCAGTCCATGTACCAGATTATGAGCCACATTTTCATTGTGTGAGGTCTGGTGGTATTACCCAGTTACGCAGGATGGGGTAGGTGGGATGGGATTCTAACCCAGGACCCAGTGGCTATAAGTCGAATGCTTAAACCAATATGCCACTCCTACTACAGGACACAGGCATACTTACACGCGTGCAACACTTACCATATTTCTTGACTTGAAGGCGACATTTGACTCTGTCGACCAAAAGGTGCCCGTGATCGAAGTGCCGAGAAAGTATGTCGCACTAAACAACACACTCTACGTGAACTCATGTAGCCGTCTAACAGCATATGGGGAGTTTCTATCTGAAGTAATGACAAACAGTATGTGGATCAGAGATGCCAACTGTCACTATTTTTTTTAGTTAATCAACTTTAACGACATGGGAACTGACTTGTGAAGACGCTGACAAAATGCAGTCTTCTGAACACCATGACCAGAAACATTGAGACGTCTAGCATGAAGTTCGTCTCCGTCAAATGTAAGATGGTGCTGCAGATAATTTCCACAATGTGAGCAGCCAGGAAGTAACAACCACCCACACTTTTCCGAAAGCACACGAAGCCTCCCCGAGCATCATTCTCCTTAGCTCACATTGCCTTCATCATCTTACTCCCTTACCGCAGTTAGTACTATTCTTCAGGCTAGTGAGTCATTTTCACTTGACTCTGTGACCACAAATAACGACGAGAGCCATAGAAACAACGCCTAAAGCTTCTTAAAGCCACATCGCTAACTTTATATAGGAGGACTCAACGTCAGGGCCCTCAGCCAAATCGGAAAAAAGGTACCACTAGTACGAACTCTGGAATTTGAAGCCATGGATGTATGTTGTGTTAAGGAGACACGCATACAACTAGGTGGAATGTTCATTTAACACAGACTAAATTCACAAAATTTTCGTGACTTTCTGTAATAAACTAAAATACAATATTTTTTAAGGTTTTAATTTTAAGAAGTGATCTATTGTTTATATAAGGATAAGACTTGGGAACTGTGGTAGAGTATAACTCCACTGTGGATAAAATTTTATTTAGATAAAATCACACAGTGTTATACAGGAATATTTACTGATGACCACGTTTCAAGCACAAATTATTGCTGCTCATAATTATATCAAGGCACTACTCACACAACTTTCTTGTTTCATTTATATGCATGGGTAAAAATCGATTAGACATTTGAATCAAATCAACATAAAATAAAGTACATTTGGAAATAATACTAGTGTCATGAATAAAATACAATTAGATGGGAAATAAGATGTTTCATAGTAAAATAAATAAATAACTTGTTTGAATGTAGCAATGTGAACTGAATAAATTTGAACAATGGTTTGTGCTTCAGCTCAGAGACCATTGTATCACAAGATATACTGTCAATTAATAGTTTACTTGAAGGTATTGTACGAAGGGAAAATATCATGGAATAAACTCCTCTGAAAACTCTCTACATTTTATAAATACTGTCCATAAAAAAGAGGTTATTATTTCAGGAATTATGACTGGCTTGTATTAAGCGTTGTCAGTAAGCGTTACAACAGTGCTTTAACAGTACATCCGATTATGCGAACTTTATAACACTCCATTTCCTTTCTACGACTACCTGTCACAAATACTCACTAAACACAAAGATACCCATAATCCTGAAGAAGAATTGGGCTGATACTAATCACTTAGTTGATTATGATGTTAGTCAAATACAAAGAACGAATTAGGAAATCCAAGCTTTGCAAGAGGCACGTGATTTTTTGCACGACACTCTCAACTACCCAGTCAAAATTTAATTGATTAGAGAAGCGATTGATAATTTCAAAGACTAATCAATGAACAAAGAATATCCTTTTCGACAAATTGATCATCAGGTTCTACATTTATATGATAGTAATAATTAAAGAAATATGGTTAAATATAGCATTATCAGTAAGAGAGATAATATGCATGAATATAACACTAAACTAAATATCAGATAAATTAAAAGAAGCAACACACAACTTATGAATTTATAGGCTCAAGAGCAGGTCAAGGTAGCAATAGTGTCTGAACCTGTCTCCTTTGCACACAGAGCCCCGGTTGATTTAAGCAAATTGTAATGATCTGTGTTGTTTGGAGTGTCCGGTATCAAGGGGTCTCCGGTAATTTATTCGGTACGCCTGATGAATGATAGAGGAAGACTCTTCAATGGTAGCTTTGTGGCCCATTTTGGACAAGGTAGTCCAATATAGAACTGTTGACAGTTTTAACAACACCTTGGTTTAACCACACTGTTAGGTGTTCCGGAGCACGAAATATTAGGTTTCTAGAGCAACGGCCAATATAACTATCTCTACAGGAGCAGTTGAATTGATAGATACAATTAGAGGTGGTCAGCGTAGGCACTTCATCTACCAGTTCCGGAATAACAACCGCTTCTGTGAAAAATATAACTTACAGCTTACCTGTATTGAACGTTCTCTGAATCGACCTTTTCAACTTGTTGGTTATTACTTCAATTGGATCTGTACCACCTTTGAATTGTAGTCGTATATATAGAGGTTTCATATTAACAGATACAGAAGAATTCTTTTCTGCTTTCTCGATCATGTGTTTAGTGATGAATTTTTCAGGGTAGCTGTTTTCAATTACCGTGTCGTATACAACCTTAAGTTCGTCTTCAATTGCATTTTCTGAAAAAAACAGCTCTGATGCTATAGCTTAAGGACTTTATCAAATTTCTTTTATACTGGAGAGGAACAAAGCTGTGAAAATGTGTATATTGACCGGTGTGAGTACTTTTCTTATGCAAGGGTAATATTTCCGTCTTGCTTCTTTTAATTTATCAATTTAATGTTTCACTGGTGCATATTTCCTCCTACTGATACTTTTGAAATATTATATATATATATATATATATATATATATATATATATATATATATATATATATATATATATACTATTGATTTTATTTGATTGAAAACACTAATGCTGTATTTAATCATATAAGGATAAAACTTGGGTACTGTGGTAGAATATAATTCCATTATGGATAAAATTTATTTTGATAAAGTCACACAATTTATTTATTTACTGATTGTGTTTCGAGTACAATTTATTGCTCATAATACATGTAGGATAACATGAAATCCTATCAACAGTACCAAAACATGAGCAAATTGTTTAGAAAACATATTCTTATAAAATTGAAATACACAAGTTAAAACACAAAGTATTCTGAATCGCTCTTACTTTAATTGTCACATTTTCTCGTCCAGTTGATACCAATACTTCAACAGGCGGAAGGGAATCATCTTTACTATGATGTTCGACTACTGCACGCATAGCATTCTGTGCAGGAGGTAAATGAACAAACATAGCGAATAGTAATTCTAAATAAATAAAAATGTTTATGTCACTTCATTTTTTATAGACGATTATTTATTCCAATAGTAGTTCAGTTACGACTTCTGATATGAGCTATTAACCTAATAGAATGATAATAGAGAATATTATTAACAGATAATTAGGGAATTGTCACTACCTGTTGATTTACTTGGAAGCTAAAAGTTATGTCTGACTTTCAGCTTCCCATTTACCTTAGACATTACCTAAAATTAGGAAGGAAGGATAACTCGACAAATTTATATTGTAAAGATAATTATCTAAACAAAATGAAGGGTATATTCAATTCTTTTTAAGATTGAGTTCGTCAGTAAATGAAATCATTTAGAGGGAAAAAATGAAACATTGTACAGTTGTTTCATCCTCTTACTTTAACACACTCTAGCAGTGTACACAAACGGCACCATCAGGAATAGAAGTCATGGTCTTTAGTTGTCTACGTGACAAAACTTACCTTCACATCAACTTTCTGTGGTTATCACAGTGTAAATTAAATATAATAAAAAGTGCCATTGTATCCACTAATAAATAATTAATTAGGCATCATATATTCGAAGATTAATCCAATTCTATATAATTATTTCACCAGCACCTGCAAGTACTATGCATATTGATTAAAATTTCAAACAGTTTTCAGGCATATGCGCCGGTACAGTTCCAAACAGTGTCTACCCAGTAATGGAGATAGCCCTCATCAGTACAGCTTTCGGCAACCAGATTTTTAAAGGTTAAAGCGTTAGTAACTAACGTTACATAGCCCACAGAATAATTATAACTTCTATGATTTTCACTCACCATGAGAAAAGGAGTAGGGTATATGTTATCTTCGAAAGAAGACAAAGCATTAGCACTATTAATACAATATATGATGGGTGTTGAGTTGGAGCCTCACTGGAAACACTATGATTTATTGAGGATGGATGTACACTCGACTGATGGGTTCCAAACAGGACAAGATGCAAATCCTGGATTCGACTGCTGATTATTATTTTAATCTTAAATTATCGTCAAAATGTCCATATTAGAAACTGACATATCAACGATAATACATTAAGCACCATGTATTTTTTTATGGTTACTTATCAAAACAAAGAAAGCTAAGAAGACTCAAACTTACTTTTAGCAGTTCAAATAAAATATGATATAAATGGGAGGGTACATAGACAAATTCTATCTTTCCATCTTCGCCTGTACAAAACAAAAGAGTGGTAGCATGCTTGTATTATGAATAAATGTATATATGCGATAATTATTCACAATAACTGAATAAAGACATGAATATTAGAAAGATTATATATTTCATTAGACGTCGAAATAATTAACCAGAACTTTCATGATATCATTCACATAACGTCATTACAAAAACATACGTGCTTACTGACCTATCAATTAGGCGACTGACTACCATTCTTTTATTGAAGACAAGAATAATCACAAATTATTTTAGACTAATGTGAATAACAATCAGATGTCATCCACAGTATATATGTTCAATCACAGTACATCATTATAAGAATTATTTCAGTGCAGAATACCTAGCAACGGAAGGAGTGAAAGGTAATAATAACGCTCGGTGAACACCTTGTTTGTCAACCGAACTGGTTTTGGTAAGCTGCAACTATGGAAACACAGCTCCTGAAGCTACTTCACTGTCTTGTGAATCAGACTTCAAGTAAAAAGGTTGGAGAGTGGTCCCTCAGGACACCTACTTGCTTCTGTCTTGGCATCAGGCAGCATCTAAGCCCTCACACAAATCATTTAATAAAATCAATGGGAAACTATACCTGCAGGTTAGCATCCGTTAGTGCACCACTACTCCGTGGGTGGGGTCCAGGAGATAAGTCAAGTCGGTAGCTTCAATTACCTCCTTTCTTTTGGAAATGTAATGTAAAGGAGTGAACCGCATGTTGGACAGTTTTGAAAAGTATGCTCACTTGCTTTCTGGATATTGTCCATCGTTCATTCTATCCCTATTTTCCCTATACTTTTGTTTTACTACCTTTTTTGTGGCGCACCTTTTGGTGCTCATATTGTACTGTTTGTTTCAATAAATAATAACTTATATACAGCTGATGAAGTCCTCCAAAACTATTATATCAGCTGAAACAGATTTTCACGAAAGGCATCACGAAATTTCTCATGTTTTAGATGGAACCTCAAGGCAAAAACAAAAACCTGAAAAGAGTGTGTTCAAGTGTTTGACTCCAAAATGCATATACCTGAAGACCAGCGGATTATATCACTGACAGGAAATATTTCTCACTCTTTTAGGAAGAAATGCTGCTCATTTTCATGATCCCGGAAAGAAAACGGAAATATCATACCTCTCCAAGTAATTTACATACCCAAACGAAAATACATTACAACTCGGTTACCTGGATCACAGTTTTTCTGTATCAGGTTATGAGCCACACTTATTTATGAAGACTGAAAATACTCCCAAATCATGATTAAAGTAGAAATAACGAGATTCAAACCGCTGATTTCATTTGAAGGTAAGGTGTTAGAGACAATGGGTTATATAACACATAACACACAGTATTACTGCCAAACCTAAGTTATTTAAAACGTCAATCAGTATATCATCCCTTCATTGTAATATCTAACGATAATACAGTATGAAACATTTACATTCATTTTCCAAATGGGCTTATTCAATAACTCCGTGAAACTACTTCCAATATCCAATATCGTTTTTACGAGCTAGTATAAACCAATTTGATTTCTTTGTGCTCGCTTCTTGATTGTGAGGTATAGGTTCTTGATCTTCGGTAAACTTCTGCGTAGCTTGTCCCGCCACTCGACTGTCGTAGCTTTGGTTGACTCCAAAGGGAGTAGTGCTGGGATTAATTATATGTGGTTTGTAGTATGAGGTATGTTAAGACTGTTACTACTGTGATTGGAGTTGATCCTTTCGCCAGTTAGTCCTTCGGTATTGTCGACAAGAGAAAAGAGATAGTAATAATAATAATAATAGTAATAATAATAATAGATATAATTAGTGAAGCTATTCAGACTAAGAGACAGAAACGAAAATAGGAAACGTAACAACAGTCAGCTCATTAAGTTTGAAGAATAATATATATATATATATCGGTAATAGTAATAATAATAATATTAATAAGTTGTCAGGAGAGTAAGACGGGAGAGAATGTAAAGAAGTAAAATGACGAGTTTAATTATCTACCCTGATTGGTAAATGCGATTTTAAGGAGATAGGCCATTTGGATGCAGTCCTTGTATCGCTGCATGGTTGTCCAGCCTTCGCTTAAAGGCGTCCAAAGACGGTGCCATAGCTACATCTGCCGGTAAGGAATTCCAGGGACGACAAACCCGCAGTGAAAAGAAGTGGGAGCGCACCCGGGTCCTTGCCCTCTGGTGAGCTATCCTTCTGGGATTTCCACGTGGAAGCCTATACCTACTCAATGGCAGAACACCTTTGTTTGGGTGATTCTGGTCATTTGTTATTTTGTAGGCAGTAATCAAATCCCCCCTAAGCCGACGGTAACTAAGTGTGAACAGGCCTAATTTCTTCAGCCTTTCATCATATGGTTTGTTTCGGAGACCAACCACTCCTTTTGTTGCCCGTCGTTGGACTCTTTCCAAGAGGTTGGCATCTCTTCTCAGCATTGGGGGTGCAATAATATTATGCACCTCAAGGTGTGGCCTGACGTATGTTTTGTACAACATTAGAAAGAGCTCAGGAGTGAGTGCACCTAACTGTCTATGCGTAAAGTGTATGACCGCATATGCCCTCGCTACATCCCCTGTGTAATTTACGCTTGTGTCCATTTTTTCCGTTAGAACTAGACCTAAGTCGCGTTCCGACGTTGTGCAGGACAAGCTTTCATTGCACAGGGTGTAACTTGCATTCTGCAGTCTACAGGTGCGCAACTTCACTACTTTGCACTTTTTCAAGTTGAAAGTCATGCCACTGGCCACCGCCCAGTCTTCCAGAAGGTTTAGGTCTTCCTGTAGCCTATCTGAGTCCTCCGGACACTTTATCGCCCTCCATATTTTTACGTCGTCAGCGTACAGGAGAGTCGGGCAGCTCAGACGGCGTGGTAGATCATTGATGAAAATCAAAAACATCAGTGGTCCTAGGATAGAACCCTGCGACACTCCTGATGACGATCTGTGCCAAGATGATCGGACTCGGTTAACCTTAGTGCAAAATTGCCTGTCGGCTAGGTAGTCCTTCAACCATGACAGAAGTGGCTCACCTATGCCTGCCTGGCTTATTTTATGTAGGAGAAGGTCATGGTGAACAGTGTCAAATGCCTTCTCAAAGTCTAGGAAGACCACATGGACTGGTACGTTCAAGTCCCAGCATGATGTCCAGTCGTCCCAAGCTGACAGTAGGTTAGTGACGCAGGATCTGCCTTTTCTGAAACCATGTTGGGCTTCATGTAGTATATTAGTCCTATCGAAATATTCCCTGATGTGGTCGTCAATAATACTTTCCAGTACTTTTGATACCACTGGGAGTAGAGCTACTGGTCTATAGCTAGCAGCGTTTTGCCTGTCCCCACCCTTGAAGATTGGAGAAAGGATGGCTCTTTTCCACTCCCTTGGCAGGGTCCCCGAATCCATTGAGTGTTGGAACAAGTCGCACAGGGGTCTACAGAGAGCCTCGGCGCACTGTTTCAGAACAGATGGCCTGATGTCATCACAACCTGGGGACTTCCCAGGTATGAGTCGCTGTAGCTTCCTTAGTACTATTGCGGGGTTTATTTGGGGAGTAGTCGCTAGGTCTTCCTCCTCTGAAATAGTGGTGCCACCATTTTGGTCCGTAACTGTAATATCCACATTGCTGTTTAGCTGTTTAGCGAAGGCTGAACTGAATGTTTCAGCCATCTCCAGACTAGTGAGATATTGACCGTTTGGGCCTACTAAGGCGCATGCCCCTTGGTTTGTCGGTTTTCTTTCCGACATGAATCGGTACAAGTTTTTAGGGTTTGATAGGAGTTTTTTAGCAAGGTTAGCCTGGAATGACCTTCTGTCCCTCCTGACTCTTGCATTACACCGGTTCCTGAGTTCGAGGTATGCATCATGGTCGGTCTGACTCTTAGATACACGCCACGTAAACCAAGCCTTCCGCTTTGCTTGCAGAATACGTTGCGTGCCTCTCTTCAACCATGACGTCTTTCTCTTAGGCTGTGTTGTGACTAAAGGGACGGTATCCGAGATTGCTGTGTGGATAATCTTTTTTACCACTTCCCAGTGTTCATCCACAGATAGGTCGTCCCATGCTAAGGGCCAGTCTGCGTCGGACAAGAGCCTCCGCATTTCAGCATAGTCAGCCTTGCTGTAGCACAGACATGGTCGCGTAACATCCCATTGCAAACGCTCACGGAGGACAAGATCGAAACCTATGACTGCATGGTCACTGCTTCCCAGAGGAGTCATGATCTGGACCTTTTCGACGAGTAGCTGGTCACTAGTTAGAATATAATCTAGTTTTGATGACTTTCCACTAGGGCCCCACCTAGTGTCGTCTCCAACATTCTCAGTCAGTCCCGTGTTTCGAATAGTTTGCAGTAGGTTTCGGCCAAATTTTCCCTTAGCACACCCGGAGCCGAGGTTCAGTGATGGAGCATTGAAATCTCCAGCTATGGTGATTTGGTCGTAGCCCAAATCTCGTATCCCTGTGATAGTGCTGAGCAGTAGCTGATTGTGCTCTGCCCCACAGGTGGGAGATCGGTAGATGCCACCCAGTAAGTGCTTGGTGTGGCCTACGGTGAAATGACACCATATGGAGTCTGGGAGTTCGATAAGTGGTGGGTCCGTTGCGCGCACACATTTAAGTTGCCTATCAAAGTATATAGCAACTCCCCCTCCTTCCTTATTATCCCTGTCTCTTCTGACCAGTACCATATCACCTATACTGATTTCATTGTCGGCGATAGTGGGGTTTAGCCACGTTTCAGTGAGAATGATTATTTTCAGTTGAAGGTGTGCTTGGAGATTTCGGAGTTCACCTACTTTTCCTCTCAGCCCCCTCACATTGCTATATAGGCAACTGACAGTGAGTCTAACAACCTCAGAGTGTTGTGGGGTAGTTGACGTGAAACCGTCTGCTGGTGGGGGACTTGATGTTGGAACTAGTTGGCCGATTCCGATAGAACCGGCCCGTTGTAGTTTTTTTCAATGGATTTAGGCAGGACACTTGGGAGACACAGACTATTATTCTCAGAGCTGCATCGCTCTAGTGTCACCGAAGCTTGGGGTCGTATTAAAGCCTCAGTTTGCTGCCTCCTTATATTTCGGGTCTGCTTTCACAGCATCGGATGTGTCCTCCAATTTTTCCCTTGGTCTCATACCACCGTTGAAGTGCTATGGACAACTGCTCCGGGAAGTTGATTCGAACCCCACCAAATAACTTCTTGTTTTGGGAAGCTGACACCACCAATTAGAGTTTATTGCATGTAAAAGAGAAACTACACTTGGACAGATTTACCGAATACAGAGAATGAATTTTAATTATCAAACGAGTGCCTACCTTAATGAAGTTAACAGACATTTTTAAGTTAAGAAAAATAAAAAGGAAGTGTGGTATTCAGGTTCGAAGAAATGGCTCAGATGCTGATAAGGACAAAACAGAAAGTAGTTTCTTACAACTATTTAAATACATATTCTAACACTAGTTTCTGATTGTCGTTACCTAAAGTTTTTCACCTGCAACCGAAATATGCAGGTAAGTTTACTGAGAAGGGCTGATAAAGTAAAACTGGACTGACTGAGTGACTGTTTTCAACACAGAACTTTCAACAGATGTGCAGCAGTTTGAGCCACTACACTCCATGTAGCACAAAGAAAGAGAAGAGAGTAAAAAGAAATGCAAAATAGAGACAGCAAACAGAGATATAAGGCAAAAAGAATAGTGCTATCAAAGAACAATACAGTTTTGTTGGGTATTAAAAGTCACAAGGAGTGGATGTATATGCGCCATTGAGAATGATTTTGAGCCATACCGCCGACAGCCACCAACCATTAGATTTACCATCCCGAGGACCCCAACCAAGAAGTCTACACCTCCCTACGTGGCCCACTTAAACTAACTGTTGTGGATTTGATTGACTGATGCCATGATTTGGTTTGACAACCACTGGCTCTTCTCCGACCTAATCCTATGTCAGCTAACATTGCCTGTCGAGGAAGGCGATGACTAGGCATACGTAACACATGTCCTAACCATGTCGGTCGATGTAACTGCACAGCCTCGTCGATTGATTTCACCTCCTTACCTAGGACTCGACGTCTAACCTCAATATTGCTCACCCTATTATACCAACCAGTACGGGAGATAGAACGCAGGCACCTATGATCAAAGATAGCTAGTCTTTTCATGTCTCCCACTCTCAATGACCAGGTCCGACAGCCATGAAGGAGAACGGAGCAGACTGATGAGCAGTACACACACCCTTTGGTCGATAGCTGGATATCATGTCTACGCCACAGACGGTGTAAACTGGCATATGCGAAACTACCCATTTCTATCCGTACTGAGATTTCGTTAAAGATCAACCCGTTGGCGTTGGCTGATGCAACTTCCCAAATAAGTGAGGCGGTCAGCGTGCTCTACCATTTCACTCCCTATTTCTAAACTAGGAGTCAGTGTAGTCCAGTCCAGTAACATGATCTTACATTTGGCGGGAGCGACTCGCATGCCGACATTCTTAGATCGCAGCTCAGGGTGTTCAGAAGACTGCATTTTGTCAGCGTCCTCGCCTGGAAGGGCTATATCATGTCTAGCTTGTTTCTATTTTCACTTGGGAACAGGCTAGGTGTTGAGCCCTTAAAAAATACTTATAAATGTTAGATGCATAAATAACGACCTAAAAACTGCTGCATTTTGGGCTTTGTACAAAAATAACCTGAGTAGAAAACCCGTAGGCACTTTCGTTTACTGCTGACAAAGGTTTTTTAGATTTAGACAAATGGCGTATATGTGTATTACTTACTACTGTGAACCTGAACTTTCATTTCAGGAGCGGCAGAATAATAGTGCTCACATAAAAATTTGGCATCTTCGTATGCATCATCTAATATTTCTCGAACGTTGCAATCAGGATCAATGGAACCGACGTATCTTCTGTGCTTGTTCAACTCGGAACCGAACATGAGTACTGGAAAGAACATAAAACCAAAACTTGCATTATTTTAAACCGAGGCAACGTTTCTCATCAGATTGTTAACTGTATTCACAACTAGCAATAAAACACATTATATTTATCCAATATCCAATATCCAATATCCTGATTACGAGCTAGTATAAACCAGTGATTTCTTTGAGCTCGCTTCTTGATTGTGAGGTAGAGGTTCCAGATCTTCGGTGAGCTTCTGCGTAGTAAGTCCCGACACTCGACTGCTTTAGCTCTGGTAGACTCCAGGAGGAGTGGTGCGGGGATTGGTCGAGATGTGGTTTGTAGTATGCAGTATGTTAGGACTGTATTGCTGCCGTGAATGGAGTTTGACCTAACTCCCCTTGGTCATTCGGTGTAGTCATAAAAGCAGAATAGTAATAATAATAATAATAATAATAGGTTGTAGTGTAGATAATATAGGTTGAGATAAGTGGAATAATAAAGGTGACCTAAGGAAAAGATAGAGTGAGAGAAGGCAGAATAGGTCGTGGGGATTTAGTTTGTACGCCTATCCATTGACAGTGTGGTTTCAAATTTTATGAGGATAAGCCATTGAGACACAAACCTTGCATTTCTGCATGATTGTCTAGCTTCCGCTTAAAAATCTCCAGAGATGGCGCTGTAGTCACGGCCGCCGGTAAAGCGTTCCAGAGACGGCAAACACGAAGCGAAAAGAAATGTGATCGCACTCGAGTCTTTGGTCTCTGGTGTGCTATCCTTAGCGGGTTACCTCGTGGAAGCCTATAATCGCTTAATGGCAGGATGCTTTTATTTGGGTGGGCCTGGTCATTTAGGATCTTGTAGACGGTGATGAGGTCTCCCCTGTGCCTACGGTAACTAAGTGTGAAAAGACCTAATTTCTTTAGTCTTTCCTCATATGATTTGTTGCGGAGGCCGATCACCCATTTTGTCGCTCGTCTCTGGACACTTTCTAGAATGTTAGCATCCCTTTTGAGTAGCGGAGGTGCAATGATATTATGCACCTCAAGGTGTGGCCTCACATATGCCTTGTATAGCCTTAAGAACAGTTCCGGAGTGAGAGCTCCCAGCTGCCTGTGCATAAAGTGTAATGTTGCGTAGGCTTTGGCGACGTCCCTCGAGTAATTTCCACTGGTGTCTAGCTTTTCTGTTAGAATAAGACCTAGATCACGCTCTGATGGAACACAACTCAAGTTCTGGCCACCAAGGGTGTAATTTACACTCTGTGACCTTCCGGAATGAAGCTGCACTACTTTGCACTTCTTTAGATTGAAAGGCATTCCGTTAGCCAAAGCCCAATTTCCCAGAGTTTGCAGGTCAGCCTGCAATCTATCTGAGTCTTCCGATGAGTTTATTGCTCTCCAAATCTTTACGTCGTCAGCGTAAAGAAGCGCAGAGCAGTTTAGTTGGGGGGGCAGGTCATTGATAAAAATCAAAAACATCAACGGCCCTAGGATAGAACCCTGAGGAACCCCTGATGCCGAGGTGTGCCAGGATGATCGGATGCGGTTGACTTTGGTGCAGAATTCTCTCTCACCTAAGTAATCTTTCAGCCATGCGAGAAGTGCTCCAGAAACTCCCGCCTTGCCTATTTTGTGAAGGAGCAGACCATGGTGAACTGTGTCGAATGCTTTCGCAAAGTCGAGAAAGATCACGTGGGCTGGTACCTTTTTGTCCCAGGATAGTGTCCAATCGTTCCAGGCTAGTAGAAGATTCGTCACGCAGGATCTTCCCCTCCTGAAACCGTGCTGTGCTTCGTGAAGAAGGTTAGTCCCATCGAAGTATTTTCTCATGTGGTCGTCAATGAGACTTTCCAATATCTTCGATACCACTGGAAGTAGAGCAACTGGTCTGTAACTGGTCACATTCTGCCGGTCACCACCCTTGAAGATAGGGGATAGGATTGCACGTTTCCATTCACATGGAAGTTTCCCTACATCAAGGGAGTGTTGGAACAGATCGCTTAGGGGTTGACAGAGACTTTCTGAACACTGCTTCAGGACAGATGGTCTGATGCCATCACAACCTGGAGACTTTCCCGAAGCCAACCTTCCCAATTTTGCAAGTACCATAGCCGGGGTAATTTGAAATGTCCCCAGCAGGTTTTCGTGTGTTGGTTTGGCGATGTAATCTGGATGTTCTGTAGGGGTAATATCCTCGTTACTATTTAGTTGCCTGTGAAAGGCTAGGCTGAATGTCTCTGCCATTTCAAGACTAGTAAGAGATTTCCCATCAGAACCCACTAGATTGCATGCTCCCTGGTTGGTCGGTTTTCTTTCGGCCATAAACCTGTATAGGCTTTTGGGGTTCACGAGAAGCTTATTGGCGAGGTCTCCCTGAAATGTCCTTCTATCGCTCCGGACTCGTATGTTACATCGATTCCTGAGTTCAAGGTACACTTCATATTCGGGTTGACTCTTCGATCGTCGCCACGCGAACCAGGCTTTTCGCTTTGCCTGCAGAAGGCGTTGTGTCCCCCTTTTCAGCCATGATCGTTGCTTCCTAGCTTTTGGTGAGACTAAAGGAACAGTGTCTGAGACCGCCTGGTGAATGATCTCCTTTACCACTCTCCAGTGTTCTTCTACTGTTAGCTCTGTCCATTTTTTAGGCCAATTTGCTTCAGACAGAAGTCTTCGCATTTTGGTGTAGTTGGCTTTGTTATAACACAGATAGGGCTGTGTATTGTCCCACTGTAAGCGCTCGCGGAGGACTATGTCGAATACTATGACCGCGTGGTCACTACTACCTATGGGAGTCGTGATCTGAACGTTTTCCACTAGTAGCTGGTCACTAGTGAGCACGTAATCCAGTCTAGAAGACTTCCCATCAGGGCCCCATCTAGTATCCATCTTGACATTTTCAGTGAATCCAGCCTTCCTGATGGTATGCAGCAGATTTCGATCAAATCTATCATGGGCTTTTCCCGACACCAAGTTAAGAGATGGGGCATTGAAGTCACCAGCTATGACAATTTGATCATAACCCATGTCTTTAGTTGCTGAGATTGTATTTAGCAGTACCTGGTTGTGGTCTGCTCCACATGAAGGTGATCGATAAATGCTGCCCACTAGATATTTGCAGTACCCAACGGTGAAGTGGCACCATATGGAGTCAGGGAGCTCTGTGAGGGGAGGGTCCGTTGCGTGAACACATCTGAGCTGTTTGTCGACGTATATGGCGACTCCACCTCCTTCTTTCAGGTCCCTATCTCGCCTGACTAGGACCATATCATTTATACTGACTTCGCTGTCTGCCACCGTAGGGGTTAGCCAGGTTTCCGTCAGTATGATGATTTTGGAGTTCAGTTGTGATTGTAGGTGTCTAAGTTCAGCTATTTTGCCTCTTAGCCCTCTCACATTACTATACAGGCAACTGGTAGTCAGTCTCACCACTTCCCCGTATTGGGGGGGAACTGAGACAGTTGTGATAACATCGAAAGTCGAACTATCGAAGGTGTTAATTAATTAAATATTGTCATAACGTAAATAGCCTGAACATAGATTAATTAACCAATATAAAAAATTTTCAATCTAGTTCCTCCGAAAATTAACACAGAGTATTTCGGAAGAAAGCCTTTAAATACCAAAATACATGTCTATATGAACGGGTGGAAGACTTTGAGATGAATAGCATAGGAACAGATCAAAAATCAAAGCCATAACAAAGCGGCATACATTAACAGGTAAGAGCTAAACAAACCTAGTAGTCGTATAAACAAATATCACACTTACAGTGTTGGCTTAACAGCATACGAATACTGATCCTCATCATGTAGAACCTGTCTAAGAAGTACTGCACCTGGTTATTAGTTATGACATCAGTTTTGTACTTTTCCTGCATTTCCATGACACCCTGTGTTATACAACCAGCATATTTATTGAGAAATAAGCAAAAAACCTGTGCCATCGTTTCGACCACAGTTGTATGACGGCTTCGAATTTTTGCGAGAGTCTCGTTAAACCGATTAAGACTGTTTTCATTCCATGTTATTTTCTCAAAATCCACCAGATCACAAAAGCTCTGCTCATACCTAAGAGGTTATATATTTATATCCGACAAACCATTGTCTCACAAGAGACGCAGAAGGAGTCCTCACAAGCCGTTCAGGAAGAAGGTGAATTTCCTGCATAATATTTGCAAGACGCACAGGCAATTCATCTGATAAAAATGCAGCTGATTTCTGAACAGAACCGACTCTACCAAAAGCGATCAGTTTTTTCAGAGATAATGGGGTTGGAGAATATCCTCCAAATCTCACAAACTGTTCCGCATATTTGCCACTCAGAACAAATATTGTTTGAGACAGCCTCATATCAATGAAATGACCTTTACAACCACATTTCTGATACTACGTAGCGGAGCACTCAAAATGTCACGTTTGCCTCTTCCAATATCCAATATCGTTTTTACGAGCTAGTATAAACCAATTTGATTTCTTTGTGCTCGCTTCTTGACTGTGAGGTATAGGTTCCTGATCTTCGGTAAACTTCTGCGTAGCTTGTCCTGCCACTCGACTGTCGTAGCTTTGGTTGACTCCAAAGGGAGTAGTGCTGGGATTAATTATATGTGGTTTGTAGTATGAGGTATGTTAAGACTGTCATTACTGTGATTGGAGTTGATCCTTTCGCCAGTTAGTCCTTCGGTGTCGTCGACAAGAGAAAAGAGGTAGTAATAATAATAATAATAGTAATAATAATAATAGATATAATTAGTGAAGCTATTCAGACTAAGAGACAGAAACGGAAATAGGAAACGTAACAACAGTCAGCTCATTAAGTTTGAAGAATAATATAATAATATAATAGGAGAGTAAGGCGGGAGAGAATGTAAAGAAGTAAAACGACGAGTTTAATTATCTACCCTGATTGGTATATGCGATTTTAAGGAGATAGGCCATTTGGATGCAGTCCTTGTATCGCTGCATGGTTGTCCAGCCTTCGCTTAAAGGCGTCCAAAGACGGTGCCATAGCTACATCTGCCGGCAAGGAATTCCAGGGACGGCAAACCCGCAGTGAAAAGAAGTGGGAGCGCACCCGGGTCCTTGCCCTCTGGTGAGCTATCCTTCTGGGATTTCCACGTGAGAGCCTATACCTACTCAATGGCAGAACACCTTTGTTTGGGTGATTCTGGTCATTTGTTATTTTGTAGGCAGTAATCAAATCCCCCCTAAGCCGACGGTAACTAAGTGTGAACAGGCCTAATTTCTTCAGCCTTTCATCATATGGTTTGTTTCGGAGACCAACCACTCCTTTTGTTGCCCGTCGTTGGACTCTTTCCAAGAGGTTGGCGTCTCTTCTCAGCATTGGGGGTGCAATAATATTATGCACCTCAAGGTGTGGCCTGACGTATGTTTTGTACAACATTAGAAAGAGCTCAGGAGTGAGTGCACCTAACTGTCTATGCGTAAAGTGTATGACCGCATATGCCCTCGCTACATCCCCTGTGTAATTTACGCTTGTGTCCATTTTTTCCGTTAGAACTAGACCTAAGTCGCGTTCCGACGTTGTGCAGGACAAGCTTTCATTGCACAGGGTGTAACTTGCATTCTGCAGTCTACAGGTGCGCAACTTCACTACTTTGCACTTTTTCAAGTTGAAAGTCATGCCACTGGCCACCGCCCAGTCTTCCAGAAGGTTTAGGTCTTCCTGTAGCCTATCTGAGTCCTCCGGACACTTTATCGCCCTCCATATTTTTACGTCGTCAGCGTACAGGAGAGTCGGGCAGCTCAGACGGCGTGGTAGATCATTGATGAAAATCAAAAACATCAGTGGTCCTAGGATAGAACCCTGCGACACTCCTGATGACGATCTGTGCCAAGATGATCGGACTCGGTTAACCTTAGTGCAAAATTGCCTGTCGGCTAGGTAGTCCTTCAACCATGACAGAAGTGGCTCACCTATGCCTGCCTGGCTTATTTTATGTAGGAGAAGGTCATGGTGAACAGTGTCAAATGCCTTCTCAAAGTCTAGGAAGACCACATGGACTGGTACGTTCATGTCCCAGCATGATGTCCAGTCGTCCCAAGCTGACAGTAGGTTAGTGACGCAGGATCTGCCTTTTCTGAAACCATGTTGGGCTTCATGTAGTATATTAGTCCTATCGAAATATTCCCTGATGTGGTCGTCAATAATACTTTCCAGTACTTTTGATACCACTGGGAGTAGAGCTACTGGTCTATAGCTAGCAGCGTTTTGCCTGTCCCCACCCTTGAAGATTGGAGAAAGGATGGCTCTTTTCCACTCCCTTGGCAGGGTCCCCGAATCCATTGAGTGTTGGAACAAGTCGCACAGGGGTCTACAGAGAGCCTCGGCGCACTGTTTCAGAACAGATGGCCTGATGTCATCACAACCTGGGGACTTCCCAGGTATGAGTCGCTGTAGCTTCCTTAGTACTATTGCGGGGTTTATTTGGGGAGTAGTCGCTAGGTCTTCCTCCTCTGAAATAGTGGTGCCACCATTTTGGTCCGTAACTGTAATATCCACATTGCTGTTTAGCTGTTTAGCGAAGGCTGAACTGAATGTTTCAGCCATCTCCAGACTAGTGAGATATTGACCGTTTGGGCCTACTAAGGCGCATGCCCCTTGGTTTGTCGGTTTTCTTTCCGACATGAATCGGTACAAGTTTTTAGGGTTTGATAGGAGTTTTTTAGCAAGGTTAGCCTGGAATGACCTTCTGTCCCTCCTGACTCTTGCATTACACCGGTTCCTGAGTTCGAGGTATGCATCATGGTCGGTCTGACTCTTAGATACACGCCACGTAAACCAAGCCTTCCGCTTTGCTTGCAGAATACGTTGCGTGCCTCTCTTCAACCATGACGTCTTTCTCTTGGGCTGTGTTGTGACTAAAGGGACGGTATCCGAGATTGCTGTGTGGATAATCTTTTTTACCACTTCCCAGTGTTCATCCACAGATAGGTCGTCCCATGCTAAGGGCCAGTCTGCGTCGGACAAGAGCCTCCGCATTTCAGCATAGTCAGCCTTGCTGTAGCACAGACATGGTCGCGTAACATCCCATTGCAAACGCTCACGGAGGACAAGATCGAAACCTATGACTGCATGGTCACTGCTTCCCAGAGGAGTCATGATCTGGACCTTTTCGACGAGTAGCTGGTCACTAGTTAGAATATAATCTAGTTTTGATGACTTTCCACTAGGGCCCCACCTAGTGTCGTCTCCAACATTCTCAGTCAGTCCCGTGTTTCGAATAGTTTGCAGTAGGTTTCGGCCAAATTTTCCCTTAGCACACCCGGAGCCGAGGTTCAGTGATGGAGCATTGAAATCTCCAGCTATGGTGATTTGGTCGTAGCCCAAATCTCGTATCCTGTGATAGTGCTGAGCAGTAGCTGATTGTGCTCTGCCCCACAGGTGGGAGATCGGTAGATGCCACCCAGTAAGTGCTTGGTGTGGCCTACGGTGAAATGACACCATATGGAGTCTGGGAGTTCGATAAGTGGTGGGTCCGTTGCGCGCACACATTTAAGTTGCCTATCAAAGTATATAGCAACTCCCCCTCCTTCCTTATTATCCCTGTCTCTTCTGACCAGTACCATATCACCTATACTGATTTCATTGTCGGCGATAGTGGGGTTTAGCCACGTTTCAGTGAGAATGATTATTTTCAGTTGAAGGTGTGCTTGGAGATTTCGGAGTTCACCTACTTTTCCTCTCAGCCCCCTCACATTGCTATATAGGCAACTGACAGTGAGTCTAACAACCTCAGAGTGTTGTGGGGTAGTTGACGTGAAACCGTCTGCTGGTGGGGGACTTGATGTTGGAACTAGTTGGCCGATTCCGATAGAACCGGCCCGTTGTAATTTTTTTCAATGGATTTAGGCAGGACACTTGGGAGACACAGACTATTATTCTCAGAGCTGCATCGCTCTAGTGTCACCGAAGCTTGGGGTCGTATTAAAGCCTCAGTTTGCTGCCTCCTTATATTTCGGGTCTGCTTTCACAGCATCGGATGTGTCCTCCAATTTTTCCCTTGGTCTCATACCACCGTTGAAGTGCTATGGACAACTGCTCCGGGAAGTTGATTCGAACCCCACCAAACAACTTCTTGTTTTGGGAAGCTGACACCACCAATTAGAGTTTATTGCATGTAAAAGAGAAACTACACTTGGACAGATTTACCGAATACAGAGAATGAATTTTAATTATCAAACGAGTGCCTACCTTAATGAAGTTAACAGACATTTTTAAGTTAAGAAAAATAAAAAGGAAGTGTGGTATTCAGGTTCGAAGAAATGGCTCAGATGCTGATAAGGACAAAACAGAAAGTAGTTTCTTACAACTATTTAAATACATATTCTAACACTAGTTTCTGATTGTCGTTACCTAAAGTTTTTCACCTGCAACCGAAATATGCAGGTAAGTTTACTGAGAAGGGCTGATAAAGTAAAACTGGACTGACTGAGTGACTGTTTTCAACACAGAACTTTCAACAGATGTGCAGCAGTTTGAGCCACTACACTCCATGTAGCACAAAGAAAGAGAAGAGAGTAAAAAGAAATGCAAAATAGAGACAGCAAACAGAGATATAAGGCAAAAAGAATAGTGCTATCAAAGGACAATACAGTTTTGTTGGGTATTAAAAGTCACAAGGAGTGGATGTATATGCGCCATTGAGAATGATTTTGAGCCATACCGCCGACAGCCACCAACCATTAGATTTACCATCCCGAGGACCCCAACCAAGAAGTCTACACCTCCCTACGTGGCCCACTTAAACTAACTGTTGTGGATTTGATTGACTGATGCCATGATTTGGTTTGACAACCACTGGCTCTTCTCCGACCTAATCCTATGTCAGCTAACATTGCCTGTCGAGGAAGGCGATGACTAGGCATACGTAACACATGTCCTAACCATGTCGGTCGATGTAACTGCACAGCCTCGTCGATTGATTTCACCTCCTTACCTAGGACTCGACGTCTAACCTCAATATTGCTCACCCTATTATACCAACCAGTACGGGAGATAGAACGCAGGCACCTATGATCAAAGATAGCTAGTCTTTTCATGTCTCCCACTCTCAATGACCAGGTCCGACAGCCATGAAGGAGAACGGAGCAGACTGATGAGCAGTACACACACCCTTTGGTCGATAGCTGGATATCATGTCTACGCCACAGACGGTGTAAACTGGCATATGCGAAACTACCCATTTCTATCCGTACTGAGATTTCGTTAAAGATCAACCCGTTGGCGTTGGCTGATGCAACTTCCCAAATAAGTGAGGCGGTCAGCGTGCTCTACCATTTCACTCCCTATTTCTAAACTAGGAGTCAGTGTAGTCCAGTCCAGTAACATGATCTTACATTTGGCGGGAGCGACTCGCATGCCGACATTCTTAGATCGCAGCTCAGGGTGTTCAGAAGACTGCATTTTGTCAGCGTCCTCGCCTGGAAGGGCTATATCATGTCTAGCTTGTTTCTATTTTCACTTGGGAACAGGCTAGGTGTTGAGCCCTTAAAAAATACTTATAAATGTTAGATGCATAAATAACGACCTAAAAACTGCTGCATTTTGGGCTTTGTACAAAAATAACCTGAGTAGAAAACCCGTAGGCACTTTCGTTTACTGCTGACAAAGGTTTTTTAGATTTAGACAAATGGCGTATATGTGTATTACTTACTACTGTGAACCTGAACTTTCATTTCAGGAGCGGCAGAATAATAGTGCTCACATAAAAATTTGGCATCTTCGTATGCATCATCTAATATTTCTCGAACGTTGCAATCAGGATCAATGGAACCGACGTATCTTCTGTGCTTGTTCAACTCGGAACCGAACATGAGTACTGGAAAGAACATAAAACCAAAACTTGCATTATTTTAAACCGAGGCAACGTTTCTCATCAGATTGTTAACTGTATTCACAACTAGCAATAAAACACATTATATTTATGAGTGAACTGAGACAGTTGTGATAACATCGAAAGTCGAACTATCGAAGGTGTTAATTAATTAAATATTGTCATAACGTAAATAGCCTGAACATAGATTAATTAACCAATATAAAAAATTTTCAATCTAGTTCCTCCGAAAATTAACACAGAGTATTTCGGAAGAAAGCCTTTAAATACCAAAATACATGTCTATATGAACGGGTGGAAGACTTTGAGATGAATAGCATAGGAACAGATCAAAAATCAAAGCCATAACAAAGCGGCATACATTAACAGGTAAGAGCTAAACAAACCTAGTAGTCGTATAAACAAATATCACACTTACAGTGTTGGCTTAACAGCATACGAATACTGATCCTCATCATGTAGAACCTGTCTAAGAAGTACTGCACCTGGTTATTAGTTATGACATCAGTTTTGTACTTTTCCTGCATTTCCATGACACCCTGTGTTATACAACCAGCATATTTATTGAGAAATAAGCAAAAAACCTGTGCCATCGTTTCGACCACAGTTGTATGACGGCTTCGAATTTTTGCGAGAGTCTCGTTAAACCGATTAAGACTGTTTTCATTCCATGTTATTTTCTCAAAATCCACCAGATCACAAAAGCTCTGCTCATACCTAAGAGGTTATATATTTATATCCGACAAACCATTGTCTCACAGGAGACGCAGAAGGAGTCCTCACAAGCCGTTCAGGAAGAAGGTGAATTTCCTGCATAATATTTGCAAGACGCACAGGCAATTCATCTGATAAAAATGCAGCTGATTTCTGAACAGAACCGACTCTACCAAAAGCGATCAGTTTTTTCAGAGATAATGGGGTTGGAGAATATCCTCCAAATCTCACAAACTGTTCCGCATATTTGCCACTCAGAACAAATATTGTTTGAGACAGCCTCATATCAATGAAATGACCTTTACAACCACATTTCTGATACTACGTAGCGGAGCACTCAAAATGTCACGTTTGCCTCTTCCAATATCCAATATCGTTTTTACGAGCTAGTATAAACCAATTTGATTTCTTTGTGCTCGCTTCTTGACTGTGAGGTATAGGTTCCTGATCTTCGGTAAACTTCTGCGTAGCTTGTCCTGCCACTCGACTGTCGTAGCTTTGGTTGACTCCAAAGGGAGTAGTGCTGGGATTAATTATATGTGGTTTGTAGTATGAGGTATGTTAATAATAATAATAATAATATATTTCTTCCTGTTTATGCAGGAACATACCAATTGTACAGGCATGGATAAGTTATTATATAAATTACACAAATTGATGTATGATGAATTTACAGTTTGGTTGTTCTTCCTGACATTAGAGTCAGACGGAACAGTCTGCTATAAAGTTTGTTTGTGTAGCACATAAAGATATAGAAATATTGTCTTCGCATTAAAAAAAACCCAGACATCAGATGAATGTAGTACAAATATCTGGGAAAAAAAGCTTGAAGTCAATCCTTTTACATAACTTTGTTGTGAACAGCACCCTCGGATCAAAGTTTGTTGATGTATTATGTTGAGATCAGTGATATATTTATTCTATTTTTTCAGTAGTCTTATCGTAGTTTTATAGCAGGAAAGAAATTTGATCGTGGATGCGAAAACTAGATGAGGTCATGTGTAGTTGTTTTACTGCATCAAATGGTGCTGAGGTCGGTTCCAGAATTCTCCATTTGCTCCATTTGTGTCTGCATGGCGGACTGCATTCGTAAGTTCAGAAAGATGTTGAAAACTGTTTGAAAACCAGTTGCTTCTTCATTTCAGATCATGAATACTCATTTACAGCATGTTCGCCAGCGTCTTCAAATGGTAGAATTGGATCGTTCATGGAATTTCAGTGGTTATGAGATAGACGGTTTGGAATTAATCCTCATTTCAGTTTAGATGCAGGGTTTTTCGACCTCGACCAGAAGATGAATAGGAGTATCAGAGTACCAAAAAGAGAAAGACTGTCATTACTGTGATTGGAGTTGATCCTTTCGCCAGTTAGTCCTTCGGTGTCGTCGACAAGAGAAAAGAGGTAGTAATAATAATAATAATAGTAATAATAATAATAGATATAATTAGTGAAGCTATTCAGACTAAGAGACAGAAACGGAAATAGGAAACGTAACAACAGTCAGCTCATTAAGTTTGAAGAATAATATAATAATATAATAGGAGAGTAAGGCGGGAGAGAATGTAAAGAAGTAAAACGACGAGTTTAATTATCTACCCCTGATTGGTATATGCGATTTTAAGGAGATAGGCCATTTGGATGCAGTCCTTGTATCGCTGCATGGTTGTCCAGCCTTCGCTTAAAGGCGTCCAAAGACGGTGCCATAGCTACATCTGCCGGCAAGGAATTCCAGGGACGGCAAACCCGCAGTGAAAAGAAGTGGGAGCGCACCCGGGTCCTTGGCCTCTGGTGAGCTATCCTTCTGGGATTTCCACGTGGGAGCCTATACCTACTCAATGGCAGAACACCTTTGTTTGGGTGATTCTGGTCATTTGTTATTTTGTAGGCAGTAATCAAATCCCCCCTAAGCCGACGGTAACTAAGTGTGAACAGGCCTAATTTCTTCAGCCTTTCATCATATGGTTTGTTTCGGAGACCAACCACTCCTTTTGTTGCCCGTCGTTGGACTCTTTCCAAGAGGTTGGCGTCTCTTCTCAGCATTGGGGGTGCAATAATATTATGCACCTCAAGGTGTGGCCTGACGTATGTTTTGTACAACATTAGAAAGAGCTCAGGAGTGAGTGCACCTAACTGTCTATGCGTAAAGTGTATGACCGCATATGCCCTCGCTACATCCCCTGTGTAATTTACGCTTGTGTCCATTTTTTCCGTTAGAACTAGACCTAAGTCGCGTTCCGACGTTGTGCAGGACAAGCTTTCATTGCACAGGGTGTAACTTGCATTCTGCAGTCTACAGGTGCGCAACTTCACTACTTTGCACTTTTTCAAGTTGAAAGTCATGCCACTGGCCACCGCCCAGTCTTCCAGAAGGTTTAGGTCTTCCTGTAGCCTATCTGAGTCCTCCGGACACTTTATCGCCCTCCATATTTTTACGTCGTCAGCGTACAGGAGAGTCGGGCAGCTCAGACGGCGTGGTAGATCATTGATGAAAATCAAAAACATCAGTGGTCCTAGGATAGAACCCTGCGACACTCCTGATGACGATCTGTGCCAAGATGATCGGACTCGGTTAACCTTAGTGCAAAATTGCCTGTCGGCTAGGTAGTCCTTCAACCATGACAGAAGTGGCTCACCTATGCCTGCCTGGCTTATTTTATGTAGGAGAAGGTCATGGTGAACAGTGTCAAATGCCTTCTCAAAGTCTAGGAAGACCACATGGACTGGTACGTTCATGTCCCAGCATGATGTCCAGTCGTCCCAAGCTGACAGTAGGTTAGTGACGCAGGATCTGCCTTTTCTGAAACCATGTTGGGCTTCATGTAGTATATTAGTCCTATCGAAATATTCCCTGATGTGGTCGTCAATAATACTTTCCAGTACTTTTGATACCACTGGGAGTAGAGCTACTGGTCTATAGCTAGCAGCGTTTTGCCTGTCCCCACCCTTGAAGATTGGAGAAAGGATGGCTCTTTTCCACTCCCTTGGCAGGGTCCCCGAATCCATTGAGTGTTGGAACAAGTCGCACAGGGGTCTACAGAGAGCCTCGGCGCACTGTTTCAGAACAGATGGCCTGATGTCATCACAACCTGGGGACTTCCCAGGTATGAGTCGCTGTAGCTTCCTTAGTACTATTGCGGGGTTTATTTGGGGAGTAGTCGCTAGGTCTTCCTCCTCTGAAATAGTGGTGCCACCATTTTGGTCCGTAACTGTAATATCCACATTGCTGTTTAGCTGTTTAGCGAAGGCTGAACTGAATGTTTCAGCCATCTCCAGACTAGTGAGATATTGACCGTTTGGGCCTACTAAGGCGCATGCCCCTTGGTTTGTCGGTTTTCTTTCCGACATGAATCGGTACAAGTTTTTAGGGTTTGATAGGAGTTTTTTAGCAAGGTTAGCCTGGAATGACCTTCTGTCCCTCCTGACTCTTGCATTACACCGGTTCCTGAGTTCGAGGTATGCATCATGGTCGGTCTGACTCTTAGATACACGCCACGTAAACCAAGCCTTCCGCTTTGCTTGCAGAATACGTTGCGTGCCTCTCTTCAACCATGACGTCTTTCTCTTGGGCTGTGTTGTGACTAAAGGGACGGTATCCGAGATTGCTGTGTGGATAATCTTTTTTACCACTTCCCAGTGTTCATCCACAGATAGGTCGTCCCATGCTAAGGGCCAGTCTGCGTCGGACAAGAGCCTCCGCATTTCAGCATAGTCAGCCTTGCTGTAGCACAGACATGGTCGCGTAACATCCCATTGCAAACGCTCACGGAGGACAAGATCGAAACCTATGACTGCATGGTCACTGCTTCCCAGAGGAGTCATGATCTGGACCTTTTCGACGAGTAGCTGGTCACTAGTTAGAATATAATCTAGTTTTGATGACTTTCCACTAGGGCCCCACCTAGTGTCGTCTCCAACATTCTCAGTCAGTCCCGTGTTTCGAATAGTTTGCAGTAGGTTTCGGCCAAATTTTCCCTTAGCACACCCGGAGCCGAGGTTCAGTGATGGAGCATTGAAATCTCCAGCTATGGTGATTTGGTCGTAGCCCAAATCTCGTATCACTGTGATAGTGCTGAGCAGTAGCTGATTGTGCTCTGCCCCACAGGTGGGAGATCGGTAGATGCCACCCAGTAAGTGCTTGGTGTGGCCTACGGTGAAATGACACCATATGGAGTCTGGGAGTTCGATAAGTGGTGGGTCCGTTGCGCGCACACATTTAAGTTGCCTATCAAAGTATATAGCAACTCCCCCTCCTTCCTTATTATCCCTGTCTCTTCTGACCAGTACCATATCACCTATACTGATTTCATTGTCGGCGATAGTGGGGTTTAGCCACGTTTCAGTGAGAATGATTATTTTCAGTTGAAGGTGTGCTTGGAGATTTCGGAGTTCACCTACTTTTCCTCTCAGCCCCCTCACATTGCTATATAGGCAACTGACAGTGAGTCTAACAACCTCAGAGTGTTGTGGGGTAGTTGACGTGAAACCGTCTGCTGGTGGGGGACTTGATGTTGGAACTAGTTGGCCGATTCCGATAGAACCGGCCCGTTGTAATTTTTTTCAATGGATTTAGGCAGGACACTTGAGAGACACAGACTATTATTCTCAGAGCTGCATCGCTCTAGTGTCACCGAAGCTTGGGGTCGTATTAAAGCCTCAGTTTGCTGCCTCCTTATATTTCGGGTCTGCTTTCACAGCATCGGATGTGTCCTCCAATTTTTCCCTTGGTCTCATACCACCGTTGAAGTGCTATGGACAACTGCTCCGGGAAGTTGATTCGAACCCCACCAAACAACTTCTTGTTTTGGGAAGCTGACACCACCAATTAGAGTTTATTGCATGTAAAAGAGAAACTACACTTGGACAGATTTACCGAATACAGAGAATGAATTTTAATTATCAAACGAGTGCCTACCTTAATGAAGTTAACAGACATTTTTAAGTTAAGAAAAATAAAAAGGAAGTGTGGTATTCAGGTTCGAAGAAATGGCTCAGATGCTGATAAGGACAAAACAGAAAGTAGTTTCTTACAACTATTTAAATACATATTCTAACACTAGTTTCTGATTGTCGTTACCTAAAGTTTTTCACCTGCAACCGAAATATGCAGGTAAGTTTACTGAGAAGGGCTGATAAAGTAAAACTGGACTGACTGAGTGACTGTTTTCAACACAGAACTTTCAACAGATGTGCAGCAGTTTGAGCCACTACACTCCATGTAGCACAAAGAAAGAGAAGAGAGTAAAAAGAAATGCAAAATAGAGACAGCAAACAGAGATATAAGGCAAAAAGAATAGTGCTATCAAAGAACAATACAGTTTTGTTGGGTATTAAAAGTCACAAGGAGTGGATGTATATGCGCCATTGAGAATGATTTTGAGCCATACCGCCGACAGCCACCAACCATTAGATTTACCATCCCGAGGACCCCAACCAAGAAGTCTACACCTCCCTACGTGGCCCACTTAAACTAACTGTTGTGGATTTGATTGACTGATGCCATGATTTGGTTTGACAACCACTGGCTCTTCTCCGACCTAATCCTATGTCAGCTAACATTGCCTGTCGAGGAAGGCGATGACTAGGCATACGTAACACATGTCCTAACCATGTCGGTCGATGTAACTGCACAGCCTCGTCGATTGATTTCACCTCCTTACCTAGGACTCGACGTCTAACCTCAATATTGCTCACCCTATTATACCAACCAGTACGGGAGATAGAACGCAGGCACCTATGATCAAAGATAGCTAGTCTTTTCATGTCTCCCACTCTCAATGACCAGGTCCGACAGCCATGAAGGAGAACGGAGCAGACTGATGAGCAGTACACACACCCTTTGGTCGATAGCTGGATATCATGTCTACGCCACAGACGGTGTAAACTGGCATATGCGAAACTACCCATTTCTATCCGTACTGAGATTTCGTTAAAGATCAACCCGTTGGCGTTGGCTGATGCAACTTCCCAAATAAGTGAGGCGGTCAGCGTGCTCTACCATTTCACTCCCTATTTCTAAACTAGGAGTCAGTGTAGTCCAGTCCAGTAACATGATCTTACATTTGGCGGGAGCGACTCGCATGCCGACATTCTTAGATCGCAGCTCAGGGTGTTCAGAAGACTGCATTTTGTCAGCGTCCTCGCCTGGAAGGGCTATATCATGTCTAGCTTGTTTCTATTTTCACTTGGGAACAGGCTAGATGTTGAGCCCTTAAAAAATACTTATAAATGTTAGATGCATAAATAACGACCTAAAAACTGCTGCATTTTGGGCTTTGTACAAAAATAACCTGAGTAGAAAACCCGTAGGCACTTTCGTTTACTGCTGACAAAGGTTTTTTAGATTTAGACAAATGGCGTATATGTGTATTACTTACTACTGTGAACCTGAACTTTCATTTCATGAGCGGCAGAATAATAGTGCTCACATAAAAATTTGGCATCTTCGTATGCATCATCTAATATTTCTCGAACGTTGCAATCAGGATCAATGGAACCGACGTATCTTCTGTGTTTGTTCAACTCGGAACCGAACATGAGTACTGGAAAGAACATAAAACCAAAACTTGCATTATTTTAAACCGAGGCAACGTTTCTCATCAGATTGTTAACTGTATTCACAACTAGCAATAAAACACATTATATTTATGAGTGAACTGAGACAGTTGTGATAACATCGAAAGTCGAACTATCGAAGGTGTTAATTAATTAAATATTGTCATAACGTAAATAGCCTGAACATAGATTAATTAACCAATATAAAAAATTTTCAATCTAGTTCCTCCGAAAATTAACACAGAGTATTTCGGAAGAAAGCCTTTAAATACCAAAATACATGTCTATATGAACGGGTGGAAGACTTTGAGATGAATAGCATAGGAACAGATCAAAAATCAAAGCCATAACAAAGCGGCATACATTAACAGGTAAGAGCTAAACAAACCTAGTAGTCGTATAAACAAATATCACACTTACAGTGTTGGCTTAACAGCATACGAATACTGATCCTCATCATGTAGAACCTGTCTAAGAAGTACTGCACCTGGTTATTAGTTATGACATCAGTTTTGTACTTTTCCTGCATTTCCATGACACCCTGTGTTATACAACCAGCATATTTATTGAGAAATAAGCAAAAAACCTGTGCCATCGTTTCGACCACAGTTGTATGACGGCTTCGAATTTTTGCGAGAGTCTCGTTAAACCGATTAAGACTGTTTTCATTCCATGTTATTTTCTCAAAATCCACCAGATCACAAAAGCTCTGCTCATACCTAAGAGGTTATATATTTATATCCGACAAACCATTGTCTCACAAGAGACGCAGAAGGAGTCCTCACAAGCCGTTCAGGAAGAAGGTGAATTTCCTGCATAATATTTGCAAGACGCACAGGCAATTCATCTGATAAAAATGCAGCTGATTTCTGAACAGAACCGACTCTACCAAAAGCGATCAGTTTTTTCAGAGATAATGGGGTTGGAGAATATCCTCCAAATCTCACAAACTGTTCCGCATATTTGCCACTCAGAACAAATATTGTTTGAGACAGCCTCATATCAATGAAATGACCTTTACAACCACATTTCTGATACTACGTAGCGGAGCACTCAAAATGTCACGTTTGCCTCTTCCAATATCCAATATCGTTTTTACGAGCTAGTATAAACCATTAATATAAGTATAAAACTTGTGCACTGTGGTAGAGTGTAATTCCATTACTGTATAACACTGTGAGACTTTATCAAAACAAAATTTACCCATAATGGAACTAGTATAAACCAATTTGATTTCTTTGTGCTCGCTTCTTGACTGTGAGGTATAGGTTCCTGATCTTCGGTAAACTTCTGCGTAGCTTGTCCTGCCACTCGACTGTCGTAGCTTTGGTTGACTCCAAAGGGAGTAGTGCTGGGATTAATTATATGTGGTTTGTAGTACGAGGTATGTTAAGACTGTTATTACTGTGATTGGAGTTGATCCTTTCGCCAGTTAGTCCTTCGGTGTCGTCGACAAGAGAAAAGAGGTAGTAATAATAATAATAATAGTAATAATAATAATAATAGATATAATTAGTGAGGCTATTCAGACTAAGAGACAGAAACGGAAATAGGAAACGTAACAACAGTCAGCTCATTAAGTTTGAAGAATAATATAATAATATAATAGGAGAGTAAGGCGGGAGAGAATGTAAAGAAGTAAAACGACGAGTTTAATTATCTACCCTGATTGGTAAATGCGATTTTAAGGAGATAGGCCATTTGGATGCAGTCCTTGTATCGCTGCATGGTTGTCCAGCCTTCGCTTAAAGGCGTCCAAAGACGGTGCCATAGCTACATCTGCCGGTAAGGAATTCCAGGGACGACAAACCCGCAGTGAAAAGAAGTGGGAGCGCACCCGGGTCCTTGCCCTCTGGTGAGCTATCCTTCTGGGATTTCCACGTGGAAGCCTATACCTACTCAATGGCAGAACACCTTTGTTTGGGTGATTCTGGTCATTTGTTATTTTGTAGGCAGTAATCAAATCCCCCCTAAGCCGACGGTAACTAAGTGTGAACAGGCCTAATTTCTTCAGCCTTTCATCATATGGTTTGTTTCGGAGACCAACCACTCCTTTTGTTGCCCGTCGTTGGACTCTTTCCAAGAGGTTGGCATCTCTTCTCAGCATTGGGGGTGCAATAATATTATGCACCTCAAGGTGTGGCCTGACGTATGTTTTGTACAACATTAGAAAGAGCTCAGGAGTGAGTGCACCTAACTGTCTATGCGTAAAGTGTATGACCGCATATGCCCTCGCTACATCCCCTGTGTAATTTACGCTTGTGTCCATTTTTTCCGTTAGAACTAGACCTAAGTCGCGTTCCGACGTTGTGCAGGACAAGCTTTCATTGCACAGGGTGTAACTTGCATTCTGCAGTCTACAGGTGCGCAACTTCACTACTTTGCACTTTTTCAAGTTGAAAGTCATGCCACTGGCCACCGCCCAGTCTTCCAGAAGGTTTAGGTCTTCCTGTAGCCTATCTGAGTCCTCCGGACACTTTATCGCCCTCCATATTTTTACGTCGTCAGCGTACAGGAGAGTCGGGCAGCTCAGACGGCGTGGTAGATCATTGATGAAAATCAAAAACATCAGTGGTCCTAGGATAGAACCCTGCGACACTCCTGATGACGATCTGTGCCAAGATGATCGGACTCGGTTAACCTTAGTGCAAAATTGCCTGTCGGCTAGGTAGTCCTTCAACCATGACAGAAGTGGCTCACCTATGCCTGCCTGGCTTATTTTATGTAGGAGAAGGTCATGGTGAACAGTGTCAAATGCCTTCTCAAAGTCTAGGAAGACCACATGGACTGGTACGTTCAAGTCCCAGCATGATGTCCAGTCGTCCCAAGCTGACAGTAGGTTAGTGACGCAGGATCTGCCTTTTCTGAAACCATGTTGGGCTTCATGTAGTATATTAGTCCTATCGAAATATTCCCTGATGTGGTCGTCAATAATACTTTCCAGTACTTTTGATACCACTGGGAGTAGAGCTACTGGTCTATAGCTAGCAGCGTTTTGCCTGTCCCCACCCTTGAAGATTGGAGAAAGGATGGCTCTTTTCCACTCCCTTGGCAGGGTCCCCGAATCCATTGAGTGTTGGAACAAGTCGCACAGGGGTCTACAGAGAGCCTCGGCGCACTGTTTCAGAACAGATGGCCTGATGTCATCACAACCTGGGGACTTCCCAGGTATGAGTCGCTGTAGCTTCCTTAGTACTATTGCGGGGTTTATTTGGGGAGTAGTCGCTAGGTCTTCCTCCTCTGAAATAGTGGTGCCACCATTTTGGTCCGTAACTGTAATATCCACATTGCTGTTTAGCTGTTTAGCGAAGGCTGAACTGAATGTTTCAGCCATCTCCAGACTAGTGAGATATTGACCGTTTGGGCCTACTAAGGCGCATGCCCCTTGGTTTGTCGGTTTTCTTTCCGACATGAATCGGTACAAGTTTTTAGGGTTTGATAGGAGTTTTTTAGCAAGGTTAGCCTGGAATGACCTTCTGTCCCTCCTGACTCTTGCATTACACCGGTTCCTGAGTTCGAGGTATGCATCATGGTCGGTCTGACTCTTAGATACACGCCACGTAAACCAAGCCTTCCGCTTTGCTTGCAGAATACGTTGCGTGCCTCTCTTCAACCATGACGTCTTTCTCTTAGGCTGTGTTGTGACTAAAGGGACGGTATCCGAGATTGCTGTATGGATAATCTTTTTTACCACTTCCCAGTGTTCATCCACAGATAGGTCGTCCCATGCTAAGGGCCAGTCTGCGTCGGACAAGAGCCTCCGCATTTCAGCATAGTCAGCCTTGCTGTAGCACAGACATGGTCGCGTAACATCCCATTGCAAACGCTCACGGAGGACAAGATCGAAACCTATGACTGCATGGTCACTGCTTCCCAGAGGAGTCATGATCTGGACCTTTTCGACGAGTAGCTGGTCACTAGTTAGAATATAATCTAGTTTTGATGACTTTCCACTAGGGCCCCACCTAGTGTCGTCTCCAACATTCTCAGTCAGTCCCGTGTTTCGAATAGTTTGCAGTAGGTTTCGGCCAAATTTTCCCTTAGCACACCCGGAGCCGAGGTTCAGTGATGGAGCATTGAAATCTCCAGCTATGGTGATTTGGTCGTAGCCCAAATCTCGTATTCCTGTGATAGTGCTGAGCAGTAGCTGATTGTGCTCTGCCCCACAGGTGGGAGATCGGTAGATGCCACCCAGTAAGTGCTTGGTGTGGCCTACGGTGAAATGACACCATATGGAGTCTGGGAGTTCGATAAGTGGTGGGTCCGTTGCGCGCACACATTTAAGTTGCCTATCAAAGTATATAGCAACTCCCCCTCCTTCCTTATTATCCCTGTCTCTTCTGACCAGTACCATATCACCTATACTGATTTCATTGTCGGCGATAGTGGGGTTTAGCCACGTTTCAGTAAGAATGATTATTTTCAGTTGAAGGTGTGCTTGGAGATTTCGGAGTTCACCTACTTTCCCTCTCAGCCCCCTCACATTGCTATATAGGCAACTGACAGTGAGTCTAACAACCTCAGAGTGTTGTGGGGTAGTTGACGTGAAACCGTCTGCTGGTGGGGGACTTGATGTTGGAACTAGTTGGCCGATTCCGATAGAACCGGCCCGTTGTAGTTTTTTTCAATGGATTTAGGCAGGACACTTGGGAGACACAGACTATTATTCTCAGAGCTGCATCGCTCTAGTGTCACCGAAGCTTGGGGTCGTATTAAAGCCTCAGTTTGCTGCCTCCTTATATTTCTGGGTCTGCTTTCACAGCATCGGATGTGTCCTCCAATTTTTCCCTTGGTCTCATACCACCGTTGAAGTGATATGGACAACTGCTCCGGGGAGTTGAATGTGACACACAGCAGCTTTGGAGAGTTAATCAATGTTAGATGAGCGGGACGAGGTAGTCGGAAAATGGAGATGGCTCCAGAAGCGCCAGGGGCCATCTGAGATGACAGCCATCTCCATTGTTGTACGTCGTGCATGTGTTTTTCACAAGCAGTGCCGGTTTCCAGCTCCGGAACACCGTGTACCACCATAGAGGTGGAAGGCATCAGTTCCGGTGACTCCCTCGCCATATTTCTTAGCCCATGGTCTATCTTGCCGCGCTCTTATGTTAGAACTTCTGTCCAGGGCTAGTACCTGAGCCATTAACAGTACTTTTTCGGCCTCTTCGGCAGAGTCCAGTGTAACCCGTAATGGGGGTGGCTTACCCTGAGGCGTGTGGACACCCCTGTACAGTCTGCACAGTTTTGCTGAACTAATGTTCAGACCTAGTTTGCGCACAGGTTGGACCACTGTTCCTGATCAAACAGGGCCCGTTGTTCGAGCAAGCTATCCGTGCTCACAGGTACGTTAAAGAGGATGAGAGAGTTAGACCGACTACCCTCAGACTTAGGTTTTGCCTTCGGCTTCTTGCAGTCCTTTGCATCATTAGCAACATTAGGCTTCATCGGTACCTGGACAGCCTTTTTTGTGTTGCCAGGCTTGCTAGTGGATGCAAGTGGTGCCTTTGTAATTTTGCCTTCCCTGATGTGGATGGAACCTTGCTAATCTTCACCTTGTGAGAATTGGCATTTCCAGTCAGTAGGGCTGGTGTGTCCTTCTTTAAGTCTTTGACCAGTTTCGGCAGTGCGAGTTTAGCAGGGGGAGCTGCATGATACTGTGTTGGGGCACAAGAGCATGTTGTTTCTGCTATCCGCAGACACGCTTTGTGGGACTATGCCAGGGCGACAAAGTGGACACACGTACCAAAACCATGGGCATGGGTTATTTCTCATAAACTCATAGTATGCTTTCGGTACTTCTTTGTCACAACGGCAGTGCACCCATCGTTTGCAAAAATTACATTCAAACGCTGAATCAGTTTTAGAAACTGTGATGCTGCACGCCTGGCATTCATCCCCTTTCCTTGATGACGCCTTCGAGGTCTTATGACGTCTTGAACGTTTCCTTTTAGGCTTGATGTGTTTCACACACTGGCCTACAGTTGATGCAGGTGTAGAATTCTGTCCTTCTGGTATTGCCTGTGCCGTTTCAGTACTAGACTGTGGCAATGCAGGCGTTGTATCAGGGCAGACTAAAGCTACACGAGTCTTTAGGATCGGTATGCGGGAAGGGGTTGAAATCCCTGGATTTTTTCCTTCCCTGGCTGAAGCCCTTGTGACTACAGAGTACGGTATTCTAGTGGCTTTTTTAAGGCTGCTTTCGACAACCATATTAACAATCACTATAAATTATGCTATGTACGTCTAAGAGAGCAACAGTTTCTAACCAAAAGAGCAAGAATAAGACTGAAAAAGTATAAGGCAAGGAAAAGAAAAGGTTTTCGACTTTACCTAGTACTTTCTGAATGATCGGCTTCACGGCAATCACGTGGTAGACCAACAAGTCTTGTTTCTCTGAACGAGTGAGGAAGATGCTGCTACAAAAGTAGCACCTGAAGCTTTGGCAGTAGTTCGAGACAGCTGGACTTACCACACAGAGATTTACTATGTAAGTAATGGTTGAATTAAATTCACCGGCTAGGAAGATCAGGTTTCCCAAACGGATAATTCACAAAATTGGTACTTTCCGGTTGGAGAGGAAAAAGCACGTCATATTCAAGGAGCGCGCGCACTGTCAGTTCGAATATTCAAGCATCAGCTTAAAGAGATTGTGTAATATCAATATTTCATTTTCTAGATATATTATACAGACTGAAATTTTATGTACAAAATATAAAGTTTAGTCTCCAGTCCATTTTCATTTGTCCTAAAAATTAAGAGGACAAGATGTACTATTCAGGGTTCGCACTCTTTTTAATTCCTTCAGTAGCCAGTATTCACTTGATTGGCTTGTATAAAGCTGTAACTCGACTACCGTTATTTTGGGACGGTTCTATACCTTTCGCAGATCACAGCATGACCTACACTCTGGACTGCAACAGCTGTGTTGAACAGAATAACAGGAGGTTTATCATGGAGAAGATTTGTAGCTTAAGTGGACGATTTGCAATTAGTTGTGTTCCCTGAGATGTCTGGTTTAACTGCGAAGCTTTCACTTTATTTTGGGGGGAATGTACAGTATGCACCAGGGAAATAGTTCTACTGAAACTTGTGACTTTCGTCTCATCCGGCAATAAGCACTCTACAGGAAGAAGTAACAGGAGTTTGCAAAGGTGGATGAGGGAACAGGTGGAGAATGCATATTGTATTTATGACATTGGTGTTGGATGTAGGACAGTTAACACCATGAAAGCATTTACACACACTAAAGATACAATAAAAACAGTATGGTGACTGTACAGGTGGGAAAATCAGAATGTGGTTATGAAATGAATACAAACAAGTCAGACATCTCCACTAACAATAAAGCCTACTAGGACTAGTATATCTCTTTTATGTGAGTGCTGAAACATGTCATTGTCCAGTAATATCTCAGCGTTTTCTTGAAGTTTTCAAGTGACAGAGAAGTTGCCACATCATCCATAATTGAAAAACCTCAGGGTTAAGCATCTTAGAACTTGACTTTTCTCCACCCTCTGAAGAGTAATTCTGTAAGGGCCATATCAAGTACTTTCATTATAATACATCTCGTTCCTGGTTATTTTTGGCCATTTCATTTGATGCAGCAAGGTCATCTCTGATTCTGCGATGTTTGAGGTAGAGCAGATCCAGCTTTCCGAGTCGGTCATCATACGTTTTAGTGCCCCTCTTCTGTAATTTTTGGGAGTAGTTGATCAGCAAAGTTGTGGGCTTGTAAATAACCTTTTCATAACAGCGAGAAAATTCAGATGTAAACATAACTATCTGTCTGAAACTGGAACCATTTTCTTCATTGACTGTGACTACGTCCCCTGTAAAATTAATGCTTGTGTTTAGTTTATTCAACCATGAGTATTCTAATCTTTCTTCATAAAGTAGTCCAGTTCCATATTAGTTGCAGGTGTGCTGGTGATTACGGTGCTACATTTATTCATACCGGAGGCTAATTCAATTTCCTCGACCCTATTCTTCAGGTTATATATGTCTCACTGAAGACAGATCGATTCTTTCCCATTTCTCACGACCTCCTGCAGCTTCACATCATCTGCGTACTGAGGTGTTGGAGAATTTATTTTATTAGACATAATGTTCTTTGAAACCGGGAATAGCAGTGAACGAAGATCAGGTACAGAACTGATCACCTACGTCCTAGACTCACTTCCATACAATTAAACAGCAGACGAGAAGTCGGTTGCCAACTCACAATTTTGAGACTTTCCATTGAAGTACTTAATTAGATACAACGTTTACGGCTTTTGCAGGGTCTAGAAATAAGATATAGAGTGGAATATTCTTATTACAGCATGTTGTCTAGTTTTACTCCTTTAGGGTCAGAACTAAGTCAAAACCTACTGTCCTTGGCAACAGCTGAAAGCGGTACCAGCAGTATAATCTTCAAGGGAAGGTGGCTAATTTGATCTGGATGGTTTGCTATTCGTTGCGCTCCCAAATGTTTGTTACCCTTCATGGATTCATACATTTGCAGACACTACATAAATGATTCACAACAAAGATATGAACTCGCATACTTCAGTGAAACAGCCATACGAAAGACCATAGCAGTTAAAAATGAGTAAAGTTGGCAAACTCACAGTTTCATTACTTATGGTGATCTTAAGTCTTTAAAATCTCTTAAACCTTCCCAGAATCTACGCCATGATGGTATACCTGCCACTGTCCTAAGGAAATGTGCTGATATTTTAAGTAAACAACTTACAAACATTTTTATTAATTCTTTTTCTAATAATGTTGTACCTTCTCTGTGGAAAGACATTGAAATCATCTGTCGATGTAGTTGGAAAATGAATGATCGATTCATGGTTGTTAACTCAAAACCAGCCCTATATTTTGACGGGAGTCATCGATACTGCAGTCATCGTCTCGTCGTTCGCTGTTCGCTAGAAGACGGAGAAGTGCTATCAGAAATATTATGGAGATTGATTTTTATGACATTTTTATGACGCCGAAGTTCGAGCCTAGGTGATTTGTAGGGTATCCTGCTGACTTTCCTCACTTTGTGGAAGAAACTGAAGTCATGCTGGAGGGTTTGAAACCAAGTGGTAAAATGAAATTAATCTACCTGTAGAGGTATTGTGCCGGTAGTGCGGCGAATGCGATACAGCATTGAAAGTTTACGCCCCGAGCAAAGGATACACGGAGGCTATACGTCTCCTGCAAGAAAGGTTTGGATGACCTTCAATGATTGTGAGGAATGTATTCGAGGCGGTAAAGTGTAATGGTGGTCAGTTACGAGATGACTACTAGGCACTATCTGAGTTTTTGGATAATCTGGTGACCTGCAAGAATACGTTGATTTTGATGAATCGCATGAGTGATCTGAACTCAAGTTCCGTCCTAGAGGTGATAGCGAGACGCCTACCTACTCGACTGAAAAGGAGGTGGGTGAACATATGCTCTCGTATAGAGAATGAGGGTTTAGAGCCAAAGTTCAGTGATATTCTGAAACTGGTAAAAGGTAGTGTCAATCAAGCTATGAGCAAGTTTGCCAGTATATTGCATCCCACCCCTAGAATAGAGAAGTCTGAGAGCAAAAGGCAATCATTGATGACGAAAGGGTCTCAGAGAGATGGATATCGGGACAGCTCTATGGTGTCTAGTAATCCAGAAAAACAGCGAGTGTAACAGCTTTCATGAGACATCCCAAACGGATAGGTTACAAGTCGCCAGAAAAACACGGTTGTGTTTTACACGTTAGCAAGAAGTGCATACAAAGGCGGACTGTCAATGTGGTTGAAGATTGAACGATCAATTCACGGTTGTTTGCTCAAAACCAACTTCCTCAATTTTCGTGTAGGCATCAATACGACAGTCATCGTCTCATCGGTCGCTGTTCAGTAAGAAGTCAGCAGTAAACCGTCAGAAGTAATATTGTGATTTGTTATTGTAATATTTGTTCACAGACCTTAGTTATACATTATTTATATGTTGGTGTAACAATAAAGAATCCTCGAGTCAACAATTGGTGTTTTGGTTTTCTCGTCCGTTATTACTAAGCGTTTCTGAGAAACTTCAAGGGACAGCGTGAGCCCGAGCGTAGCGAGAGCTGGGCATTAACGGTTTACGAGACGTGGCTGACAGTTTCTTACGATAGAAACAGATTCTGGCGGATTCAGACAGTTGGTGAAAGTTTGGATAGTCGCCGTTCTTTTTTCCTGGTGCCGGTCAAGTCCTCTTTGAACAAGCAATATCTGGAACGATTTTGGAATTGGGTCAAGTTCAACAATGCCTGGGTCAAAGAAGGGACAGACCGCCTTGGAAGCAAACAGGATAGTAAGTCATGGTGACTTGTCTGTTACTTGTAACGATGTGTCTGATGTTAAGCATGACGTGGTTGATGTTACTGTTTCGCCGTTCAGGGATAATAGGAACATCAAACTCCCTAAATTTGAACCACGATGTTTTGATGGAAACCCGGCCGATTATTTACAATTTGTAAAGGAGTTTGAGATCATGTTGAGTAGTTTTTTATTAAGTGATGAATTGAAGGTAATGTATTTGATGAGATATTGCACTGGAGATGCTGCAAGAGCTATACAGTGCGGTAAGTTTATGAAGCCAAAAGAGGGCTACTATTTGGCTATGAGCATATTACGTCAAAGGTTTGGAAGACCTTCGATGATTGCAGGGAAATTATTCGAGGCTGTTAAGGGTAATGGTGGTCAATTACAGGATGACTCCCAGGCACTCACTGAGATTTTAGATAATTTGCTAATTTACAAGAATGGAATGATTTCGATGAATTGCATGAGTGATCTCAACTCGAGTTTCATCCTAGAAGTAATAGCAAGACGTCTACCTACTCGACTGCAAAGGAAGTGGGTGAAGATAAGCTCCCGTATGGAGGATGAGGGTATCGAGCCAAAGTTTGATGATATCCTGAAACTGGTAAATACTAGTGTCAATCAATCTATGAGCAAGTTCGCCAGTCTATTACATCTAACCCCTAGAATAGAGCAGTCTGAGATCAAAATGCAATAATTGATGACGAATAGGCCTCAGAGAGGTGGATATCGAGAAGGCTCCATGATGTCTAGTAATGCATATAGACCTAGTGAGTGTAACAGGTTTCGTAGTACATCGTCAACAGATAGGTTACAAATCACGAGAGCAACACGATTGTGTTTTACACGTTTGCAAGAAGTGCATAAAAAGGTGAATTGTGAATCAGTGAGTAAGTTTTTGGGATAAGCTAAATGTGAAATCAAAGTCTGACTCCGAATTGTGTAACGATAATGGTGCGGTCAAGAAGCCTGTAGTTGCAACTGGTAAGCCATTGTTGAATAGAGTGTCACAGAAGAGAGTTACAATTTCAGAGTTCAGTTCTGACTCCGCAAGTATACAAAGCATTACTAGTCAGAGTGAAGGTAATAAACCTTTTATGATTTGTGAGGAGGAACCAAAATTGTCTACTTCTGTTATTAAAGAGTTTGAAAATGATGAAGTTGACGGTAAATTCAATATTCGTGATAATGATCATGATACTTCACAGTTGTCTTTGGTTGATCATTATGAGATGAGGGATATGCCTACTACTGCTAAGTTAAATAAAGGTTCTGTACAACTACAACGTGAAGTAGAATTGAACGCAGATGCAGTTGCAGAAGGTGTGCATAATTGTGAGACAGTCAGTGTAATTGATCAGCGTGTAGCCCACCTATCATCAGATGATAGTGCTAACCCCGATCTAGTAGTGAAAGACAGCAGTGGTGGTAATCTTGCAGTTGGACAACTATCTGAGAGCCGAACAAGAACAGCTTCTGATCCACCACTAAGTTCATCACCTTGTGTCACTCAGTCATCGTTGGTGTTTTCATCCACAATGAAACAGATGCCCATCAACTCAAGTATCTTCTGCAATGACTATGATAGTATTGGTGCGTTTGAAAAGACGAAAGATATTGCTCAGTTTAGTGAGAATAAGCCAAGTGTAAACGAAAGAGTAATTGTTAAATTGACTTGCATGAATAAAGGCATTTCTAGTTTCAAGTTACTAATTGAATGCTATTATCTTTGGTGTAAACTACTCTGTTTCTACACTTGGTTGATGAGATATGCCGTGTGTTGTTCTTCATCTATATTCTACGATACAATGACATGGGCGTGTTCCCGTTCAGATTTGAGAATATAGCTCATAGAAGGAAGCCAGCAAATGAACTCTGCGACGATTTTCCAACCTAGGGCGTCAACCTGAGAAGGAATGTAGGCGTACTGCTGTAAGTCCTACAGTTCTTCAAGGGTAGTTTGCCGTGCCAGAATCCACAACATTTGATGTGTCGATTGTACATATGTTTGTGTTAAATAGTTGTGTGAGTTCCAATTGATGTAATTGTTGGTTAATCTTGTTTGTGTCTGGACATTCCACAAATTACAATCGTCAACCTGAGAAGGGTTGTAGGCGTACTGGTGTAAGTCCTGCAATTCTTCAAAGGAATTCCATCAAGACATGAACTGCGGGTTTGTGTGTACTGTTTGTATATACGTGTGGCGTGTCATATCATTTGGTGTTATTTGAATTCATTGTGTTTTCTCGTTGTTTTCGTATCTAGTTGTTATTGCGTAATTTTGTTAAAATTTTCGTCGTGATTACTTCTGAAGTTGTTTCGAGTCTTCTACATCCATGAATGAATTGATTGATGTTAAGGACAGCAGATGGGGCGTATACGCCGGGGAGGCTAGGCTATTGCTGAGAATGAAATGCACACGGAGATAATTGTTAGCTGCGGTCCAACACGCCGGAGAGATAGAGTGTAAACGACTGAGGCTCGCATGCGTCACCGCTACTAGAACTGAGGCAGAATGAGTGACAAGCGATTTCAGTGGTAATTGGTAGTGAGTAGATAAGACGATGTGCGTAGAGTATCATGAGTTGTTGATATGGTCACGTTGCATTCTGCAAGAGTCATTCTAGCAAATGGCGATTGTGTTGCAAGATGTCAAGAGGAGGTCTCTGTCTGGACGCGCAGGTCGTCAGCGATGTGTGAGATTGTGCTGTGGGTATGCTTGTGGTGTGTTGGCTTTTCTGTTTGTTTTCCATTTCAGCTCTGTCCGTGTGACCCAGGTTCTCGCAATGGCATCCAAGTCAACATGTATTAGTCGTGAAGGAAAAAAGGGTTGGATCCCTTTTTTGCCGGGGAGTATCAATGGAGTTGAAGATTGAACGATCAATTCTTGGTTGTTTGCTCAAAATCAACTTCCCCAATTTTCGCGGAGGCATCAATACGACAGTCATCGTCTCATCGGTCGCTGTTCAGAAAGAAGAGTGAAACATCGTCAGAAGTAATACAATGATTTATTATTGTAATATTTGTTTTCAGACCTTAGTTCGCTTATTCCTTTTATATGTTGGTGTAACAATACAGAAATATCAAGCGGCCAATCGGCGTTTTGGTTTTTTCGTCCGTTACAACTAAGCGTTTCTGAAAACTTCAAGGAACAGCGTGGGCCCGAGCGTAGCGAGAGCTTGGCATTAACGGTTTATGAGACGTGATTGACACCTACTTTACCAATGACTCCTCAGAGGAAGTCCTTAAAAACTTCTATGACATTATACAGTCGGTTAATGATGTCATAGCGCCTGTGAAACTGAATAAATTCAAAATCTCTCAGGGTGATTTTATTCGAATATCATTAAGAAGATGTATGTGGAAGCATTCATTAAGTTACTACAGACATGACGACTTATCGTCGTTAATCGCTATCAAAACAATCCTCATTAGAATCCATGAGTTAAAATATCTAAGTCTTAGGAATAAAGAAACGCGGCCAATTCAGTCGCCACATAACACTGGAGAAATAGCCAAACTCTTCAAAAGTAGGTTAACTAACTCCAAATCAACATATCCAAAAATAATACACCTAGGCGGCATTACTCACGAAAGTGCTGAGGATATATATGAGGTGTTTAGCACGCACTTTGCCAAACTGTACACTCTAGAAGATGACCAGGATATAGATTTCCCTCGTAAAACAGAAAAGTGTTTAAGCGATGTAGTCTTAAACGCCCAAGAAATCGATAAAGCTATCACAACTCTTAAGCTTACTAATACTCCCGGCCCAGATGGAATGTCTTCCGTCCTCTTAAAAAATGGTGGAAATGATATGAATCTACTTCTTCTCAAGATATTTTCAACTTCGATAAGGAGTGGAACATATCCAAATAGCTGGAAGAAATCCTACGTTGTACCCATTCACAAAACCGGACCTACAGCGGACATAGATAATTACCGCCCCATCAACATTACTTCCGTAGTTTCACGTGTGATGGAAAAGATTGTAAAGAAGCAAATTGTTCAGTATTTGCTCTCGAATGACTTAATATCCCCTTTCCAATACGGTTTCCTAAATAGAAGATCGTGCATTACGTGCCAGTTAGATTATTTCGACCACATTACTGAATGTGTAGACAAAGGTCGTTCGGCAGCAACATTATTTCTAGATGTTAGGAAAGCTTTTGATAAAGTCCCACATAACAGACTCATACTGAAACTCCTATCTTATGGAATAAGTGGAAGGCTTCTTGAGTGGATAACTTCCTTTCTTACAGGAAGAGAACAGTTAGTTAAAGTCAACCATCACTTATCAACATCCAAACCGATAACCAGCGGCGTGATACAAGGTAGTGTTCTTGGCCCTACCCTATTCATTGTATTCATAAATGATATTGTCTCTATGATCAAGTATGGCAAGCCATACCTCTTTGCAGATGACCTCAAAGTTGTCTATGATTTTGACTATAATGATATGAATATTGTTAGTAAAATCCAAGAAGACCTAAATAGTCTATGTAATTGGAGTGAAAAGTGGCAGTTAACGTTCAATCCAGCTAAATCTGGGATAACATACTTCGGACGTTGGAAACCTAGCATGTGTCTATACATGTACGGTGACCTTGTCTCAAACACGAACACAGTCACAGATCTCGGGATAACATACTCAGATCTTACCTTTACTGAACATGCAAATAAGGTGGTATCTGATTGTAAACGTCTAACCGGCTTTGTGCTACGCAACTTTTACACTCCAGAAGCCAGATTAGCCATATATAAGATATGCATTCGCCCCAAACTTGAATACTGTGCCCACTTATACAGTAGCTTTAAATCAGCAGACAGAAAAAAGTTGAAAGTGTCCAAAGATTCCTCACGAAACGCATATTAGGCTATGGTCAGCAAATAGAATACCTTGACAGATGTATTCGACTGGACTTAGAGCCCTTATGGTTAAGGAGAGTGAAGTGCAATTTATTTCTCTTATTCAAAGTTATAAGAAAGCACTGTAACAGTAACTCGTCCATAACCTGGGCTAATCCTAAATCGTATGGACTACGCAACCACAACTACCTTCTCAAGGTTAACACCCATAAACTCACCACTAGAGCTAACTTCTTCACCATTAAATATTGCAAACTTTGGAACCAACTACCCTCTGAGATAAGATCCTGTGAAAGGCCTGACAGTTTCAAAAGGAGCCTAGAAAAACATATTAACATGTCCACCCTAGCCCGCCTCAAAGATCTCAACTGCTGGTAGAGTGGAGAGACAATGGCATTTCAATATTTAACTACAGAAAGTACACTAGTTCCCAGACTAACATAATAATACTTAGTAATTATGTAGGTTCAATACTTGAAATTAGATTGTCATTAAAATACTTAAAATGATTAAAATACTTATGCGGCAAATGTTCTCTTGGTTTACCGCTCTTATTTCCCTTATAACACTCAGTTATTGAGCCTAATGTATTCTTTGATAATACGAATTATGACACTGACTATGCTCTTATTATACATAGATTGATTTACTTTACGACTACCTGTAGTACTAACTACCCTTCTGTAGTATTGTTAACCAAATGCTGAAATTTTGTTGGTTCTGTTAATATCTTTTTATATATATGTAGACAGGTTACTTTGCAATGTCAAATGTTGACTATATATAAGACTGTCATGATAATTTAGTACACTAAGTCCTGCCAACCGACCTTACCTTCAGTTCATACTACCTACATTGATCCCTAACTATATTGTTCTGCTGAATCTTGCTCCACTATTCACAAAACCTATTCATTTTTTTCTTTAAGGTTTTAACTTCTTATAAAGTAATCTGTTCATTAGGACGCATGCATACATATATAATGTTCATAAAGATGTACGCGGAGACCTATTGGAAGCACTCATTAAGAAAGCTAGGGAGATGGAATATGAGGTACGAACATGTCTGGTACCAAGCAATATATTTGCGGTAGCCATAATAATCATAGTCTCAGAGCCTAACATCAAAAATGGAGGGAGGGTGGCGTTAGCTGATCAGTAGATATGGTGGGGGTCACTAAGGTGAATCGCCCCATTCTGCAGGAACAGCAATATACAATTTGAAGGCTGGAGATGTTTCTGATTTTTATGAGGGATAATAATGAACGCCTAGACAGATCATGCTTCTACCTTTAAATATATACCATTCGCTCTGCCTATTGTTGAGATGCGACCACGTGGGATCTGCACAGATTTATGGGGCATCTTATAAACTAACTTGCTGTCCATTGTCGGATCTTTAAATACCACTTCACAATGTCTTATCTCATTCATTTTCTAATAACGTCTTTACTCGATCCTCATTATATTCCATTAAACCTAACATTTTATTACTCTTTATGAATTTGATTCGACTTATTCTGTTCCTGTTCTCTGAAGGGTACGGCTGTGTACCGAACACACGACAAGGTATGAAATAAAAACAACCGGCATGAGGATACATGTATTAAAACCAAAAGTGAACATCATGATAGTAAGACCAATATGGGTAGCATTATACATTGCAAATGAACGTTGTCAGCTTAGAGAGTTTCCTTTATAAATGCATTTATTAATGATACTTGCACTTACCTATTTCATTACAATTTAACGATTCACCTTAGCACTTTAATTTTTCTAAAACAGTTTTCAATCCCTTGTAAAAGTCGTATTTACCTCAATATTGGTTGGTTATCGTATGCCTAAAACCACGGGATGAAACTGAAAAAAAGTCGATTTTCCCGCGAAACCTGGAGCACAGCTGTACAATTCAATATCTATATGGCCCGGTTTGGACAATGCGTGTACTTTATATATATGTATCAAATATTTCGCTGTTGAATGATTACTCACTTGTAGACAATCTACGATTTGCGACTATATCATACTTGATCGTTCCTGTAAAATTGGCATGCATTTTCATGTAAATTTATATGTTTATATGAGAATATACATTATTATTAACAGTAATTTTGATCTAGATCTTGAAATAAATGGGCGAAAACTAGCTAAGCTCAACTCAGCCGTAGATTTTGGTATCAGATACTCTAGTAACTCAACATTTTCTGAACAGACTGATTATGCCAGACGTAAAACACAAAGGCTCTTAGGATGCAGAACTCGCAATTTCTTTCGTTGTAAAACTAGCGTCTTACTATACAAAGTATGTGTCCGACCTATCTTAGAATACTGCCCGTTTATTCTTAGCGGACTCAGACAAAATGACAAGCTTAAATTAGAGAGAGTGCAACGGCAGTTTACCTCAAGAACTCTTGGTTTAGAAAGTGGTCTGGAATACTATGAGCGTTGTGACGGACTAAGATTAGAACCACTCTGGAAAAGACGCCTTATGCTAAACCTCAATTTTTACTGCAATCTAACCAATCGTCTCTTGCACCCCGAGCTAATGACTAAACCTACCGCCGTCATCAGTTACAATCTTAGAAATCATCATAACCCAACTGCTATACAGCATTGTCAGACTTATATGCGGTACGACTTCTTCTTGAATAAGTTTTCAGTCATTTGGAATAGACTACCAGCTGATGTGCGTGGTGCAAACCCACTCGCAGTGTTCATTTCCTCAGTTGTCAGACTGCCTAAAGATGACAATGAACTTCTACGATTGACTCTTACACCCTCTTTTTCACCCTACATAGATATTTTAAGTTCATTAAACGTGTAGTCACAACCAACTACAATTATAAATTTTAATGTTATTGGAAGTACATGATAAACATTTCTACACAGGACAGTAATATTAGTTCACACATAATATAAAAGTTATCATAATGGGAGTAGTTGGTTTGTGTACTGTTGTAATTATTTGTAATCGTAGTATTAGTATTTCGAGATGACCGAATTACAAGAATCCAACCAAAACACACAGAGGGCGGAATTCAGGAATTTGTATTTAGCGGAATTATATTCAATTCATATAGAAAGTATATTAACAATCAACAGTAAGTATTTAAACGATACAGAGATAGAAATAGTCAATCACCACATCCCCCCACATGTCGAATATCTCCTTGCGTATTTATAACGATGTCTCGGTTCGCTTGAAAGTAGCTGCGACCTTCAAACTGATTCTGTGATATTATTTTCATCAGTATTATCTAGTTTTACTTCTGAATTATTTCATTTATTGTCACTTTGTCCAGGTGTCTGTTATGAACTGAGTGATCTTTGATGTCTAATATCTTCACCAGTCGATTTCCCATTTTTTGTAGTATGATTCCAGCAGAAGGTCTATAGTCATTCCCTCTGTAATAACGTACACTAGAAGACGTGAACATCAGATGCTTTCTGAGAATTCGAGATTTGAATAGTTTTGCAGGACTTTCATGGGTACTTGTATGTTCTGAATTCAACAGCCGCAGTCTATGCATGTGCAACAATCAGTTGCTCCCTCAACTCATTCAGATATTTTGTGTTTTCGACAGTTCGCATTGTAACTCAGCTACCACATTTTTGAAAACAGTTGACGCTTGAGTTGCTGAACATGTAGTGGAGGTTTCCATTGGATGAGATTGAGTATTTTGAAAAGCTGAAAGACACATTGTGTCAGCCACGTCTCCTAAACCGTTGATGTCCAGCTCTCGCTACTATCGGGCCCACGCTGTCCCTTGAAGTTTTCAGAAACGCTTAGTTGTAACGGACGAAAAATCCAAAACGCCGATCTGCCGTTTGATATTTCTGTATTGTTACACCAACATATAAAACGAATAAGCGAACTAAGGTCTGTGAACAAATATTACAATAATAAATCATTGTATTACTTCTGACGATGTTTCACTCTTCTTTCTGAACAGCGACCGATGAGACGATGACTGTCGTATTGATGCCTCCGCGAAAATTGGGGAAGTTGATTTTGAGCAAACAACCAAGAATTGATCGTTCAATCTTCAACTCCATTGATACTCCCCGGCAAAAATGGGATCCAACCCTTTTTTCCTTCACGACCAATACACGTTGACTTGGATGCCATTGCGAGAACCTGGGTCACACGGACAGAGCTGAAATGGAAAACAAACAGAAAAGCCAACACACCACAAGCATACCCACAGCACAATCTCACACATCGCTGACGACCTGCGCGTCCAGACAGAGACCTCCTCTTGACATCTTGCAACACAATCGCCATTTGCTAGAATGACTCTTGCAGAATGCAACGTGACCATATCAACAACTCATGATACTCTACGCACATCGTCTTATCTACTCACTACCAATTACCACTGCAATTGCTTGTCACTCATTCTGCCTCAGTTCTAGTAGCGGTGACGCATGCGAGCCTCAGTCGTTTACACTCTATCTCTCCGGCGTGTTGGACCGCAGCTAACAATTATCTCCGTGTGCATTTCATTCTCAGCAATAGCCTAGCCTCCCCGGCGTATACGCCCCATCTGCTGTCCTTAACATCAATCAATTCATTCATGGATGTAGAAGACTCGAAACAACTTCAGAAGTAATCACGACGAAAATTTTAACAAAATTACGCAATAACAACTAGATACGAAAACAACGAGAAAACACAATGAATTCAAATAACACCAAATGATATGACACGCCACACGTATATACAAACAGTACACACAAACCCGCAGTTCATGTCTTGATGGAATTCCTTTGAAGAATTGCAGGACTTACAGCGGTACGCCTACAACCCTTCTCAGGTTGACGATTGTAATTTGTGGAATGTACGGACACAAACAAGATTAACCAACAATTAAAATAACTAGAACTCACACAACTATTTAACACAAACATATATAAAATCACTACATCAAATATTGTGGATATTGAAACGAAAAACTACCCTTGAAGAACTGTAGGACTTACAGCGGTACGCCCACAACCCTTCTCAGGTTGACGCCCTAGGTTGGAAAGTCATCGCAGAGTTCATTTGCTGACTTCCTCCTAACATCTATATCCTCAAATCTGAATGGTATTACGCTCATGTCATTTTATCGTGGAATATAGATGACGAACAAACACACGACGTATCTGATCAACCAAGCGCAGAAACAGAGTAATTTACACCAAAGATAATAACATTCAAATAGTAACTTGAAACTAGAAATACCTTTATTCGTGCAAGTCAATTAAACAATTACTCTCTCGTTTACACTTGGCTTATCCTCACTAAACTGAGCAATATCTTTCGTCTCTTCAAACGGACTGATACTAGCATAGTCATTGCACAAGATACTTGAGTTGATGGGCGTCTGTTTCATTGTGGATGACAGCACCAACGACGACTGATTGATATCAGTTGATGAAGTTGGCGGTGGATCAAAAGCTGTTGTTGCTCGGCTTTCAGAAATTTGTCTACCTCCAAGACCACCATTACTGCCGTCTTTTACTATCAGCTCAGGTTTAACACTGGCATCTGATGATAGGTGGGCTACATGCTGATCAATCACACTGACGGTCTGACAAGTATGCATGCCTTCTGCAACTGCACCTGCATTTATTTCTACTTCACGTTCAAGTTGTACAGAAACTTTGTTCAACATAGCAGTAGTAGGCATATCCCTCATCTCATCATGATCAACCAAAGACAACTGTGAAGTATCATGATCATTATCACGAATATTGAATTTACCGTCAACTTCATCATTTTCAAACTCTTTAATAACAGAAGTAGACAATTTTGGTTCCTCCTCGCAAATCATAAAAGGTTTTATAACTTCACTCTGACTAGTAATACCTTGTAAACTTGTAGGGTCAGAACTGGACTCTGAAGCAGCAACTCTATTCTGTGACACTCTATTCAACAACGGCTTACCAGTTGCAACTACAGACTTCTTGACCGCACCTTTATCGTCACACAATTCGGAGTCAGGCCTGGAGTTTACGTTTAGCTTATCACTGAACTTGCTCACTGGTTCACAGTTCACTTCTGTATGCACCTCTTGCACACGTGTAAAACAAAACCGTGTTTGTCTTGCATCTTGTAACTCATCTGTTGAGGATGTACTACGAAACCTGTTACACTCACTAGGTCTATATGCATTACTAGACATCATGGAGCCTTCTCGATATCCACCTCTCTGAGGCCTATTCGTCATCAATTATTGCATTTTGATCTCAGACTGCTCTATTCTAGGGGTTAGATGTAATAGACTGGCGAACTTGCTCATAGATTGATTGACACTAGTATTTACCAGTTTCAGGATATCATCGAACTTTGGCTCGATACCCTCATCCTCCATACGGGAGCTTATCTTCACCCACCTCCTTTGCAGTCGAGTAGGTAGACGTCTTGCTACTACTTCTAGTATAAAACTCGAGTTGAGATCACTCAAGCGATTCATCGAATCATTCCATTATTGTAAATTAGCCAATTATCTAAAATCTCAGTGAGTGCCTGGCAGTCATCCTGTAATTGACCACCATTACCCTTAACAGCCTCGAATAATTTCCCTGCAATCATCGAAGGTCTTCCAATCCTTTGACGTAATATGCTCATAGCCAAATAGTAGCCCTCTTTTGGCTTCATAAACTTACCGCACTGTATAGCTCTTGCAGCATCTCCAGTGCAATATCTCATCAAATACATTACCTTCAATTCATCACTTAATAAAAAACCACTCAACATGATCTCAAACTCCTTTACAAATTGTAAATAATCAGCCGAGTTTCCATCGAAACACCGTGTTTCAAATTTAGGGAGTTTGATGTTCCTATTATCCCTGAACGGCGAAACAGTAACATCAACCACGTCATGCTTAACATCAGACACATCGTTACAAGTAACAGACAAGTCACCATGACTTACTATCCTGTTTGCTTCCAAGGCGGTCTGTCCCTTCTTTGACCCAGGCATTGTTGAACTTGACCCAATTCCAAAATCGTTCCAGATATTGCTTGTTCAAAGAGGACTTGACCGGCACCAGGAAAAAAGAACGGCGACTATCCAAACTTTCACCAACTGTCTGAATCCGCCAGAATCTGTTTCTATCGTAAGAAACTGTTAATCACGTCTCATAAACCGTTAATGCCCAGCTCTTGCTATGCTCGGGCTCACGCTGTCCCTTGAAGTTTCTCAGAAACGCTTAGTAATAACGGACGAGAAAACCAAAACACCAATTGTTGACTCGAGGATTCTTTATCGTTACACCAACATATAAATAATGTATAACTAAGGTCTGTGAACAAATATTACAATAACAAATCACAATATTACTTCTGACGGTTTACTGCTGACTTCTTTCTGAACAGCGACCGATGAGACGATGACTGTCGTATTGATGCCTACACGAAAATTGAGGAAGTTGGTTTTGAGCAAACAACCGTGAATTGATCGTTCAATCTTCAACTGCATTGACAGATGTCTTTGAAATCAATCAACTCATTCACGGATGTAGAAGACTCGAAACAACTTCAGAAGTAGTCACGACGAAAACTTTAACAGAATTGTGCAATAGCAACAAGATACGAAAACGACAAGTAAACACAATGAATCCAAAACACCACCAATTCATATGACACACCACACGTATATACAAACAGTACACATAACCTCACAGATCATGTGTTGGTGTAATTCCTTTAAAGAATTGCAGGAATTACACCAGTACGCCTGCAACCATTCTCAGCTTCACGATTGTAGTTTGAAGAATGTCCGGACACAAACAAGACTAACCAACTAATAGATGAGAGATGATACCAAATCGATATATACAACATGAACATATGTACAAAACAACACACCAAGAACGATGGACTACGCTTCGACGAACTACCCTTGAAGAGTTTTAGGACTTACGGCGGTACGCCTACATTCCTTCTCAGGTTGATGGTCCAAGTGTAAGTCGTGCAGACACAAACGAAGTTACCAAGAGATGGATGAAAGCTGATAACAATTCAGTATATACAACATGAACGTATGTAGAAAATTACACACCAAGAACGATGGACTAAGCTTCGACGTACTACCCTTGAGTAATTGTAGGACATACAGAAGTACGCCCACAACCCTTCTTAGGTTGACGCCCTAGGTTGGAAATTCGTCACAGATTTCATTTTCTGACTTCCCTCTATCAGCTGTATCCTCAAATCTGAACGGTAACACGCTCATGTCATTGTATCGTAGAATATAGGTGACGAACAAACACACGACGTATCTGGTCAGCCAAGCGTAGGCACAGAATTATTTTCACCTACAATACTTAGTTTCAATTAGTAACCTGTTTCTTAAAATGTCTTCATTCGTGGATTCCATTTTATCAATTTCCTTGTCCTACAGACTTTGCTTATCCTCATTTAAACTGAGCAATCTCTTTCGTCTTTTCATGTCCGCAGATACTAGCATAGTCATTGCACAAGACACTTGATTTCAGTTACGTCTCTCTCATTGTGGATGACAACACCAGCCGCGACTGTCTGATACCAGTTGGTGAACTTAGCAGTGCATCAGAAGCCGTTGTTGTTCGACCTTTACAATTTTATCTAACTGCAAGATCAGCACCACTGCTACTTTTATGATGAGCTGTAGTTCAGCCTTAACATCTGTCGATTGATGGGCTACACGCTGATCAGTTACACTGACGGTCTCATGAGTATCCATACTTTCTACCAGCGCATCCGCCCTTAATTCTACTTCACGTTCACGTTTATTAATAATATATTTTCATTTTGTACATGAGGGATGCCAGTTTACTGGCATCATCAATGCGATAAATTGCATACACGATTAGTGAGCATACTTAATAACAATTTTATAAAATACAAATTTTTCCTACCTGTGTAGGACACACCAAATGTACACGCATGGAAAAGTATTATATAAATTACATAAATTTTGTTTACGGTTAGATTACATGGTTGCTGCCGTTTTTGTCTTCAGTTTGTGGGAACACTATGATAACTAATGGTTCAGTGAAGCATATTAGGAGATACAGGAATATTGTTTTCGCATCAATAAAAATCCCAAGTATGTGTTGGATGGATTACAAATGCTCGGGAAAAAATAAAATCCGAAGCAATTCCCCCATATAACTCAGGTGTGTATGACATCGAGTCTTATTCCTGATTTGTATACAAATTTGGTAATAATTTAAAATAAGTGTTACACTCATGTAGTTTTGTCAGCATTTTCATCGTAACATGACGAATGAATTGTGCTCAGTGTAGAATAATAATAATGATAGTATATATTTTCTTATGAATGGGCGTTCTCAAGAAATGAAGGCTATTTTTACGAATACGATCAGTTATGTTATAAGTTACAATCGTGACCTTGTATTATAAATTATTAGATTTTCATTGGTAAAAGAGTATATTCCACAACTGCAATCCAGGTTGTATCATAGGTGAGGTAATGCGTAATTCACGAAGGAATTGTAATATATGAGACCAATAATGTCTGCAGACTTTTGTCACTGTAAATTGTCAAATATCCACATACTTCATTCTCATTCAAAAAGTCAAATGGAGGCTTAAATGGTGAGAGAAAAACACGACAAACAACAGCAAAGCAAAAGAAAGCAAGAGGAGTCCTTAAGGAGTGATTAATAAATATATACATGTATATTGCCAATGCAGTTGAAGATTGAACGATCAATTCATGGTTGCTTGCTTAAACCCAACTTCCACAATTTTCGCGGAAGCATCAATCAACCAGTCATCGTCTCATCAGTCGCTGTTCAGAAAGAAGGTAGTTTAAAGGTTGACGTGATATCTCGTTCAACAACTTCCAATTAATTTATTCTTGCGTACCAAAGACAAAGCAAAAGCCAATAATTGATCGTCCAAACCAAGCGATATATTTAGGAACCAAAACAAGCCGTTAGACGAACGCTTAGCTAGCTAGTGATCGTGCACGTGACACGACGAGGTACCAAATGGCGGGGATGCTTGACCGGAAGCCTTCAGCTAAACAAGTCGACTTAAACAGTGGTGGTCAGCATCCAATGAGTGATTGCTGTGGTCAATAATTTTGGGGAATTATTTACCGCTACAGCTCACTCCCCCCCTAGTGGGGTCGTGAGGACCCTAAGACAGAACCAGCCGGAAGTAAAAAAACTCGATGGTTCCCTTTCGGGTGAAAAAATCTTCCGAGCGGCTTGGTCGTATGCCTACTGGTTTGTCTGCCTATGCTAATAGGGTGTTTGTACATAGCTTCCTGGTTGTTGTTCGTTGGATTCCGTGCTTCGTTTGTTTCCTGTCCAGTGCCCGTCGCACCTGGAAAAGAAAACAAGAACGCTAAGAACCATGTCGAGGAAAATGTACGAAATGAGCTTTTTGGTTAAAAAAAATTGTGTGCATTTACTATACAGTAAAATAATGCTAAGTTCAGAACATCGAAAAAAAATACATCTAATTAATTTTTTTGTGTATGTTACATGAACTGTTGTAAAAAAATTTTTTGTGTTCGGTGGTACTGTATATAAAAAAAATTGATACGTCAAAAAAAATAGTTAGTACCACAAACGAATGAGTTGCGTGAATCACACGAATTCGTTAAGTCAAATAAGTGTGCAGATATTCTGGGAACCTTACGGTGCGTCCAGAACGGGTTTTCTTGGGAGGCTCGATAGAAGGTTCGGTAGCTGTCGCTGTGCTAGTGACTTCATCGATGTCTACACGATCTTCTGTTACTTGTGGATTTTGGGGTACGTTGAGCTCTATGCTAATAGGATTACCCTCCAAGTAAGCCGGTTTCAGACGGTCAATGCTGACGGTGTCCTCGCGGCCGTTTTTGTCCAAGACAAAGAATTTATCAGAACGTTTAATTACCTTATAAGGTCCGTCATATGGGGGTTCCAGGGGTCTGCGCACAGAGTCGCGACGAACAAATACATGTGAAGAAGTTTTCAAACACGGATGAACGAAAACATCAATGGACTGTGGACGAAGGGGAGCAGGTTTAACTGAACGCATTGCGTTTGTAAGCCTGCTGACGTATGAAGCGTGATCTACCACTGGTGGGAAGCTCGAGGGAGAAACAAATTCACCAGGCAGTCGCAGTGTCGTGCCATATACTAGCTCGGCGCTAGTACAACCAGCATCGGTTTTCAAGGCGTTTCGTATCCCTAGGAGAACTAACGGAAGGGATTCAGTCCAATGGGTGGTGTTTGCAGCTGACAGACCAGCTTTCAGCTGTCTGTGTAGACGTTCTACCATACCATTAGCTTGAGGATGGTAGGCTGTTGTTCGAAATCGCATGCAACCTATGATTTTAGTCAGGGCAAAGAATAAGCCACTTTCGAATTGCCGCCCGCGATCAGTTGTTATGGAAGATGGGCATCCAAAGTTAGCAATCCATCTTTCTACGAAGACGCGTGCGACTGTTTCAGCAGATAAATCCTTGATGGGTACTGCTTCCGGCCATCGTGTGAAGCGATCTATGCAAGTTAAAATATAAGTATATCCATGTGATTCAGGAAGGGGACCAACCAAATCTATATGGACGTGTTCGAAACGAGCGTCAGGGAGAAGAAAGGTGCCAAGTGGGCTTTTGGTGTGTCTTATCACCTTGCACTTTTGACAAGCTAAGCACGTGTGTGCCCATTCCCTTACTTCTTTATTAATGCCAGGCCAACAAAACCGACTAGTTACGAGCTTGACAGTAGTTCGAATACCTGGGTGAGATAAGCCATGCAACGTATTGAAGACGTTACGGCGATAACTTTTAGGCACGATGGGGCGAGGAGTACTCGTGGAAATGTCACATAGAATAGTATCTCTTCCCATACCTAAGGGTTTCTCAGCTAATTGTAGAGTTGTTTTCGACAACTCATGTTGAAGCTCGGTGTCTTCTTTTTGAAGACGAGCCAGTTTTACAAGGTCTATGCCGTCGATTTGGGTGAAAGAACAAACGCGCGACAAGGCATCTGCCACAGTGTTGTTTACTCCGGATACATGGCGAATATCTGATGTAAACTGTGAGACGTAATCCAGTTGTCGTGATTCCCTGGGTGAATACTTATCTGAAGGTGAGTTCAGAGAGTACGTCAGAGGTTTGTGATCCGTAAAAATTATAAATTCACGACCCTCTACCGAATGTCTAAAATGTCGTATAGCACAGTACATAGCCAGAAGTTCTCTGCCGAATGTGCTGTACTTCGTTTCAGCTAATTGAAGGCGCCTCGAGAAAAAGGCAAGTGGTTGCCACACTTTGTCAACTAGCTGTTGTAGAACTGCGCCGATTGCAGTGTTTGATGCATCAACCGAGATACTTAACGGTGCCGTTGGATCCTGATACATCAGAAGTGTGGCATTCGCAATAGCTTTTTTAATCTGGGTAAAAGCATTTCGAGCAGACGCGTCAAGTTCTATGGACTTGTTATTCCCTCGAAGGAGGTCTGTCAATGGCTGAATCAAAGAGGCACAGTTGGGAATAAAGCGTCGATAATAACTTACTAAGCCGTTAAAAGTGCGGAGACTTTTCACCGTCTGTGGCTCTGGAAAGTTCAGTATAGCCTCGACCTTAGTAGCCAGTGGGCGAATGCCCTTGCAGTCAATAGTGTGACCCAGAAAGTCGAGTGAGTCAACACCGATTTGACATTTTTGAATATTAATGGTAACACCATGTTGGCGTAACCTGTCAAATGCCAAGTCCAAGTGCCTAAGGTGAGTTTCCTTGTCTGGACTGGCAATGAGGCAGTCGTCTAAGTATGCGTATACAAAGTCGAGACCGCGAAATACTTCGTCAATGAAGCGTTGGAATGTTTGGGCTGCATTCCGAAGACCGAATGGCATACGTAGAAATTCAAAAAGTCCGAAAGGCGTAATGATAGCCGTTTTCGGGATGTCTTCTGTTGCCATCGGGATTTGGTTATACGCTTTAACCAAGTCGATTTTGGAGAATATAGTCGCGCCGGATAAGGTTGCCGTCAAGTCGTGTATATGAGGCAACGGGTAGCAATCAGGGGTTGTTTTGGCATTCACTCGCCGGTAATCACCGGTGGGTCGCCAATCGTTGCTATCCTTTTTCGGAACCATATGAAGTGGGGATGCCCATGGGCTATTCGAAGGTCGAATGATGCCAAGGGTAAGCATATGGTCAAATTCATTCCTGGCGATTCTCAGTTTGTCAGGAGCTAATCGTCGTGCTTTAGATGTCACAGGTTGTCCTGTGGTAATGATGTGGTGCATAACATTGCTGGTTATGCACGGTAGGTCGTTCGACGGGCAATTAAGTTCCGGATACTTGTCAACAATAGGTTGAAAAGTTGGATCAAGGATTGCCTTTATCTTAACGGGTGACAAGCTAGGGCCTATGTAGGTGATGCCTTTGATAGACAGACTAGTAGTATTGTCAATCAGTCGTTTTCGGCGGACGTCTACGAGTAAATCATGATGATTAAGTAGGTCCGTGCCAATGATGGGCATTGTAACGTCAGCGAGAAGGAAAATCCACCGAATAGGTTTGCGTAAACCTACGTTCAGATAGACGTATTTCCTACCAAAGGTTGCGATTGGTTTTCCATTTGCAGCCTGTAAGTTGAAGGTAGGTTACTTCTCTCGAGCTGCTGCTAACGTCGGGCTCACCAGTTTAAAGGTTGACGTGATATCTCGTTCAACAACTTCCAATTAATTTATTCTTGCGTACCAAAGACAAAGCAAAAGCCAATAATTGATCATCCAAACCAAGCGATATATTTAGGAACCAAAACAAGCCGTTAGACGAACGCTTAGCTAGCTAGTGATCGTGCACGTGACACGACGAGGTACCAAATGGCGGGGATGCTTGACCGGAAGCCTTCAGCTAAACAAGTCGACTTAAACAGTGGTGGTCAGCATCCAATGAGTGATTGCTGTGGTCAATAATTTTGGGGAATTATTTACCTCTACAGTAGAGAAAACTGTCAGAAGTGATATCGTGATTTATTGTTGTAATATTTGTTCTTAGACCTTAGTCTGTAATGCTGGTTATGTGCTGGTGTTAGAACAAAGAATTCTCGAGTCTTCAATCTGTGTTCTGGTACTTCTGAAGTTGTTTCGAGTCTTCTACATCCGTGAATGAATTGATTGATGTTAAAGACAGCAGATGGGTCGTATAGGCCGGGGAGGCTAGTGCTGAGAATGACATGCACACGGAGATAAGGATTAGCTGTAGAATCAATGATCGAGAATGAATGTTTCAATTTAAGCTTTGCTCCCACACGCCGGGGAGCAAGAGTGTAAACAACTGAGGCTTGCATACGTCGACGTTAGTAGAACTGATACAGGATGAGTGACAAGCGATTGCAGTGGTAATTGGTAGTGAATAGAAAAGAGGATGTGTGAAGAGTATCATTAGGTGCTGCTATGGTCACGTTGCGTTCCTCAATCGTCATTCTAGCAAGTGGCGATTGTCGGTGTAGTTGAAGATTGATCGATCAATTCATGATTGTTTGCTCAAATCCAACGTCCACAATTTTCGCGGAGGCATCAATCAGCCAGAGAGTTGGTGAAAGTTTGGAGAGTCACCGTTCATCTTTCCTGGTGCCGGCCAAGTCGTCTTTGAACAGGCAATATCTGCAAAAGTTTTGGAATTGGGTCAAGTTGAACAATGCCTGGGTCAAAGAAGGGACAGAGCGTCTTGGAAGTGAACAGGATAGTAAGTCATGGTGACTTGTCTGTTACATGTAACGGTGTGTTTGATACTCAGCATGATGAGTTTGTTGTTCATGTTTCGCAGTCTAGGGATAATAGGATTAAATTTGAACCTCGGTGTTTCGACGGAAACCCAGCTAATTATTTACAGTTTGTAAAGGAAATCGAAATCATGTTGAGTGGTTTTGTAATAAATGATGAAATGAAGTTGATGTATTTGATGAGGTACTGCACAGGAGTTGCTTCAAGAGCTATTCAGTGCTGCAAGTTGATCCACCCTAACGAAGGATACTCTGAGGCTATGAATACACTGCGTGAAAGATTCGGAAGATCTGCGACGGTTTTAGGGTACGTATTCCGGGCTGCTAAAGGTAATGGTAGTCAATTACTAGATGACTCCAAGGCACTATCTGAGCTTTCGAGTAACCTGGTGTCTTACAAAAATGCATTGATTTAGATGAATTACATGAGTGACCTCAACTCGAGTTTTGTACTAGAAATAATAGCGAGAGGCCTATCTACTCGACTGCAAAGGAGGTGGGTGAAGATAAGCTTTCGTATGGAGGATGAGGTTATCGAGCCAAAGTTCGACTATATTCTGAAACTGGTAAAAGATAGTGTCAATCAAGCTATGAGCAAGTTTGCCAGTATATTGCATCCCACCCCTAGAATAGAGCAGTCTGAGGGAAAAACGCAATCATTGATGACGAATAGGCCTCAGAGAGGTGGATATCGAGAAGGCTCCATGATGTCTAGTAATGCATATAGACCTAGTGAGTGTAACAGGTTTCGTAGTACATCGTCAACAGATAGGTTACAAATCACGAGACCAACACGATTGTGTTTTACACGTTTGCAAGAAGTGCATAAAAAGGTGAATTGTGAATCAGTGAGTATGTTTAGTGGTAAGCTAAATGTGAAATCAAAGTCTGACTCCAAATTGTGTAACGATAATGGTGCGGTCAAGAAGCCTGTAGTTGCAACTGGTAAGCCATTGTTGAATAGAGTGTCACAGAAGAGAGTTACAATTTCAGAGTTCAGTTCTGACTCCGCAAGTTTACATAGTATTACTAGTCAGAGTGAAGGTAATAAACCTCTAAGGATTTGTGAGGAGGAGCCGAAATTGCGCTCTTCTTTTATTAAAGAGTTGGAAAATGATGAAATTGATGGTAAGGTGAATATTCGTGATAATGATCACGAGAGAGCAATTTTGTCTTTGGTTGATCATGATGAGATGAGCGGAATGCCTACTACTACTGCTGAGTTTAACAAAGGTTCTGTACAACTTGAGCGTGAAGTCGAATTAAATGCAGATGCAGTTGCAGAAGGTATGGATACTAGTGAGACCGTCAGTGTAATTGATCAGCGTGTAGCCCACCTATCATCAGATGCTAGTGCTAAGCCAGAGCTAATGGTAAACGACAGCAGTGGTGGTTATCTTGCAGTTAGACAAATTTCTGAAAGTCGAACAACAACAGCTTCTGATCCACAGATATGTTCATCAACTGGTATCAATTAGTCGTCGTTGGTGTTGTCATCCACAATGAAAAAGACGCCCATGAACTCAAGTATCTTGTGCAATGACTATGATAGTATTGGTGCGTTTGAAAAGACGAAAGATATTGCTCAGTTTAGTGAGAATAAGCTAAATGTAAACGAGAGAGTAATTGTTAAATTGACTTGCACGAACAAAGGCATTTCTAGTTTCAAGTTACTATTTGAATGCCATTATCTTTGGTGTAAATTACTCTGTGTCTACGCTTGGCTGACCAGATACGTCGTGTGTTTGTTCGTCACCTATATTCTACGATACAATGACATGAGCGTGTTACCGTTCAGATTTGAGGATACAGCTGATAGAGGGAAGTCAGAAAATGAAATCTGTGACGAATTTCCAACCTAGGGCGTCAACCTAAGAAGGGTTGTGGGCGTACTTCTGTATGTCCTACAATTACTCAAGGGTAGTACGTCGAAGCTTAGTCCATCGTTCTTGGTGTGTAATTTTCTACATACGTTCATGTTGTATATACTGAATTGTTATCAGCTTTCATCCATCTCTTGGTAACTTCGTTTGTGTCTGCACGACTTACACTTGGACCATCAACCTGAGAAGGAATGTAGGCGTACCGCCGTAAGTCCTAAAACTCTTCAAGGGTAGTTCGTCGAAGCGTAGTCCATCGTTCTTGGTGTGTTGTTTTGTACATATGTTCATGTTGTATATATCGATTTGGTATCATCTCTCATCTATTAGTTGGTTAGTCTTGTTTGTGTCCGGACATTCTTCAAACTACAATCGTGAAGCTGAGAATGGTTGCAGGCGTACTGGTGTAATTCCTGCAATTCTTTAAAGGAATTACACCAACACATGATCTGTGAGGTTATGTGTACTGTTTGTATATACGTGTGGTGTGTCATATGAATTGGTGGTGTTTTGGATTCATTGTGTTTACTTGTCGTTTTCGTATCTTGTTGCTATTGCACAATTCTGTTAAAGTTTTCGTCGTGACTACTTCTGAAGTTGTTTCGAGTCTTCTACATCCGTGAATGAATTGATTGATGTTAAAGACAGCAGATATATTTAGGAACCAAAACAAGCCGTTAGACGAACGCTTAGCTAGCTAGTGATCGTGCACGTGACACGACGAGGTACCAAATGGCGGGGATGCTTGACCGGAAGCCTTCAGCTAAACAAGTCGACTTAAACAGTGGTGGTCAGCATCCAATGAGTGATTGCTGTGGTCAATAATTTTGGGGAATTATTTACCTCTACAGTAGAGAAAACTGTCAGAAGTGATATCGTGATTTATTGTTGTAATATTTGTTCTTAGACCTTAGTCTGTAATGCTGGTTATGTGCTGGTGTTAGAACAAAGAATTCTCGAGTCTTCAATCTGTGTTCTGGTACTTCTGAAGTTGTTTCGAGTCTTCTACATCCGTGAATGAATTGATTGATGTTAAAGACAGCAGATGGGTCGTATAGGCCGGGGAGGCTAGTGCTGAGAATGACATGCACACGGAGATAAGGATTAGCTGTAGAATCAATGATCGAGAATGAATGTTTCAATTTAAGCTTTGCTCCCACACGCCGGGGAGCAAGAGTGTAAACAACTGAGGCTTGCATACGTCGACGTTAGTAGAACTGATACAGGATGAGTGACAAGCGATTGCAGTGGTAATTGGTAGTGAATAGAAAAGAGGATGTGTGAAGAGTATCATTAGGTGCTGCTATGGTCACGTTGCGTTCCTCAATCGTCATTCTAGCAAGTGGCGATTGTCGGTGTAGTTGAAGATTGATCGATCAATTCATGATTGTTTGCTCAAATCCAACGTCCACAATTTTCGCGGAGGCATCAATCAGCCAGAGAGTTGGTGAAAGTTTGGAGAGTCACCGTTCATCTTTCCTGGTGCCGGCCAAGTCGTCTTTGAACAGGCAATATCTGCAAAAGTTTTGGAATTGGGTCAAGTTGAACAATGCCTGGGTCAAAGAAGGGACAGAGCGTCTTGGAAGTGAACAGGATAGTAAGTCATGGTGACTTGTCTGTTACATGTAACGGTGTGTTTGATACTCAGCATGATGAGTTTGTTGTTCATGTTTCGCAGTCTAGGGATAATAGGATTAAATTTGAACCTCGGTGTTTCGACGGAAACCCAGCTAATTATTTACAGTTTGTAAAGGAAATCGAAATCATGTTGAGTGGTTTTGTAATAAATGATGAAATGAAGTTGATGTATTTGATGAGGTACTGCACAGGAGTTGCTTCAAGAGCTATTCAGTGCTGCAAGTTGATCCACCCTAACGAAGGATACTCTGAGGCTATGAATACACTGCGTGAAAGATTCGGAAGATCTGCGACGGTTTTAGGGTACGTATTCCGGGCTGCTAAAGGTAATGGTAGTCAATTACTAGATGACTCCAAGGCACTATCTGAGCTTTCGAATAACCTGGTGTCTTACAAAAATGCATTGATTTAGATGAATTACATGAGTGACCTCAACTCGAGTTTTGTACTAGAAATAATAGCGAGAGGCCTATCTACTCGACTGCAAAGGAGGTGGGTGAAGATAAGCTTTCGTATGGAGGATGAGGTTATCGAGCCAAAGTTCGACTATATTCTGAAACTGGTAAAAGATAGTGTCAATCAAGCTATGAGCAAGTTTGCCAGTATATTGCATCCCACCCCTAGAATAGAGCAGTCTGAGGGAAAAACGCAATCATTGATGACGAATAGGCCTCAGAGAGGTGGATATCGAGAAGGCTCCATGATGTCTAGTAATGCATATAGACCTAGTGAGTGTAACAGGTTTCGTAGTACATCGTCAACAGATAGGTTACAAATCACGAGACCAACACGATTGTGTTTTACACGTTTGCAAGAAGTGCATAAAAAGGCGAATTGTGAATCAGTGAGTAAGTTTAGTGATAAGCTAAATGTGAAATCAAAGTCTGACTCCGAATTGTGTAACGATAATGGTGCGGTCAAGAAGCCTGTAGTTGCAACTGGTAAGCCATTGTTGAATAGAGTGTCACAGAAGAGAGTTACAATTTCAGAGTTCAGTTCTGACTCCGCAAGTTTACATAGTATTACTAGTCAGAGTGAAGGTAATAAACCTCTAAGGATTTGTGAGGAGGAGCCGAAATTGCGCTCTTCTTTTATTAAAGAGTTGGAAAATGATGAAATTGATGGTAAGGTGAATATTCGTGATAATGATCACGAGAGAGCAATTTTGTCTTTGGTTGATCATGATGAGATGAGCGGAATGCCTACTACTACTGCTGAGTTTAACAAAGGTTCTGTACAACTTGAGCGTGAAGTCGAATTAAATGCAGATGCAGTTGCAGAAGGTATGGATACTAGTGAGACCGTCAGTGTAATTGATCAGCGTGTAGCCCACCTATCATCAGATGCTAGTGCTAAGCCAGAGCTAATGGTAAACGACAGCAGTGGTGGTTATCTTGCAGTTAGACAAATTTCTGAAAGTCGAACAACAACAGCTTCTGATCCACAGATATGTTCATCAACTGGTATCAATTAGTCGTCGTTGGTGTTGTCATCCACAATGAAAAAGACGCCCATGAACTCAAGTATCTTGTGCAATGACTATGATAGTATTGGTGCATTTAAAAAGACGAAAGATATTGCTCAGTTTAGTGAGTATAAGCCAAGTGTAAACGAGAGAGTAATTGTTAAATTGACTTGCACGAACAAAGGCATTTCTAGTTTCAAGTTACTATTTGAATGCCATTATCTTTGGTGTAAATTACTCTGTGTCTACGCTTGGCTGACCAGATACGTCGTGTGTTTGTTCGTCACCTATATTCTACGATACAATGACATGAGCGTGTTACCGTTCAGATTTGAGGATACAGCTGATAGAGGGAAGTCAGAAAATGAAATCTGTGACGAATTTCCAACCTAGGGCGTCAACCTAAGAAGGGTTGTGGGCGTACTTCTGTATGTCCTACAATTACTCAAGGGTAGTACGTCGAAGCTTAGTCCATCGTTCTTGGTGTGTAATTTTCTACATACGTTCATGTTGTATATACTGAATTGTTATCAGCTTTCATCCATCTCTTGGTAACTTCGTTTGTGTCTGCACGACTTACACTTGGACCATCAACCTGAGAAGGAATGTAGGCGTACCGCCGTAAGTCCTAAAACTCTTCAAGGGTAGTTCGTCGAAGCGTAGTCCATCGTTCTTGGTGTGTTGTTTTGTACATATGTTCATGTTGTATATATCGATTTGGTATCATCTCTCATCTATTAGTTGGTTAGTCTTGTTTGTGTCCGGACATTCTTCAAACTACAATCGTGAAGCTGAGAATGGTTGCAGGCGTACTGGTGTAATTCCTGCAATTCTTTAAAGGAATTACACCAACACATGATCTGTGAGGTTATGTGTACTGTTTGTATATACGTGTGGTGTGTCATATGAATTGGTGGTGTTTTGGATTCATTGTGTTTACTTGTCGTTTTCGTATCTTGTTGCTATTGCACAATTCTGTTAAAGTTTTCGTCGTGACTACTTCTGAAGTTGTTTCGAGTCTTCTACATCCGTGAATGAATTGATTGATGTTAAAGACAGCAGATATATTTAGGAACCAAAACAAGCCGTTAGACGAACGCTTAGCTAGCTAGTGATCGTGCACGTGACACGACGAGGTACCAAATGGCGGGGATGCTTGACCGGAAGCCTTCAGCTAAACAAGTCGACTTAAACAGTGGTGGTCAGCATCCAATGAGTGATTGCTGTGGTCAATAATTTTGGGGAATTATTTACCTCTACAGTAGAGAAAACTGTCAGAAGTGATATCGTGATTTATTGTTGTAATATTTGTTCTTAGACCTTAGTCTGTAATGCTGGTTATGTGCTGGTGTTAGAACAAAGAATTCTCGAGTCTTCAATCTGTGTTCTGGTACTTCTGAAGTTGTTTCGAGTCTTCTACATCCGTGAATGAATTGATTGATGTTAAAGACAGCAGATGGGTCGTATAGGCCGGGGAGGCTAGTGCTGAGAATGACATGCACACGGAGATAAGGATTAGCTGTAGAATCAATGATCGAGAATGAATGTTTCAATTTAAGCTTTGCTCCCACACGCCGGGGAGCAAGAGTGTAAACAACTGAGGCTTGCATACGTCGACGTTAGTAGAACTGATACAGGATGAGTGACAAGCGATTGCAGTGGTAATTGGTAGTGAATAGAAAAGAGGATGTGTGAAGAGTATCATTAGGTGCTGCTATGGTCACGTTGCGTTCCTCAATCGTCATTCTAGCAAGTGGCGATTGTCGGTGTAGTTGAAGATTGATCGATCAATTCATGATTGTTTGCTCAAATCCAACGTCCACAATTTTCGCGGAGGCATCAATCAGCCAGAGAGTTGGTGAAAGTTTGGAGAGTCACCGTTCATCTTTCCTGGTGCCGGCCAAGTCGTCTTTGAACAGGCAATATCTGCAAAAGTTTTGGAATTGGGTCAAGTTGAACAATGCCTGGGTCAAAGAAGGGACAGAGCGTCTTGGAAGTGAACAGGATAGTAAGTCATGGTGACTTGTCTGTTACATGTAACGGTGTGTTTGATACTCAGCATGATGAGTTTGTTGTTCATGTTTCGCAGTCTAGGGATAATAGGATTAAATTTGAACCTCGGTGTTTCGACGGAAACCCAGCTAATTATTTACAGTTTGTAAAGGAAATCGAAATCATGTTGAGTGGTTTTGTAATAAATGATGAAATGAAGTTGATGTATTTGATGAGGTACTGCACAGGAGTTGCTTCAAGAGCTATTCAGTGCTGCAAGTTGATCCACCCTAACGAAGGATACTCTGAGGCTATGAATACACTGCGTGAAAGATTCGGAAGATCTGCGACGGTTTTAGGGTACGTATTCCGGGCTGCTAAAGGTAATGGTAGTCAATTACTAGATGACTCCAAGGCACTATCTGAGCTTTCGAATAACCTGGTGTCTTACAAAAATGCATTGATTTAGATGAATTACATGAGTGACCTCAACTCGAGTTTTGTACTAGAAATAATAGCGAGAGGCCTATCTACTCGACTGCAAAGGAGGTGGGTGAAGATAAGCTTTCGTATGGAGGATGAGGTTATCGAGCCAAAGTTCGACTATATTCTGAAACTGGTAAAAGATAGTGTCAATCAAGCTATGAGCAAGTTTGCCAGTATATTGCATCCCACCCCTAGAATAGAGCAGTCTGAGGGAAAAACGCAATCATTGATGACGAATAGGCCTCAGAGAGGTGGATATCGAGAAGGCTCCATGATGTCTAGTAATGCATATAGACCTAGTGAGTGTAACAGGTTTCGTAGTACATCGTCAACAGATAGGTTACAAATCACGAGACCAACACGATTGTGTTTTACACGTTTGCAAGAAGTGCATAAAAAGGCGAATTGTGAATCAGTGAGTAAGTTTAGTGATAAGCTAAATGTGAAATCAAAGTCTGACTCCGAATTGTGTAACGATAATGGTGCGGTCAAGAAGCCTGTAGTTGCAACTGGTAAGCCATTGTTGAATAGAGTGTCACAGAAGAGAGTTACAATTTCAGAGTTCAGTTCTGACTCCGCAAGTTTACATAGTATTACTAGTCAGAGTGAAGGTAATAAACCTCTAAGGATTTGTGAGGAGGAGCCGAAATTGCGCTCTTCTTTTATTAAAGAGTTGGAAAATGATGAAATTGATGGTAAGGTGAATATTCGTGATAATGATCACGAGAGAGCAATTTTGTCTTTGGTTGATCATGATGAGATGAGCGGAATGCCTACTACTACTGCTGAGTTTAACAAAGGTTCTGTACAACTTGAGCGTGAAGTCGAATTAAATGCAGATGCAGTTGCAGAAGGTATGGATACTAGTGAGACCGTCAGTGTAATTGATCAGCGTGTAGCCCACCTATCATCAGATGCTAGTGCTAAGCCAGAGCTAATGGTAAACGACAGCAGTGGTGGTTATCTTGCAGTTAGACAAATTTCTGAAAGTCGAACAACAACAGCTTCTGATCCACAGATATGTTCATCAACTGGTATCAATTAGTCGTCGTTGGTGTTGTCATCCACAATGAAAAAGACGCCCATGAACTCAAGTATCTTGTGCAATGACTATGATAGTATTGGTGCATTTAAAAAGACGAAAGATATTGCTCAGTTTAGTGAGTATAAGCCAAGTGTAAACGAGAGAGTAATTGTTAAATTGACTTGCACGAACAAAGGCATTTCTAGTTTCAAGTTACTATTTGAATGCCATTATCTTTGGTGTAAATTACTCTGTGTCTACGCTTGGCTGACCAGATACGTCGTGTGTTTGTTCGTCACCTATATTCTACGATACAATGACATGAGCGTGTTACCGTTCAGATTTGAGGATACAGCTGATAGAGGGAAGTCAGAAAATGAAATCTGTGACGAATTTCCAACCTAGGGCGTCAACCTAAGAAGGGTTGTGGGCGTACTTCTGTATGTCCTACAATTACTCAAGGGTAGTACGTCGAAGCTTAGTCCATCGTTCTTGGTGTGTAATTTTCTACATACGTTCATGTTGTATATACTGAATTGTTATCAGCTTTCATCCATCTCTTGGTAACTTCGTTTGTGTCTGCACGACTTACACTTGGACCATCAACCTGAGAAGGAATGTAGGCGTACCGCCGTAAGTCCTAAAACTCTTCAAGGGTAGTTCGTCGAAGCGTAGTCCATCGTTCTTGGTGTGTTGTTTTGTACATATGTTCATGTTGTATATATCGATTTGGTATCATCTCTCATCTATTAGTTGGTTAGTCTTGTTTGTGTCCGGACATTCTTCAAACTACAATCGTGAAGCTGAGAATGGTTGCAGGCGTACTGGTGTAATTCCTGCAATTCTTTAAAGGAATTACACCAACACATGATCTGTGAGGTTATGTGTACTGTTTGTATATACGTGTGGTGTGTCATATGAATTGGTGGTGTTTTGGATTCATTGTGTTTACTTGTCGTTTTCGTATCTTGTTGCTATTGCACAATTCTGTTAAAGTTTTCGTCGTGACTACTTCTGAAGTTGTTTCGAGTCTTCTACATCCGTGAATGAATTGATTGATGTTAAAGACAGCAGATATATTTAGGAACCAAAACAAGCCGTTAGACGAACGCTTAGCTAGCTAGTGATCGTGCACGTGACACGACGAGGTACCAAATGGCGGGGATGCTTGACCGGAAGCCTTCAGCTAAACAAGTCGACTTAAACAGTGGTGGTCAGCATCCAATGAGTGATTGCTGTGGTCAATAATTTTGGGGAATTATTTACCTCTACAGTAGAGAAAACTGTCAGAAGTGATATCGTGATTTATTGTTGTAATATTTGTTCTTAGACCTTAGTCTGTAATGCTGGTTATGTGCTGGTGTTAGAACAAAGAATTCTCGAGTCTTCAATCTGTGTTCTGGTACTTCTGAAGTTGTTTCGAGTCTTCTACATCCGTGAATGAATTGATTGATGTTAAAGACAGCAGATGGGTCGTATAGGCCGGGGAGGCTAGTGCTGAGAATGACATGCACACGGAGATAAGGATTAGCTGTAGAATCAATGATCGAGAATGAATGTTTCAATTTAAGCTTTGCTCCCACACGCCGGGGAGCAAGAGTGTAAACAACTGAGGCTTGCATACGTCGACGTTAGTAGAACTGATACAGGATGAGTGACAAGCGATTGCAGTGGTAATTGGTAGTGAATAGAAAAGAGGATGTGTGAAGAGTATCATTAGGTGCTGCTATGGTCACGTTGCGTTCTGCAAGAGCCATTCTAGCATATGTGTTTGTGTTGCAAGATGTCGAGAGGATGTATCTAACCTGAAGTCATTACTCGTAATCGATGGTTGTGATTGTGCTATGGGTGTGCCTCTGGTTTGTTGGCTTTTCTCTTTGTTTCCGTTTTCAGCTTTTTCCTTTTGACCGAGTTTCTCACACTGGCCTCCAATTCAACGTGTATTGGTCGTTATGGAATAAAAGGATGGATCGTTTTTATGCCGGGGAATGTCAATGTAGTTGAAGATTGAACGATCAATTCATGGTTGTTTCGTTAAACCCAACATCCCCATAATTTTCGCGCGTGGTCAATCTGCCAGACATCGTCTCATCGTCGCTGTTCTGAAAGAAGTCAGGAGAAACCTTCATAAACCTTAGTTTTACGTTGGCTATATGTTGGTTTTAGAATAAATTCTTCTCGAGTGTCCAAACTGGGTTATTTTTTTTCGCGTCCGTTCGTACTAATCGTTTCTGAGAAGCTTCGTGGAACAGCGTGAGTCTCGGCGTAGCAAGAGCTGGGCATTAACGGTTTACGAGACGTGACTGAAAGCTTTTTTTTTCGAAGATTTCGAGAGGATATCTTTATTTGCTAGGGGTAGTTCCTAAACGATGAATGTGTTTGTGCTATGGGTTTGCCTCTGTTTTGTTGGCTTTTCTGTTTGTTTTCCATTTCAGCTTTGTCCATTTGGCCCAGGTTCTTTCACTGGCATCCAGGTCAACGTGTATTGGTCGTGATGCAAAAACGGGATGGATCCGTGTTTTGCCGGGGGTTTCAACGTGTTTAATAATAATAATGTGTATTCTCATATAATCATATAAATTTACATGAAAATGCATGCCATTTTTACAGGCACGATCAAGTATGATATAATATCAAATCGTAGATTGTCTACAAGTTAATAATGTTTCAACAGTTAAATATTCGATATATATATATACACTGATTGTCTGAACCAGGCTGTATAGTGATTGAATTGTACATTTGTCCTCCAGGTTGAGCGGGAAAATCGACTTTAGGCAATGAATGATCGATTCATAGTTGCTAAATCGAAACCAACCGTATATTTTGACGGGAGTCATCGATACTGCAGTCATCGTTTCATCGTTCGCTGTTCGCTAGAAGACCGAGAAGTGCTATCGGGAATATTATGGTGACTGATTTTTATGACATTTATTCTTAGACTTTGTTTGCAATAACCTTATGTTTGGTTCTATATTGTTGCGAGAATAACGGATTTTTGGGTCACCAATCTGTGTTCTGGTCTTTCGCATTGGTTATTGCACACTGCTGCTGAAAATCTTCTAAGGACAGTGTGAAGTCCACTGTGGTTAGACCTGGATATTTGACATCATCCCTGTGTCCAAGTCTGATTCTGGAAATAGTGTTTAGTTTCGACCTACTGCCATCAACCCCCCTATTTTGAAACTGATGGAGAAATTTTTGTTACTAAAACTTCTTTCCTCCCTAGGCTTTTCAAATGATTCAAAGCAGTTTGCTTAGAAACAGGGTAGACGTACTTTAGACTCTGCTGTTTTTCATTGCAGCATTGTATCCTCCTCAGACAAAGGGGTCAAGTGTGTCCGTTTAACATTCCTTGATTATACATCTGCTTTAGACCCTGTACCTAGAGGCCTTTTGTTCGACAAGCTTAGCCTTACACAAACTGAGCCCTGGGCTATCAACTGGCTGCACTCCTACTTCTCTAACAGGATGCAGTACACAGTATATACTGGTGTAGCTTCCTCTATTTTTCTTACTGAAGCTAGAGTTCCACAGGTTGCTGTTCTCTCTTTGTTTCTCTTTTTCTTCTTCTTACATGGCTTACCTCTTTCAGACGAAATCAACTTGGTCAAATATGCAGATGACCTGACTGTTTCGCTTCCCGTCAAGTCTCAGTCAGACTGTTTCGAATTAAATAGCTTCATGTCGGACATCAGTCAGTAGTCTAAACTAAATGGCCTCATGCAGAATCCCTCAAAATGCCATACTACTAACTTCTCATTTAGACATAAACGAGATCTAAAAACACTAGTAAGTACTCATGAAGCCTGTAGCCTTGAGAAGACTAACACTGAAACTAATTCTAATGCGAAATACCTCGGACTAGTTCTATCTTCCGACCCTACTTGGTCATCTCATATCCAAATGATTTCCAAGAAAGTGTTTCGTCTAACCTACTACATTGAGAAACTCAGACTAACTGGAGTCCCTCAACCTCTGCTTTCACAATTTGCCAACTTTCGTATCCTACCCTTTGTCTAGATACAGTTGCTCCAAAGAAAATAGTGAAATTAAGTAGATACCGAACTGAATATATTCCAAGGGCATACAGCAATAAGTTAAGGAAGTTGAAGAAACAGTACTATTCCACTAAGGATATATCACTATTGCTGTCAATCCACGAGTCTCTTGAATCTATCAAGCGCCTACGCTCTCAAAAGGACCTCGACGAAGAGTTAACGGCACTTGAAAGTACCTCTAAAGTTTATAACTTAACGGCACTTCTTAAAAAACGAATGCAGTCGGCGAGGGAAATCCCCTACTTACTTCACGACAAAGTAATCTACAATGAGCCTGCCACTATCTGTGAACTTTTCAGTGATTGGTTTGCAAACTTTAGTTTAGAAACACATATGCCTGGTGAAACCGCCCCCGTTACTAGCTCTTCCCTTGAAAGCATTGTGTTCACTAATCAACTAATGGTACAAGCAATTAAAAGCCTTAAACCTTCCACTAGTACGGGACCGGATGGCCTAGCTTCGATAATTTTCAAAAACAGTGGGTTTGATATACCCCTGTTACTTCTTAAATTCTTCTCAATATCTATGGACACTGGCACTTACCCTAGTGAGTGGAAAACTAGCTTCATAATTCCACATTACAAATCTGGTGATAGGGCAAACGTCCGCAATTACAGACCCATAAATATAACCCCAGTTATCTCACGAATCATGGAGAAAGTTGTAAAAGATCAATTGTCAGACTACCTAATTAGGGAAGATCTTGTTACAAGGTTTCAACACGAATTTCTCAAAAATAGATCCTGCGTTACTTGCCACTTCGACTTTTTCAACTGCATCACTAGTAGTCGCGAAGCACGTAAGCTAGTCGTTGTTCTCTACTTCGATATATCTAGGGCATTTGACATGGTATCTCACAGTATTCTCTTTGAGAAGCTGTACTCTTGTGGAATTCGCAACCCATTACTGAACTGGTTAAAATCGTTCCTAAGCAACAGGGTACAAATAACCAAAGTTGGATCTGTATTGTCTCATCCTAGGCAGATCTCAAGTGGGGTCGTGCAAGGTAGTGTCCTAGGTCCACTTTTATTCACAGTCTACATTAACAGCATTTGCAAGTGCTTCACCCCAGGTAAACCATTCCTATATGCTGACGACCTCAAAGTCGTCTACTCCTGCTACACTCATGAATTAAGCGATATGGTTACTAAAATACATCTTGAACTAAGTAGTCTCGCAACATGGTGTGCTGAATCCTGTCTAAACTTTAACATTGACAAATGCGGCTGGATTTGTATCGGCAACAGTAACCTTGATCTAACTCTTGAAATAAATGGGCGAAAACTAGCTAAGCTCAACTCAGTCGTAGATCTCGGTATTAGATACTCTAGTAACCTAACGTTCGCTGAACAGACTGATTATGCCAGACGTAAAACGCGAAGGCTGATAGGATGCATAACACGCAATTTCTTTTGTTGTGAAACTAGGGTTTTATTATACAAAGTATGTGTCCGACCTATCTTAGAATACTGCCCGTTTATTCTTAGCGGACTCAGACAAAATGACAAGCTTAAATTAGAGAGAGTGCAACGGCAGTTTACCTCAAGAACTCTTGGTTTAGAAAGTGGTCTGGAATACCATGAGCGATGCGAAAGACTAAGATTAGAACCCCTCTGGAAAAGACGTCTTAAGCTAAACCTTATCTTTTACTACAAGCTAACTAATCTTCTCTTGCATTCCTCCGAGCCAATAACTAAACCTACCGCTGTCATCAGTTACAATCTTAGAAATCATCACAACCTAGCTGCTATAGAGCACTGTCAGACTTACGTGCGGTACAACTTCTTCTTAAATAAGTTTTCAGTCATTTGGAATAGACTACCAGCTAATGTGCGCGATGCAAACACACTTCCAGTGTTCATCTCCTCAGTCACCAGACTGCTCAAAGATGACAATGCACTTTTGCGCCTGACTCTTACACCTTCTTTTTCACCATACATAGATATTTTAAGTTCTTTAAACGTGTAGTTACAACAAACTACAATTATAAATTTTAATATTATTGGAACTAGATGATAAACATTTCTACACAGGACAGTAATATTAGTTCACACATAATACAAAAGTTAGCATAACGGAACTAGTTAGTTGATGAACAAAAAATAAGCAGAGTTACAAAACAGAATATATATGTATATATTTATTAATCACTCCTTAAGGACTCCCGTTGCTTTCTTTTGCGTTGCTGTTGTTTGTCTTCTTTTTTCTCTCACCATTTCAGCTTCCATTTGACTTTTTGAATGAGAATGAATAATGTGGATATTTGACCATTTACAATGACAAATGATCTGCAAACATTACTGGTCCCGTATCTTTCAGTTGCCTGGTTAATAACGAATTAACTTTCTCCACGACGCAACCTGGATTACATTTGTGGAATATACTCTTATACCAATGGAAAAGTATCTATTTGTAATACAACGTCACGATTGTAGCTTATAACATAACTGATCGTATCTGTGAAATAGCTTTCTTATTACTCAATTTGGATATAAATCAAATCAAAAATAAGATTCGGATTTGTACACACCCAAGTTATATTGAGGAATTACTTCAAGCTTTATTTTTTCCCAAGTATTTTTAATCCATCCAAAACTTACTTGGGTTTTTTTGTTAATGCGAAGTTAATATTACTATATTTCATGACGTGCTCCATTGAATGACTGGTTATCATATTGTTCCCACAGACCTAAGACAAAAACGCCTGCAACCATGTAACTTAACCATAAACCAAATTTATGAAATTTAAATAATGCTTATCCATGCCTGTATATTTGGTGTGTCCTACACAAGTAGGAAAAAATGTGTATTTCATTAAAACATTAATATTAATTATAATTGCTAATCGTATATGTAATTTATCATATTGATGATGCCTGTAAACTGGCGTCTCTCATGTACAAAATGAGAATATACTATTATTATTATTATTATTCTACTTTACTGCTCCCTGTTAGTCTTTCCTGGGTTACTGAAAAAGGGCTATACCATCCTGAGAACGATGTTGAAGGTAGTTAGTAGGACTTGTGGTGTAAATCTCAGTCAGATCGTCACTACATTAGTAGAAAGGCATCTAAATACATTCGACAAATGGTCTAAAACCATACTCTCTTACCTCCAACACCCACTCTATTCCCAAGTCTCTCCTTGTATCTCATCAGATAGGACCAGAAAACAGTACAAGATAATATATGCCTGTACAACCAAGTATAGGAATTCAACGATACCATATTTGGCCCGTGTTCTAAGTGACAGAGACAGTGTTAAGCGCGAAACCTATGACTTGCTTTGTTGTTAATAAAATAATTTGGCTCTTTATTTTTCTCTCTTATTTGTATTCTATAGTGAACACCTTCTCAAACTTACTTAGCCACCTAAATTATTAACATTGGCTTACTTTTTTTGCTTTATTCTGTTCCTCCATTTTGTGTATCTACTGGTTCCGACTATATTATCACCATGAGTATTACAAAATTTTCCTCTCATTAACCGTCATGTAATATTAATTTTGTGATTGTTTTTTGTCCGGCAATATTAGTTGACAATCTTGGTTGTGAACGCCGTTATCACCATCTTAAAATTTTTGTATTATTCATGATTACTCACAATTCCACTACAAACACAGCATTAGACCTGACAATAAAAAACCCTGAAACGTTTATTTTATGATAAGTTTAGTGTAGTTCAATCAAATTAACTGATCATATTGGCTATAGACATTCTTAATATCATTTCATAACTGCTCACCACGCATAAACATATAGCTTCCACTACCCAATACTGAGATATAATTTATTATGTTGTTTATTTTCCTTTCTACTTCTTGGTATTTTTTCCCATTTTTTGTTATTTTTGTTTTTTGTTTTTGTTGTTGTTTTTATAATTATTTTTTGAAATACTCCTTTTAAATGTTTGACAAAATTGGATGCAATATTGTAGATAAGTGCTGAAAATTCCACACTGTTTCTGGAATAAAGCAAATTATTATTAACCTTTTTCAGCAAAGGTAGGCAAATATAGAGCGTTTAACTTTGTATTACTTTTTTAACTGCAACGAAGTGAAAAAACATTATTTACTTATTTGCGGAAGCCCGGTAACGTCAGTTAACCTGGTCAAAGCAATTTAACACTGCTGAAGTAATTGTGACAAACAATTGTGTATACACATCTGCCTGTTATTATTTTTCACTAAATACATTCAGCGTCTGATTACCACAGTTTTCTTATACTATCTGAGTGAAACTTAATTTATCGTCATGACGAGATTGAAGCCTGACTGATCGATGAGACATGAGAAAGTAATTGGTGGCATAATTCAATGTAACCGAGATATTGCTACTATTGCCACAGCTTCATCTACTAAATTTTTCGTCCCATGTGGGCTCCATTTTGCAGTATAATCATATGGATTGACATCACGCTTTAAGTGAAATAAATAAACTAAATAGCGCGCGCTGTTTGAAAGGGAGTGCTTTTTTCACGTATTTCACGTTTTTGACAAATCGCTGTTTTGTTGTGTTATTCACTTCAAGAACATTTAAAAAAAACTTTAACTTGACTTTTGTCTGTTAAGTTTTGATTTTAACCACTTATATAATCTATATTGGGTAAATTGTCTTGGCTGTTTCCAGTAGAAGTTCATTATGTCAAAAGTACCACATAAATGTAATAGGGCGGAGTGTTACTTTTTGGTAGATGATGGAATACAGTGTAATAACTGTGAAAAGTGGTATCATAAGATGTGTACTGGATTACGTCCAGCTGCATACAAACGTTGTACTGCTCCAACATCCCACTGGATGTGCAGAATGTGTCGTTCCCCAAAGATGACCTTAATAAGGGAGGCTCACGAACTGCTGTCTAAAGCCATGGAACTTCCTGATGATAGCGTGGCTAGTAAGAGTGACACGGACTGCCCGTCTGAAGATGAAGCAGTAAGTGCCATCATGAATGTTATCACACCGGCGGTTACTATCCCAGTTACCCCGGAAGTAAAACCTACTAGGCGTTCGAAGCGTCTTAGTAAGCGAAAAGGTAACAAAACGGAAGCTGTAAACAGCATCTCAGAACCAGAGAACACCGTAAGCGAAGTTCACCATGAAGGTGGTGCAGACACTGATCTTGATTGTACCATCAAAAACTGCAGCAGCCCTGAGAAGCAACTGCAGGCAGATGATAAATGGGTAACAAAAATAAGCAGTCGGAAGAAATATAGTAATATTGATGGTAGGCAAACGTCTGTCACCTGTAGCCAGGCTGCATCAATAGTGGTGAGAAAGGACGTAGCCACTGCTAAATACGACAAGCTCTCCTTAGACTCTAACATAATTGTTGGAAATTTGGAAGAGTCCAAAGAATCTGATCCCGTGAAAAGGCACGATCACGACCTTAAATTAGTGAGTAGTATTATAAGGAAGATGCTCCCAGCGAATTTCCCTGGAGTATCGATTAAAAAGCTGATTAGAATAGGCAAAAGAGATGATGAATGTTCTAGTCAGCGTAGGTTGCTTAAAGTAGTCTTAGGTTCTCCTGATGAACGGAATCATCTACTGGCTAATGTACACAACCTTGCCGGGTCAGGAATTTCAGCCAGACCTGATTTATCTCTTGAAGACAGACTTAAACGAAAAGAAGTTTTGTCCCAGCTAGATGGTGAGACTAACCTTAAACTGGTGGGTTTTCAAATAGTCAGGTCTTGGAAACGTATGCTTCCAAGACCTGTGTGGATAAGCCAGACCGCATAGGAAGCCTGAAGGTAGTGTACACTAATATACGTAGTATCGGGAACAAATTTCACGAGCTAGGTGTATTAGTAGAAGACCTTAGCCCAGGTATTGTGGCCATTACTGAAACATGGCTGGTTTCGGGATTAGATGACACACCTGAGCTATGCGGATTTAGTTGCTTGCGCAGCGACAGAGTTAAGGGTCGTAGAGGTGGCGGGGTTGCTCTGTACATCAACAACTCCCTACATGTTCGTTCCGTGAAATCTGAAGCTCATGACAGTGGGACAGGTGAGGTAATTAGCTGTGAAGTAAGCTTTGCAACCGGCACTCTACTCATTGGAGTTCTGTATAGAAGTCCCTATTGTCAGTGTGATGACTTCATTTTAGATCACCTCAAACAATGGAGTAAACACAGTAGCTGTCTTATTCTAGGTGATTTTAATGCACCTCATATAGACTGGGTAGCTGTCACATCTCCAGGATCCGCTGATAAGTTTGACAGCCGGTTACTCTTGACAACCATGGAAAATGCCCTGACACAACATGTCTTAGGTAGTACAAGATTCGGTTCTACCCAAGGATCTTCCTTGCTGGACTTAGTGCTTACTCATGACAACGACGACGTGGATGGTCTAGTTATTCATCCACCTCTAGCAAACAGTGATCATGGGGTGTTAGATTTTAACTTAAGGGCTGGCAATTTAGTCAGTTTTCAACCCAAATCCCGGCCTAGTGTTTGGCATGCTGACATAGTGGCTATAAAGGAGCGTGCTTCAACTGCCGACTGGTCAGTCAACATTGTCTCATCCATTGAAGATGAATGGGATAGATTTAAGAATACACTTGAGAGGGTTACCACTGATCTCATCCCCTGGAGGGTTCCTAAAAGGCCAACAAATCGGCCACCATGGATAAATAGACAAGCTATAACACTCCTGAGACGGAGAAAAAGGTTCTGGAATCTCTTTGTTTCTACTGGGCTACAGCAGTTCCGGCTGAAATACTGTGAAACCAGAAACCAGTGTAAAACTTTGATCCACCAGTCAAGGATAGCTTACGAAACCCAGTTAGTTAAAAGTTCACCAGGCTGCCCAAAAAGACTCTTCTCATATATCAAGAGAAGAACACGTAAGAGTGATGCTATCCCACCTCTTATGCTTGAAGATGACCAGACAAACATGGCTGAGGATAACTTGACTAAGGCTGAGGCTTTGTCCAGGCACTTTAGTCAAGTATTCTCTGATAATATTGATACCAGCTTTGTAAATTTTCCAAAAGGTAACTTGAAAATGGCACCCTTATACATTGGAAAGGATACTGTCCTAAAGTGGCTTCTAAGGCTCAATCCTGGTAAGTCCAGTGGCCCTGATGAACTCCACCCACGTATATTAACAGCATTGGCTGAAAGCATAGCCGAGCCATTGTCGGTAATCTTCAATATGTCTCTGGACCAGTCTAAATGTCCAAGAGACTGGAAAGATGCCATCATTAGTCCGGTCTTCAAAACCGGATCTAGAAACTTAGTTCAGAACTATCGTCCTGTTAGTTTGACCAGTATTGTTGTTAAACTACTAGAAAGAATAATTCGTGATGCTATCATTCAGTTCATTGAAGGGAACAAACTTTTCGCTGTGGAACAGCACGGTTTTAGAGCAGGTCATTCTTGCTTGACCAACCTTCTTTTGGCCAGAGAAAGTTGGGCAAGCTCAGCTGATGCTAATATACCGGTGGATGCCATATTCATAGACCTTAGCAAGGCGTTTGACAGGGTTTCTCATTCAGGTCTTCTAGTAAAGTTAGGTAGTCTGGGAATCAATAAAGTGGTTACCGACTGGATTCAAGACTTTCTAAAGGACAGAAGACAAAGAGTACGAGTTAACGGGGTTTTATCAACATGGGAATCGGTTAAGAGTGGCGTTCCTCAGGGTACAATTCTAGGCCCACTTCTTTTCCTGATTTATGTTAATGAGATTCCATCGGTAGTTAAGTCATCCTGCTTACTGTTTGCTGATGACATCAAGATATGGAGGGCTTTGCACGATGACAGTGATCAACTTGCTTTGCAGGAAGATTTAAACTTGTTAAGTGATTGGTGTAAGCACTGGGCCTTGGAGATTAACTTAAGCAAGAGTGTAGTTATGCATGTATCCCATAGTCACGTGCACAATTACTCAATGAATGGCATTACTCTCCCAGTGGTCACTGAGTACAAGGACTTGGGAGTGGTTGTGCAGCATGACTTGAAAACAGCAACAAACTGTAGAACTGCAGCCACTAAGGGTTTTCGAATGTTATGGGCCATACGCAAGGCTTTTGCGAACTTTGACGCTGATATATTTCGTATATTATATCCGACTTATATCAGACCTCATTTGGAATATGGGATCCAGGCAGCGAGCCCGTGTTTCAAATACGAAATAGACTTATTAGAAAGGGTGCAAAGAGTAGGAACTAAGCTAATAAAGGGTTTCTCAACCCTGTCATATGAGGAGAGGTTAAGTCGACTGGGTTTATTTCCACTGTCATACAGACGACTTAGGGGTGACCTAATACTAGCATACCGTATCCTAAGAAATGATTTTGGAGCTAATTTATCTAAATTATTTCTTCCTTCTAGCACCAACCAATTGCGAGGACATCACCTCAAGGTTCAAAAACCACGGTCGAATCGTCTGCGTCTGGAAATCCGTTTTTCGCATCGAATTGTGAACCATTGGAACTCCCTACCGGAACACGTCGTATCAGCGCCATCCGTTGATTCATTCAAGGCGAGATTGGACCTCCTGTATGCAATAAATCGAAAGGATTAACACAGGCATATAGCCTACTATCCTAAATAAATTGTAAACTGTAAACTGAAAAGTAATGCACTACTTTTGAATACACTTAATCTTATACGGAATCGAACTCCATCGCAGTGCCTAGGTTCTATTCTTGTTTTTCAGATACGGAGGTTAGGTATTTTTGTCATTGTTCCCTACAGCTTTACCTACGACTAGCAGACGTACCCGCGTAACTTTAGATAGGTGCTTAGGCCAGACTGAAGTACTTATAACTCACCACTTATACTGATCGATAGTGTTTGCACAGGACTAAATTTAGCATATTAACGAGTTCGTATCCTGGGGGTACAGGCCTAGTATGCCGAACTTCCACCGCATGCAGACCAAATAGAACACAAGAATATTTGATGAAAAGTTTCATTGCATTGCAATGCAAACAAGTTTACATACATGTATAGGCTGAGAACAGTCTAATATGAAATTCTTCGTTTGGAAAGTGTCCACCATTATTCAACGGCAAATGCCCAGTGTCATAATTGCGTCACTTTTAAATTCTTTCGCAATTCAACTGTATGCCCACATCCAAAGTTATTCAATGTTACAAACTGTAACAAAGAATATCTGCATGGTTATGAGTGAATGAGTGAGTAAACTTACCCTTCCTTGCTGTTGTATGTAGAATCAATTCCTACAACTGAATACGCAAATGTATCTGGTCATAAGTCGTGAAACACTCATTAGGGGATTTCGGATGTCTCTGTCCGAATGCGACTACATCTGCTCCCCAATGGATTTAACTAACTGACATTACTACTTGACATTCCTAAAAGTGATAACATTAAATTCATTTACATAAATGAGGCATTTGCATAATTAGAATGCATGATCATATATGACTTAAGTAATCAATAAATTCAGTCATCCTAGTTTGTGCCTCTTTTGAAATGTGAAGTACATTAAAGGTGCAGAAAATAACATGAATATTGGGCATACATAGTATTATTAGAAGCCAGTAATTGTGCCGTCGAATCATACCATAAGAATACATAAAAAATACTTTGTTAGGGGTCTGAGGGACAAAAATGTTAGACAGAAGCACCTACGCTAGATGAAAGTTCCATACAAATGTCTCACTATAATGTAATGTCTCATCCGTCAATTTTTCCTCTGCATGTGAACGTAGCCACATACTTGTACGTGAAAACTGTCGTCAGTGTCAGCAATTTATGTGGTCCTTAGTTTTTGAGTCTTCTAATGCGTTCGCAGCTTATTATATATATGCTGCTTCCTCTCTCACTGAATACCTGCGATGAACTCCTAGAAACATCTTCGTTAACGAAACACATTACTGTCACAACTTGTCACGGTTAATTCTCAAGAAACACGGAATACCAGACCATATGAGTGAAAGATATTGAGGTAGAAAAAATTAAACGCATATCCGCAACTCAGGAAATGCATTCCGACCCACGAGATCGTAGTCATTGATAACTATCATAATGGCTAACCAGTCTTAGAGAGTGTACATTGAAAAGAGCTTTGTGTCCATATAAAAACAGTGAAAGAACGTTAAAATAGTCACATGCTACATATATATCCATCAAAAATGCTTGCAACCAAGCACAACACAACCACACAAACCGTCACACGACGGCACCTACCTATGACAAATGAAAGATCCAGTTGACGACACTGTTCTAGCCATTGAAAATCGAGAGAACCAGAAGCAAGGTAAATTTAAAACGCGATAGCGTTCACTCTCACTCAAATGCATTAGATGGTGAGCAGTTTGGAAAAATGACTAAAATTCTTGGAATTATGCGTTATACGTTTAGCTTCATTGAAATCTCTACCGATTTTTCGGTGGACACTTGATGGATATCACATATATGCAGCAAGTACATATATTTACATATGCGGTTTTAGTTTCACCATGAAGTCTTTGTCCTAAATTCATAATTACAGATGTCTACACCGTTTATTCACAAATTCACTCATATTCGACTCAACTCGAAGTACTTCTGTCCGTCATCACGGAACCTGATATGAAGAATCTTGTGGAGTAATTCATGTTTAGTGTTAACTTACTGATACTGAGGCAAGGCATTCGTAGCCTTCTTCTTCATACGAATTTGCAGTGCAAGTTGATGTGCAGTAGTATTTACAAGAGTAAACTGAGACACCAAGTTTTCCATACCTTCCGAACAACTCGTGCTTATCCTGATTACGATAATAACCCCTTTCACATATGGGACTAGGTTAGGTTTTTGAAATCAGAATCTAAGAGCAGTTAAATCCTTCCGTGAAATAATGAACAAGTTCACTATAATGCTACATGCCACTTTGACACTGTTACTGCCCTGTGTATTGAAATGAATACCCGTCTCTGCTAAACTGAGGTGGTAATTTGATGGTTTTGTCACTTTTTCGCGTGTTATTCCTCCATTTTCTTTTACTCTACATGCAACTTTTATTAGGCCTCACGCAGATAGTATCAAATACTTAGTCATACTCTCTCATAAGAATATAACTTTTGGAGCAAGAATTGTCCGTTGCAGTTAGTGTCTACCTAGAGGATTCTGCTGTCGCATCTCCGCATCTATAGTATTTGTATAGAGTATATTCATATAATAATAATTTACATTTACATATAAACATAAATTCACATGAGAATGTATGCCATTTTTACAGGAACGATCAAGTATGATATAGTCGCAAATCGTAGATTGTCTACAAGTGAGTAATCATTCAACAGCGAAATATTTGATACATATATATATAAGTACACGCATTGTCCAAACCGGGCCATATAGATATTGAATTGTACAGCTGTGCTCCAGGTTTCGCGGGAAAATCGACTTCGTTTCGGTTTCATCCCGTGGTTTTAGGCATACGATAACCAACCAATATTGAGGTAAGTACGACTTTTACAAGGGATTGAAAACTGTTTTAGAAAAATTAAAGTGCTAAGGTGAATCGTTAAATTGTAATGAAATAGGTAAGTGCAAGTATCATTAATAAATGCATTTATAAAGGAAACTCTCTAAGCTGACAACGTTCATTTGCAATGTATAATGCTACCCATATTGGTCTTACTATCATGATGTTCACTTTTGGTTTTAATACATGTATCCTCATGCCGGTTGTTTTTATTTCATACCTTGTCGTGTGTTCGGTACACAGCCGTACCCTTCAGAGAACAGGAACAGAATAAGTCGAATCAAATTCATAAAGAGTTATAAAATGTTAGGTTTAATGGAATATAATGAGGATCGAGTAAAGACGTTATTAGAAAATAAATGAGATAAGACATTGTGAAGTGGTATTTAAAGATCCGACAATGGACAGCAAGTTAGTTTATAAGATGCCCCATAAATCTGTGCAGATCCCACGTGGTCGCATCTCAACAATAGGCAGAGCGAATGGTATATATTTAAAGGTAGAAGCATGATCTGTCTAGGCGTTCATTATTATCCTTTTCAAGATAAAGATCTAAGCCCTCATAAAATCAGAAATATCTCGAGCCGTTATATTGCATATTGCTGTTCCTGCAACGCATATAAGCAACATGATAAAATAAGGTCTAAGAACAAATATTACATTAATAAATCACGATATTATTTCTGACAGAATTTTCTATCTTCCTTCTAAACAGCGACCGATGAGACGATGACTGGCAGATTGATCACGCGCGAAAATTATGGGGAAGTTGGGTTTAAGGAAACAGCCATCCAGCCGTGTAGACAAAATCGAAGAATTAATTTTTATTGTTGAGAGGCTCAAAAATAGATATCAAAACTGACAGTGCTCAATCAAATTAGAATTGGTGGTAGCTCACCTAAGACGCTACCACTAACCGCAACCTGATAAACTAGGTTGCATCTGAAGTTCACTGACGCACAGTGCGAGAGAAGAAAATAATTGTGTATAACATACAGGAAAATGTACAGATCAACAAGGTCCAAAGCAAACTTCTGAATGTATACTCTATGAACAATGTCTTGTGCAGCTGCCATCAATCAAGAAAGTCTCAGGAAAATAAGTCTTGTCCACTTGTGTTGAAATTTGACTCATGCTCTTGTGCCGGCATTTTTACTGCGGGCAAACACGACTGAAAAATCCTCGTTACCATATGATTAAGTTAACTTGCGACAAAATGACGGGCCAAAGAATGACTGATTTTAAAACAGTGAATTCGAGCTCCTCTATAACACCTCTTAGCACCCACAGTCCTATTGACTCAGAGCAATAGGGTCTGGGTCTGGAAACGAATATATTAAAGTAAATAGCCATACACTAAAAAATAAATCGACTGTAGACCCAGACTCTTCTGATATCGATCCTTGTATCCCAGTGACACACTGCATTACATCACAACCTGTATTCATCAACCCAAGTAGTCCCATCTTCATGAGGTTGGAGAATGCAGTAACCAGTTCTTTCACAAAGCCAGTGTAGAATAATAGACCAATGCCGCATAGTAATTCAGATGCTCACGGCTTGATGTCAAACCTCTATTCAGTGGAAAATATTCACGAAACCGACAGGTATAAAAGCAATATAATGGAGCCTGAACTTCATAGCTAACTGTCCAAAATGGTGGTCTCTCGCGCCGTCATAAATATAATATGTATTCATTCCTGTTGATGCAGGAACATACCAATTGTACAGGCATGGATAAGTTATTACATAAATTACACATAATTTGATGCATGATGGATTTACAGTTCGGTTGTTCTTTCTGACATTAAAGTCAGTCAGAACAGTCTGCTATAAAGTCTGTTTGTGTAACACATTAAGAGACATTGTCTTTGCATTAACAAAAAACCCAGACATCAGATGAATGAAATACAGATGTCTGGGAAAAATAAAGCTTGAAGTCAATTCTCCTATACAACTTTGTTGGGAACAGCACACTTGGCTTAGAGTTTATTGATGTATTATGCTGAGATCAGTGATATATTTATTCCATTTTTTCAGCAGTCTTATCGTAGTTTTGTAACAGGAAAGAAATTTGATCTTGGGTACGAAAACTAGATAAGGTCATGTTAAGTTGTTTTACTGCATCAAATGGTGCCGAGGTCGATTCCAGAATTCTCCATTTGCTCCAATTGTGTCTGCATGGCGGACTGTATTCGTAAGTTGAGTAAAATGTTGAAAAACTGTTTAAAAGTCAGTTGCTTCTTTATTTCAGATCATGAATTCTCATTTACAGCATGTTCGCCAGCGTCTTCAAATGGTAGCATTGGATCGTTCATGGAATTCGGGTGGTTGTGGGCTAAATGGTCTGGAGTTCAGCTTCATTTCAGTTTAGATGCAGGGTTGTTCGACCTCGACCAGAAGATAAATAGGGGAGTATGCGCAGCAGCAGAATACCAGAAAGAGAATGTATGTGAACATGAAGAGGACATCTAATGTTTCACGCATATATAAATGTTTATGTTAGTTGTATATTATACTTTAGTAAACATTTACGTATATCTTAGTTGTGTTTTCACGTATTTATGCGAAGTCTTAGAGTTTATTTATTGTCATAACGTGTATTAATGAGTCTGAGCGTTTTAGTGTTCTAATGACTGGTGCGTTTTAGAAATAAGTGATGGGTTCTGGTCGGGATAGTCATTGCGATAAAAGCAAGCATTTGAAGGTTACAATAGAGTGACGGGTCCTATTTCTAGGGGTAAACTGGTTAATAAATAAATAAATTTATTCTCATGATACATTACATGAGGGACGCCAACTTACAGGCATCATCAAATTGTTACAGAAATAGGACCATATTGTTCAGTCACAATTTACGGTCGATAGCAAAATATGTTTAACATGTACGCTGGAGATTATACATACACTTGATAAATGTTAATCCCAATAGTATAAAACAGCCTTTTCACTTATGTACAATCATTTCTGTGCATAGTTGGAAACATCCGCTAGATTGTCAGTGAGTGCAACACATCAGGAAGTACAGAGGTATTGTCTTCGCATTAACAAAAAAAACCAGGTCTTTAGTGGATGGGTTATAAGTGCCTGGGAAAAAAATAAAACTTGAAGTCAATTTTCGTACATTACTTTGTTGTGTGTAGAGTCCTTGAATTATAGTTCATTGATGTGTTATTTTGAAATCAGTGATATGTTTATCTCATTTGATCTGTAATGTCATTGTTGGGAGTAAAATACATAAGCTTTAGACGCATTAATTAATGGATTTCTACTGCTTGTGGGTATTTACTTCTCGTGAGGAGGGTTTTTGAATTTTAGTTGTTCCGACAGGAGTTGTGGATATTGACTGCTCAGCAACATTATGGATACAAGTTCATCACATTATCTTGGGAAAGTTGGGTTGTTGTTGGTGAGGCATATATGATGCCCGACGAGCGTACATCTGTCTATGTGATGTTGTGGTGAGTTATATCTTTTTCACGTCGTCGGTTTTTGTTCATTTTATTCCACTTATTGTGTTGGGTGGAAGTTTTACAAACGAAACTTCTTGTCTGTTTGAGGGTAAGTATCTCAATCGTTAATGTTTTATCTAAAATTATAAATATAGGCAAAAACAACAGGTGTAGTATTTAAGCTTATACATTAAATGAACCTATAATTTAGGAGGCTCTCAGATAGGAACTAGGACTACTATCGTTTGCAAACTCTTGTGGTTTGTCGTTAAGCACTTTTTGAATGAGGCCAATGTACCTGCTTGACGCATTTCCATTGGTGGTTTATTCCATATATGTGCATACCTAATCGAGTAAAGCTTTTGCCTGGTAGCTGTTTTATATTGTTCGATAGCTACTGTACCCTTTATGTGTCTTAGTTTGTAGCCACTGTCATCTGAAAGTCGAATGCCATTAGTAGAGGTAAAAACTAAGAGGTTTAGAAGTTTATAGTAAAGTGTTAAGTTTAGTCCCAGGCGTCTTAGCCATAGTGTTTCTAATCCTAGGATGTCACATCTAGTGGAGTAGTTCGCACCATTTTCGGTTCCGAGTAATTTTGACGTGAAGTAACTCTGCACTCCCTCGACTTCCAATTCGTCCTCTATGCGTATACTACTATACATGAATGAACAGTAATCAAATAAAGGACGCACACAAACCTTGTACAACAGAATTCTGGACTCATTTCTGTAAAAGTTCCTGAGTAGAAAGCCGATAAGTCTGCGTGACTTTGACACTTGTTTGGAGATATGTTCAGAAAATGATAAGTCATCTGAGTATTTCAGTCCTAGGTCCAATACAGATTCCAGTCGTAAGAGTGCATGGCCTTGAATTGTCAGGTCAAGTTCTAAATTGTTGCAACCTATGCAGAGCCAGCCACATTTGTAGACATTAAACTGGAGTAGCCAGGTGTCACAACATCTATCCATTTTTTCTAATTCTTGCTATATGGCGTTTACTGTTATTCCGAGATCTGTGTTCTTGCATTTATAGGTCACTTTTAAGTCATCTGCATATAGTATTGGTTTACCAACACTAAAGCATTCACAGATACTGTTTATATATATTATGAATAGGAGTGGGCCTAATACACTTCCCTGGATTACACCACTACCTACTGGTTTAGGCCTTGAGATTATCGAGCCAACTTTTGTTATCTGATTCCTGTCACAGAGAAAAGATTTTATCCAGCTCAGGAGAGGGTCACATATCCCTAGTGAGCATAACCTGCTGACTAGTAAATTATGGGGGATTAGTAGTTGATTCGTTCTAGGAGTAAATAGTTTATCAATGTAATCAGTAGAGTGAAACGGTCTGTACAGAGAGCGTTTGAAGCTCGTAACCGAAGAGCAAGTTCTGACATCTAGGGGCAGGCTATTCCATATTTTAGAATACATGACTGTGAAGAAGTTTTCACGGAGTGTTGACTTAAAAGAACGAGTTGTCACTGTGCAAGTTCGGTTACGCAGATCGTAAGAGCCTTCCTGTGCGAATTGTATGTCCCTGTTACCTTAGAATGATATTTTGTGAAGGACCCTAAAGAAGAATATTAGGTTTATAGTAACTCGCCTTGTCCAAAGTGGGTCAACTTTTAGGATCATGCACCGTGAGATATAGTGTTTCATACAATCGTATCCAAGTAGCTTTGAGGTAAAATATCGTTGGATACTTTCCATCCTTAGCTTGTCACGTGTGCGAGTGCTGCTTATAATAAATGGACAGTATTCTAGTAGTGGTCTGACACATGTTTTGTACAGAATTAGCTTGGCTTCATTGTCGTGAAAGTTCCTGAGTATGCATCCTAAGAGCATCCTCGATTTTCTAGTCTGTGATGCTACTTGCTCAGAGAATGTCAAGTCACTAGAGTACCTCAGGCCTAGGTCAACGACACTTCGGAGTCTGGTTAGGTTAGCAGATTGAAGCGTTAATTTCAGGTCAATTGAGGGTGCGCCGAAGCAGATCCAGCCACATTTGTTCAGATTAAATTGGAGATTCCATAAGGACGACCAAGCAGTCATTTTATCTAATTCCTTCTGCACTACATTCTCGAAGTTCCCTAAGTCATCACATTGGAATGTATAAGCTACTTTTAGGTCATCTGCAAAGATGAATGGTTTCCCGTGCGTGAAGCAAGCGCATATGTCATTGATGTATAGTGTAAATAGGAGGGGTCCAATGACACTACCTTGTACTACACCAGAAGTGATAGGGCTAGGTTTGGAGGTTGCAGACCCGAGTTTAACTATTTGGGACCTATTGTTAAGGAATGATTTAAGCCATCCTAATAATGGGTCACGTATTCCTAAGGAGTTCAGCTTATTTGTTAGCAGTAAATGGTCAACACGGTCAAATGCCTTAGAAATGTCAAAGTAGATGACAAGTACTAGTTGCCGTCTGTCACGACTGCTGGTTACAAAATTGAAGAAGTCTAGGTGACATGTTAAACATGATCTGGATTTCAGGAATCCATGTTGGTTTGGACTTATAATATTGCAGCTAAGCATATGTTTGATTAGGTTATCTTTGACTAGTCTCTCCATAATTCTAGATGCTATAGGTGTGATATTGATCGGCCGGTAGTTACTGACTTCAGTTTTCGAGCCAGATTTGTGTTTAGGCATAATGAATGTTGTCTTCCATATGTCAGGGTAAGTTTGAGTTTCTAGGGACATTGTGAATATTTTAAGCAGCAGTAGAGGAATGTCAGGGCCACCATATTTATAGAAGTAAGATGATATACCGTCGGTACCGAAACCTTTTGAACTTTTGAGGGTTCTTATAGTTTGGTTAATATTAGCGTAAGTGAATTCAGCAGTGCTAATTTGGTTTGGTGTGAGTGGAGATGGAGTTTGTGCCATATTATTAATAGGGTGTATATCGAGTAGCTGGACTGAGGGCTTAAGGTAGTTACCTGCAAACGTTTTGTTGAATAGTTCACATATGTCTGCAGAGTTAGTGCATAGCCTACCTTTGTCTATGAGGAGGGAAATGCTGTGATTTTTGCGATTCATTCGCTTCCTTAAGATTTCTGTGAGTGCATACACTCTAGCAGGACTGGCTACTGCGATGCGTTCTTCCTTTCTCATACGGAAATCTCGAGCTTGTGAGATGGAGCTAAGGGTGTTAAGTATTAGACCTAGAGTGCCAAAGTCGTGGTGTTTGAAGTAACTTGTTGAGAGTTTCTTCAGTTTCATACGATCCTTTGGTTTTATGAATGACTTTCTGTGTGGGGAAACCTTTAGTGTTTGGAGTGGAATGACAGCATCTAAGCATGTGTTAGAGTTATGGTAGAAGATGGTTAGGGCTCTCGAGAGGTCATCAGTAGTGAAGTATTCATCCCATTCGGAGGATCTTAGCATTGATTCTACTAAGGCCCAGTTTGCCTTACTATAGTTCCTATATATTACTTGTTGTGAAGTGGAGGTATGAGATGCATTGCTACTCAGCGGAAGTGGCAGTGCACACATCACTGTTTTGTGGTCGCTCCCTGGAAACTCAGAACCTACTAGGTTTGAAAGTCTAGTACGTTATTACCTCTTGTGGGAGTAGTGACAGTTTGTTTCCAGCCAAGTATATCCAGTGTGTCTAAGAACTTATCAAATTTAGTTGAGCCTGTGGGTATATCCCAGTTGATTTCAGGTAAGTTAAAGTCCCCACATAGGATCTTATGGTCGTATTGTAAGTCGGATAATTGCTCCAGAGTATTAATAAGTTGGGTCTCGTAATTACTAAAGGTGCCAGGTGCTCTGTAGGTGCATCCAATTAATGCTGTTACGTTATTTAAGTGTACATTAACCCATAGAGTCTCAGGCATGTTAAGTGTACTACTTTCTAGCTGTGATACAGTAAGTGCATTCAGAAAGTACATGAGACAACCCCCTCCCTTACCACCTTCCCTGTCACACCGAAAGTGTGTGTAGTTATCTAAGCTTATTTCTTCATCCAGGATGTTCGAATGACACCAAGATTCAGTGATGACAATTACAGGGGGTTTGTATATTACTGTGAGTGCTCTGAGCATCGGCAATTTATTTAGAACAGATCTAGCATTTATGAGGATTACGTAAAGATGAGAGTTGAAGTAGCATTTGAAGTATTTAAGTTCGTTAGTCAGTCCCGAATATGGTTCAGCGCCCAGTAGTTCTGCTTGACATGACGATCCTATGTTAAGAGAGGTTTCAGCATCATGCTCACCTATGTCTATCGAGTTGGTGCGTGCTGTTTTCGGTGAAGAATTAGGAGTTGGAGTACTGGATTTGCTATAGACTAAGGAATTTTTATTTTTAGTTAGGTTACAGAAGTGGGTAGGGTTCTTTATTTGACCTATACTTGTGCAAGCGTCAAGTGTGCCTAATGGATACGGGTGCACTAGACCGTTCCTGTTTTCATGCAAGGAGGGAGCCAGCACTAGCGGTTTAGGAGTGTTAACATCCTTGCCAGCTGTTTATTCAACGCTGACAGGGACACGAGGGATAAAAAATGATTGGATCCTTGTGATGACCATTTCAACGAATAAATATATTAAAAATTCTAAAAACATAAGCAATAGCCTTATTTTTCGCTGGAATCGGGGAAGTGAAGTGACGCAGGCTGGTGAGAGCCTTCGGGAAGCCAGTCAATAGATGTGCCTTCTTTCGATGAAAGCAAAAGTAAGGATGAGTACCTGGAATGTTCGTACAATGTACGAAACTGGAAAGGCTGCCCAGATAGCCGCTGAAATGAGAAGGTACGGAATAGAAGTGTTGGGAATATGCGAAAGCAGATGGAACAGAAATGGAAGGTGCCAACTACCTACTGGAGAGACAATAATCCATTCCGGCCACCCAGAGGACAGCCACGAGCACACCGAGGGAGTGGCCATCATGATGTCACTAACAGCAGCCAAAGCTCTCATGCAGTGGGAACCAATCTCTTCCAGGATAATGACAGCAAGGTTCAACTGAAAAGGAAGGAAAGTTACAGCCATTCAATGCTATGCGCCTACAAACGTCTCGGAACAAGAGAAGAACGAGGCGTTCCACAGACAACTACAAGCAATAACGGACAACGTCCCAAATGGCGATATCAAAATTCTGATGGGCGACATGAATGCAAAGCAGGGAGGAGACAACACAGGAAGAGAACTCACCATGGCTCGTGAGGCTCTCGACGAAATGAACGACAATGGTGAACTCTCCTCAGACTTCTGCCCCTTCAGTGATTTGGTGATTGGCGGTAGTGTGTTCAAACACAAGGATATACACTAGGCGACATGGATTTCACCAGATGGACACACCAAAAACCAAATAGACTTCATCTCAATTTCAAGAAAGCGGAGACGGAGCCTACTGGACACAAGGTCGCAGAGAGAAGCAGATGTGGGTTCAGACCACTATCTAGTAGAAGGGACTTTCAAGGTGAAACTAAAAGCCTCGAGGATAGCTTGGGATAGGCCACAATGCAAGTTCAACACTCAATTACTGAAGGACACAACCACAAAAGACACTTTCACTGCAACTGTCAGAGCAAAACAGGAAACACTACGCGACAGCACTGAAGAATCATGCGTGGAAGAACATTGGAAGTCTCTGAAGGCGATTCTCAACAAAACGTGTTCAACGGTTCTAGGAAGAAAGAAGAGACAAGACAAGGTATGGCTCTCAACGAACACTTGGAAGCTAATAGAAGAGAGGAGAATGGTGAAAGAGAAAATGATTCAACGCAAAGACGGACAAGAGAAGGAGGCGCTGAGTTCCACTTACACAGCACTGGACAAAGGAGTGAAGAAGAGTGCTAGGAAGGACAAAAGACGATTCTACGACAATCTGGCCACTGAAGCTGAAAAGGCAGCAGGCAAAAGGGACCTGAGGACATTATATCAGATAACCAAATCTCTATCCGGGAAGAGATCAACGCAAGCGAAACCTATAAAGGACAGCCAAGGGAACCCAATTACCAAGGAATAAAAACAGATTAAACAATGGGCGGATCACTTCAAAGGACTCTTGGACAGACCACCACCTGCAACCCGTGCAGAAATACCAACAACGGCGCGCACACAACTGCAGGTTGACACCAATCCTCCAACGAAAGCTGAAGTCGTGAACGCAATCAAGCTTCTAAAATCTGGAAAAGCAGCCGGACCAGATGGAATACCCCCTGAAGCACTGAAAGCAGACCCAGAGACGACAGCAGACATGCTGACTCCATTATTGCAAAAGGTCTGGAAGAAGGATAAGGTGCCTACTGACTGGAGGAAAGGTTACTTCGTGAAACTACCAAAGAAGGGCGACTCAGGCCTCACTCTGCAAGAACTGGCGAGGAATCGTGCTCCTATCAACGCCAAGTAAAATCCTGAGCCGCATCATCCTGGAGAGAATCAAGGACGCACTGGAGACAGAACTCCGACCAGAACAAGCTGGATTCAGGAAAGGCAAATCATGTACTGACCAAATTGCAACTCTACGCATCATCATCGAACAAAGCATGGGATGGCAATCAAACCTCTACCCCAACTTTATAAACTTTGAGAAGGCCTTCTACAGCGTTGATCGTGAAGGAATTTGGAAATTACTCGAGTATTATGGCGTACTCCAAACATTCATCAGCTTTATTCAACAGCTGTACGACAACGGCACATGTCAAGTCATCCACAATGGAAAACTCAGCAAGGCGTTTGGAGTAAACACAGGAGTCAGACAAGGGTGCTTACTATCACCAATGATATTCCCAATTGTGGTGGACTGGATTCTGTGTCAGACACTGAGTGGGAAACGAGAAGACAGGGATATCCTGGACCGACGTGAAGAACCTAGAACACCTGAATTTCGCGCGCTGATGATTTATGTTTGATGTCACACACAATCGAAGACTTACAAGCGAAGACGGACAAACTGGTTGAAGAAGCAGGACAGAAGAAGGCAGGACCCCAGGTGAGCATAGACAAGACGGAGGTTATGAAAATAACCAACCAACAACAGCAACAACATCCAACGCCAATCACCATCAACGGGAGGGATTTGAAAGAGGTTACTTCATTCACTTATCATCTAGGGAGCATTCTCTCAACTACAGGAGGAGCGGACGAGGATGTCAACTCGACAATCGGGAAGGTGAGAAACACATTCATCAACCTGAAATCAATCTGGAAGTCTTCGTCACTCAGCATCACCAGCAAAATTCTGATTTTCAATACAAACGTAAAGTCAGTTCTTCTATACGGATCAGAAACTTGGCGAGTCACAAAAAATATTTCCAAAAGGCTGCAGACCTTTATTAACAACTGTCTTCGCTCAATACTGAAGATCAGATGGCCGGAAAGAATCACCAACAAGGAATTATGGAAACAAACAAAGCAAGAACCAATCGCCCAAAAAATATGCAGGAGAAAGTGGAGGTTGATTGGAAACTCGCTGAGGAGGCCGCTGGATAACATCACGCGTCAGGCCCTCGAGCGGAACTCAAAAGGGGAGCGGTGAGTGGGTCGTCAGTGCAAGAGTCACATGGAGGAGATCGTGTGAAGAGGAGTTGAAAGAATATGGACTAACATGGATGCAGGCGAAAAGTACAGTAGAAGACAGAAGAAAATGGAGACGTGCAGTTGAAGCCCTATGTTCCACTAGGAACCCAAGAAAGCAATAATAATAATTTAGAGCTGCATTTTCTTGTTCGGGTAAGAATTCTTCGTTATTTTTTAAATTTGAGATTAATGTTCTGTATATTCACAAGGCACGAGAAGTCATTTTCTCTGTGGTACTGTCAGAGCAGCCTTCGCATTTTAGCCCTTACTTTTCCAGGAATGAAGTTTTTATGTTTTGGCTTGAGTTCTCCTTACATTCAGGGACGGGTTCACCAAAGCATATGGATGCATTCCGGTAAAAAGCTAGTAGGAAAGTGTTTAGGTTGCTGCTAGAAAAGAACAGGTCCCAGTTTAAGCTTCTAGTGAAAAGTTACGTACGCCCCACCTAGCTTTACCGAAGCACAGGAATGTTTTGCGCAGGGTAGAGCGTTTTATTGAGTGGAGCCTAGTATCGAAGGAGCATATCATGACATTATGGTCACTACATGGAAATGGTTGACTGATGTCTATTGCAAATAGGGCGATGTCTTTCAAGAAAACTAATTCCAGTATGGTGTGCTTTCGGGTGGGCCTTAGAATACTTTGTGTCCACCCACATAACTCCACTGCACCTAAGAATTTACTGTAGCGAAGAGGAGCACTGATGGGTTCCCACGAAACTTCAGGCATGCTAAGATCACTTTCAATGACTTTATAAGTGAAGCTTAATTTTGACATCCAGTGAAAGACTGCAGTTATTTCATTTAGCAGTTCATTGTCGTGGATGGGTGGGAGATAGGTGCAACCTAATAACAGAGTTTTCTGTTAACTGATGCAGAGTGTCACCCACAACGTATCGCATATATTCAGGTTGATGTCATCGTAGTGCACAGCTCTGCAGTCTGATTTAACATAGACAACACATCCTTCACCCCACCCAACTGATCTGTTCTTTCTGGAAAATGAGCAACCTTCGCAGTGAAAGGAATCATCATTTGGTTCACATGTGCACCAAGCTTCGGTGATCATTAGTGCCGCGGGATGGTTTATCAATAGTAAGGGCTAGATGCATGTTAACTTGTTAACGGCTGACCTGGCATTAACAAGGTCCATGTTAGGATCAGCCGGATCATAACATAAGATTTTAGCCCTGTCTCGAAGTGGCTGGCGATAAGACTCAATCATACTGTTCTCAGACGACAATGAAATGTCTGTGTCCGCAAAAGCGCTGGGACAGCTAGAAGTGTAGAGGGATCAGTGATATTTTCACGTTCTCGTAAGTTAAGGCGTAAAGGAGATTGACTTTCAGAAGAAAAGGAGATAAAAGGCTATTCATGAAGACGAGAATCACCTGTGTCATGTAAAGTGAATTAGTAATAAATTTTATTTCTGGAACAGAAACCAGCCATTTTTACAGGCATGAACATATGTACACTAATTAGAACTTATAGAATATATAATATGATTACTTAATCTAGAAATTGATTGAATACTGGTAAATGTGAGAGAAACATTTAATTCCAAGCAGTAATTAGGCGTCGCTGTATCAGGTCCCCCATCTACATCGGTAGCGGATAGCTGATGAGAGCGGTGAACATTTTTATTATGCTGGGGGTCATACTGTGAAACTAAATAAAAACAGTAATCTCGTTTCAGCGGAACCGTTGATAACAGGATGGGAAGCCCCGTTTGGTGTGGGCACGTAATATGGTTGAGTTGGCCTACCTGGCAAGATAAAATGGTACGAATGATTGCGTCTAACGTTACCACTGTTCGACGACCTGTAGTTAAGTGTTTCAACCGTTCCAAAATATCATTCTCTGGTAACAGGGACATACAATTCGCACAGGAAGGCTCTTACGATCTGCGTAACCGAACTTGCACAGTGACAACTCGTTCTTTTAAGTCAACACTCCGTGAAAACTTCTTCACAGTCATGTATTCTAAAATATGGAATAGCCTGCCCCTAGATGTCAGAACTTGCTCTTCGGTTACGAGCTTCAAACGCTCTCTGTACAGACCGTTTCACTCTACTGATTACATTGATAAACTATTTACTCCTAGAACGAATCAACTACTAATCCCCCATAATTTACTAGTCAGCAGGTTATGCTCACTAGGGATATGTGACCCTCTCCTGAGCTGGATAAAATCTTTTCTCTGTGACAGGAATCAGATAACAAAAGTTGGCTCGATAATCTCAAGGCCTAAACCAGTAGGTAGTGGTGTAATCCAGGGAAGTGTATTAGGCCCACTCCTATTCATAATATATATAAACAGTATCTGTGAATGCTTTAGTGTTGGTAAACCAATACTATATGCAGATGACTTAAAAGTGACCTATAAATGCAAGAACACAGATCTCGGAATAACAGTAAACGCCATATAGCAAGAATTAGAAAAAATGGATAGATGTTGTGACACCTGGCTACTCCAGTTTAATGTCTACAAATGTGGCTGGCTCTGCATAGGTTGCAACAATTTAGAACTTGACCTGACAATTCAAGGCCATGCACTCTTACGACTGGAATCTGTATTGGACCTAGGACTGAAATACTCAGATGACTTATCATTTTCTGAACATATCTCCAAACAAGTGTCAAAGTCACGCAGACTTATCGGCTTTCTACTCAGGAACTTTTACAGAAATGAGTCCAGAATTCTGTTGTACAAGGTTTGTGTGCGTCCTTTATTTGATTACTGTTCATTCATGTATAGTAGTATACGCATAGAGGACGAATTGGAAGTCGAGGGAGTGCAGAGTTACTTCACGTCAAAATTACTCGGAACCGAAAATGGTGCGAACTACTCCACTAGATGTGACATCCTAGGATTAGAAACACTATGGCTAAGACGCCTGGGACTAAACTTAACACTTTACTATAAACTTCTAAACCTCTTAGTTTTTACCTCTACTAATGGCATTCGACTTTCAGATGACAGTGGCTACAAACTAAGACACATAAAGGGTACAGTAGCTATCGAACAATATAAAACAGCTACCAGGCAAAAGCTTTACTCGATTAGGTATGCACATATATGGAATAAACCACCAATGGAAATGCGTCAAGCAGGTACATTGGCCTCATTCAAAAAGTGCTTAACGACAAACCACAAGAGTTTGCAAACGATAGTAGTCCTAGTTCCTATCTGAGAGCCTCCTAAATTATAGGTTCATTTAATGTATAAGCTTAAATACTACACCTGTTGTTTTTGCCTATATTTATAATTTTAGATAAAACATTAACGATTGAGATACTTACCCTCAAACAGACAAGAAGTTTCGTTTGTAAAACTTCCACCCAACACAATAAGTGGAATAAAATGAACAAAAACCGACGACGTGAAAAAGATATAACTCACCACAACATCACATAGACAGATGTACGCTCGTCGGGCATCATATATGCCTCACCAACAACAACCCAACTTTCCCAAGATAATGTGATGAACTTGTATCCATAATGTTGCTGAGCAGTCAATATCCACAACTCCTGTCGGAACAACTAAAATTCAAAAACCCTCCTCACGAGAAGTAAATACCCACAAGCAGTAGAAATCCATTAATTAATGCGTCTAAAGCTTATGTATTTTACTCCCAACAATGACATTACAGATCAAATGAGATAAACATATCACTGATTTCAAAATAACACATCAATGAACTATAATTCAAGGACTCTACACACAACAAAGTAATGTACGAAAATTGACTTCAAGTTTTATTTTTTTCCCAGGCACTTATAACCCATCCACTGAAGACCTGGTTTTTTTTGTTAATGCGAAGACAATACCTCTGTACTTCCTGATGTGTTGCACTCACTGACAATCTAGCGGATGTTTCCAACTATGCACAGAAATGATTGTACATAAGTGAAAAGGCTGTTTTATACTATTGGGATTAACATTTATCAAGTGTATGTATAATCTCCAGCGTACATGTTAAACATATTTTGCTATCGACCGTAAATTGTGACTGAACAATATGGTCCTATTTCTGTAACAATTTGATGATGCCTGTAAACTGGCGTCCCTCATGTAATGTATCATGAGAATAAATTTATTTATTTATTTATTAACCAGTTTACCCCTTGTCAATGGAGTTGAAGATTGAACGATCAATTCATGGTTGTTTGCTCAAAATCAACTTCCTCGATTTTCGCGGAGGCATCAATACGACAGTCATCGTCTCATCGGTCGCTGTTCAGAAAGAAGACTGAAACATCGTCAGAAGTAACAACGATTTATTATTGTAATATTTGTTTACAGACCTTAGTTGCTTAGTTCGCTTATTCCTTTTATATGTTGGTGTAACAATACATAAATATCAAACAGCAGATCGGTGTTTTGGTTTTTGCGTCCGTTATAACTAAGCGTTTCTGAGAAATCTTCTAAGAACAGCGTGGGCCCGAGCGTAGCAAGAGCTGGGCATTAACGGTTTATGAGACTTTGCTGACACCCCTAGAAATAGGACCCGTCACTCTATTGTAACCTTCAAATGCTTGCTTTTATCGCAATGACTATCCCGACCAGAACCCATCACTTATTTCTAAAACGCACCAGTCATTAGAACACTAAAACGCTCAGACTCATTAATACACGTTATGACAATAAATAAACTCTAAGACTTCGCATAAATACGTGAAAACACAACTAAGATATACGTAAATGTTTACTAAAGTATAATATACAACTAACATAAACATTTATATATGCGTGAAACATCAGATGTCCTCTTCATGTTCACATACATTCTCTTTCTGGTATTCTGCTGCTGCGCATACTCCCCTATTTATCTTCTGGTCGAGGTCGAACAACCCTGCATCTAAACTGAAATGAAGCTGAACTCCAGACCATTTAGCCCACAACCACCCGAATTCCATGAACGATCCAATGCTACCATTTGAAGACGCTGGCGAACATGCTGTAAATGAGAATTCATGATCTGAAATAAAGAAGCAACTGACTTTTAAACAGTTTTTCAACATTTTACTCAACTTACGAATACAGTCCACCATGCGCACACAAATGGCGCAAATGCAGAATGAATATACTTGAAAATTGAACGATCAATTCGTGGTTGTTTGCTCAAAACCAACTTCCCCAATTTTCGCAGAGGCATAAATACGACAGTCATCGTCTCATCGGTCGTTGTTCAGAAGGAAGTCAGCAGTAAACCATCAGAAGTAATCTTGTGATTTAATATTGTAATATTTGTCCATAGACCTTATTTAAACCTTAATTTTAAATTTGGATATATGTTGGTGTTACAATAAATAATCCTCGAGTAGCCAAACGGTGTTTATTTTTGCGTCCGTGATTACTATGCGTTTCTGAGAAACTTCAAGGAACAGCGTCAGTCCCGGCGTAGCAAGACCTGGGCATTGACGGTTTACGCGACGTGGCTGACAGATTGTGTCAATCAAGCTATGAGCATGTTTGCCAGTTTATTGTATCCCACCCCTAGAATAGAGCAGTCTGAGGGAAAAACGCAATCATTGATGACGAAAGGGTTTCAGAGATGTGGATACCGAGAAGGCTCCATGATGTCTAGTAATCCATATACACTTAGTGAGTGTAACAGCTTTCATGGGACATCTCAAACAGATAGGTTACAAGTCGCGAGACAGACAGGGTTTTGTTTTACACGTTTGCAAGAAGTGCATACAAAGGCGAACTGTGAAGATGTGACCAAGTTTAGTGGTAAACTAAGTGTGATATCGGCGTAATGAAGCTCTGGCTTCACAAGTTTTCAAGGTATTACGAATCAGTTTAATAATATTAATCCTTAAATAATTTTTGAGGAAGAACCCAAATCTTCTACTCGTCCACAAAATGTTCAAATATGATGAATTCGATCATGCAAAGGACGGTTAAGTCGATATTTCTGACAATGGCCATGATTTCGCATATTTGTCTTTGGCTGATTATGATGAGATGAGCGGAATCCCCACTTCTACTGAGTTTAACAAAGGTTCTATACAACTTGAACGTGAAGTAGAATTAAAGGCAGATGCGGTTGCAGAAGGTATGGATACTAGAGAGACCGTCAGTGTAGATGATCATCGTGTAGCCCACTTATCGACCGGTGTCAATGCTGAACTGCAGATAATGATAAAATATAGCATGGGAGTAATCGTGCGGTTAGACAACCTTCTAAATGTTGAACAACAACAGCTTCTGATGCACTGCTAAGTTCGTCAACCTGTGTCACTCAGTCGTCCTAGGTGTTGTCATCGACAATGGAAGGGATGCCTATAAACTCAGGTGTCTTATGCTATGACTGTGCTATTATCGATCCGTTTAAAGGGACGAAACTCCATCTGTAGTTTAGTGAGGATAAGCCATGAGTTTCATTGTGTTATCTTGTAAATGCAAAAACTGTCTGTATGACACGTAACAATAAAACATTTTTAAACAAATGGAGTATTTCGCCAGGGCCCAGCAGATTGAAAGTTGGGAGGGTGGTGACAGCTATTCAGCGGATATGATGCTGGAGACATATGAGAACCACCCTTATCTGTGGGAATGCACTCTATTGCTAAGGCCCCTGAGTTAGGATGACTTCCGCAAAATAAATTAATAACTAAAAATGGAATACAAGTTGAAAATTGTCTAAAAGCCTGAGTTTAAATATATGCTTCCTGAACGCATGTACATGGTGTGAGTTTACTACTTCATACTGACACCTAACTGTATACGTCAGAAAAACAGTAGATATTCTTAGCCCCTCACACGTTTACGTATTTCACACACCTTGAATTTTGGTTTAACTACCTTTTTCAGAAAATATACTCACCGTCACTCTATATAGGTAGGTACAATTATCACTTTTTTGCTTAAACTGATTATTATTGATAAAGGTTTTAGAATTACATTACTAAATCCTGTCAGTGAAATATAAAAAAGAATAAGAAAGGAAAGCAATGAGTCAGGTGTTTGTTGTATGTTTTGAATTATTAACACTTATTTTATACTTCTACACCTCTCTCGCGGTATTCTTGCGCCTTATTCTCTCTTCAAATGTAATGCCTTCAACAAAGGCATTGATACAGTGATTCTATACTCTACGATAGTGTTACTCAAATGGAGCGTCGGGATCACTAGAACCTACACTTTGCAGTTATCCGGAAGATTGCTATCACACCTGGTAAATAATGGAACCACCTTCAAATCAAATCTGTTGACAAGTTCAAATTTCGTCTCAGATATAACTGCAAATGTCACATTTATGCATTTGCCAGTGACTTTGAAATCTAATGGAATTCTGAACACTATCGCGATGTTCAGCAATAGCATTCCAAAAGTAAGAATGCTTTAATGACCTTGAATGCCTGCTAGTCGTTGGCCAACTCCACCTGTCGCTTAGATAGCTTGAATATAGATGCCATTCGCCAGTCAAGGGGCGAATTTCACTCAGATCACAATTTTAAGTACTGTTTGGACAAGGCGTCAATATATCGTTAGGGTTAGGATTAGGGTTAAAATAATTATTGAGGTAAGGGTTAGGCTCAGGGTCATAATTAGCATTAGGGTTAGATTTACGGTCAGGATTAGGGTTGTAATTAGAGTTAGCGTTAAGTTTGGGGTTAGGTTCAGGATTAAGGTTAGGGTTATGACTAGGGATGGATTAAGAGTTTATGTCACTGCTATTTGTTTTCTTACCCTTTAGTTTCCTGGTAAAAAGTCATCGATCCCCTTAATGAAAACCATAGTAATTCAGCCGAGGGCTTTTAGGGGAAGACTGCACCACCGGATAAGAGAAATAGACAGTTCGCAAAAACAGCTCATTTTTGGTCACCCTGGTGAATTCATGTGTGGAGTACGTAACAATATGATTGTAAACCCCTTTGTTATATGTTGAAATTAGAGGTATTGTGCATGACTTTTCCTTAAAACGATTCATGTTGTTATATAGATAACTTCCGGGCAGAATCTAAAATACAGTGTACTGTGGGTCGCTTCGGCTTCTCACCGGCCTACACTGTCTAATTGCTACGCACATAGCCGTGTCGTATACTTCGGATTTGTTGCAGGAACCGCTAATTCTAATTCGAAGACAATTCCACAACAGGTAAACAGCTTCTGCGAGTAGACAGCATTCAGACTGTGAACGCTTGTGTGGATTATATTAATAATTTGCTGCCGCGGACATTCACTGTATATACAAGTAACCGTTAATTTAACATAATTCATCACCATATTTTTAAAAAACAGCTGTCACACTGACCTCTAGTTAACGTGGATTTCTATTCACATATATATTGCGTCAATGAACTCGCCAGAATTACATTGAAAACTTGTGCAGACAGAACTTGATGAAGCCGATTTCGCGTTTAGCTTATCAATAAACTTGCTCACAGATTCACAGCTCACCTTTGTATGCACCTCTTGCACACATGTAAAACAAAACCGTGTTTGTCTTGCATCTTGCAACTTATCTGTTGAGCATGTACTACGAAACCTGTTACACTCACTAGGTCTATATGCATTACTAGACATCATGGAGCCTTCTCGATATCCACCTCTCTGAGGCCTATTCGTCATCAATGATTGCGTTTTTCCCTCAGACTGCTCTATTCTAGGAATGAGATTCAATATACTGGCAAATTTTCTCATAGCTTGATTGACACTATTGTTTACCAGTTTCAGAATGTCATCGAACTTTGGCTCGATACCCTCATCCTCCATACGGGAGCTTATCTTCACTCACTTCCTTTGCAGTTGAGTAGGTAGGCGTCTTGCTATTACTTCCAGTATAAAAGTCGAGTTGAGGTCACTAGTACAATTCATCGAAATCAATGCATTTGTCAGCCACGACTCGTAAACCGTTAATGCCCAGCTCTTGCTACGCTCGGGCCCACGCTGTCGCTTGAAGTTTCTCAGAAATGCTTAGTAATCACGGACGCAAAACCAAAATAACAATTGTTGACTCGAGGATTTATTATTGTTACACCAACATATAATGGACGTATGACTAAGGTCTGTGAAAAAATATTACAATAATAAATCACAATATTACTTCTGACGGTTTACTGCTGAATTCTTTCTGAACAGCGACCAATGAGACGATGACTGTCGTATTGATGCCTCCGCGAAAATTGGGGAAGTTGATTTTGAGCAAACAACCAGGAATTGATTGTTCAATCTTCAACTCCATTGACACTCCCCGGCAAAAATGGATCCAACCATTTTTTCCATCACGACCAATACACGTTGACTTGGATGCCATTGCGAGAACCTGCGTCACACGGACAGAGCTGAAATGGAAAACAAACAGGAAAGCCAACACACCACAAGCATACTCACAGCACAATCTCACACATCACTGACGACCTGCGCCTCCAGACAGAGACCTCCTCTTGACATCTTGCAACACAATCGCCACTTGCTAGAATGACTCTTGCAGAATGCAACGTGACCATAGCACCACCTCACGATACTCTACGCTCATCCTCTTATCTACTCACTACCAATTACCACTGAAATCGCTTGTCACTCATTCTGTCTCAGTTCTGGTAACGATGACGTATGCGAGCCTCAGTCGTTTACACTCTATCTCTCCGGCGTGTCGGATCACACCTAACAATTATCTCCGTGTGCATATCATTCTCAGCAATAGCCTAGCCTCCCCGGCGTATACGACCCATCTACTGTATCTAACATCAATCAATTCATTCATGAATGTAGAAGACTCGAAACAACTTCAGAAATAATCACGACGAAAATTTTAACAAAGTTATGCAATAAAAACAAGGTACGAAAACAACGAGTAAACACAATGAATCCAAAACACCACCAATTGATATGACACACCACACGTATATACAAAGCGTACACACAAACCCGCAGTTCATGTCTTGATAGAATTCCTTTGAAGAATCGCAGGACTTACACCAGTACGCCTACAACCCTTCACAGGTTGACGATTGTAATTTGTGGAATGTCCGGACACAAACAAGATTAACCAACAATTACAATAACTGGAACTCACACAATTATTTAACACAAACATATGTACAATCGACACATCAAATGTTGTGGATTCTGGCACGACAAACTACCCTTGAAGAACTGTAGGACTTACAGCAGTACGCCTACATTCCTTCTCAGGTTGATGATACAAGTGGAAGTCGTCCGGACACAAACAAAATTACCAACAGCTAGATGACAGATGATATCAATTCAGCATATACAATATGAACATATGTACCAAATCACACACCAAGCACATTGGACTGCTCATTGATGCGCTACCCTTTGAAGAATTGTAGGACTTACAGCAGTACGCCTACAACCCCCCTCAGGTTGACGCTCTAGGTTGGAAAGTCATCGCAGAGTTCATTTGCTGACTTCCTCCTAACTTCTCTATCCTCAAATCCGAACGGCTACACGCTCATGTCATTGTATCGTAGAATATAGATGACGAACAAACATACGACGTATCTGGTCAACCAAGCTTAGAAACAGAGTAATTTACACCAAAGATAATAACATTCAAATAGTAACTTGAAACTAGAAATGCCTTTATTCATGCAAGTCAATTTAACAATTACTCTCTCGTTTACATTTAGCTTATTCTCACTAAACTGAGCAATATCTTTCGTCTTTTCAAACGCACCAATACTATCATAGTCATTGCAGAAGATACTTGAGTTGATGGGCATCTGTTTCATTGTGGATGAAAACACCAACGATGACTGAGTGACACAAGGTGATGAACTTAGCGGTGGATCAGAAGCTGTTCTTTTTCGGCTTTCAGATAGTTGTCCAACTGCAAGATTACCACCACTGCTGTCTTTCACTACTAGTTCGGGTTTAGCACTATCATCTGATGATAGGTGGGCTACACGGTGATCAATCACACTGACTGTCTCACAAGTATGCACGCCTTCTGGAACTGCATCTGCGTTCAATTCTACTTCACGTTGTAGTTGTACAGTACCTTAAATTAACTTAGCAGTAGTAGGCATATCCCTCATCTCATCATGATCAACCAAAGACAACTGTGAAGTATCATGATCATTATCACGAATATTCAATTTATCATCATCTATCTGGTAGACTTCATCAATTTCAAACTCTTTATTAACAGAAGTAGACAATTTTGATTCCTTCTCACAAATACCCAAAGATTTTATACCTTCACTCTGACTAGTAATACCTCGTAAACTTGTGGAGTTAGGACTGTCCTCTGAGACTGTAACTCTCTTCTCTGGCATACTATTCAACAATGGCTTACCAGTTGCAACTACAGGCTTCTTGACCGCACTATTATCGTCACCCAATTCAGAGTCAGACCTTGATTTCACATTTAGCTTATCCCTGAACTTGCTTACACGTTCACAATTCACCTTTGTATGCACTTCTTGCAAACGTGTAAAACACAACCGTGTTTGTCTTGCATCTTGCAACTTATCTGTTGAGGATGTACTGCGAAACTTGTTGTCAATGGAGTTGAAGATTGAACGATCAATTCCTGGTTGTTTGCTCAAAATCAACTTCCCCAATTTTCGCGGAGGCATCAATACGACAGTCATCGTCTCATCGGTCGCTGTTCAGAAAGAAGAGTGAAACATCGTCAGAAGTAATCTTATGATTTATTATTGTAATATTTGTTCACACACCTTAGTTCAATTAGTAATTTTATATGTTGGTGTAACAATACATAAATATCAAACGGCAGATCGGTGTTTTGGTTTTTTCGTCCGTTATAACTAAGCGTTTCAGAAATCTTCAAGGAACAGCGTGGGCCCGAGCGTAGCGAGAGCTGGGCATTAACGGTTTATGAGACTTGATTGACAGTTTCTGACGATTGAAACAGATCTGGCGGATTCAAACAGTTGGTGAAAGTTTGGATAGTCGCCGTTCATTTTTCCTGGTGCCGGTCAAGTCCTCTTTGAACAAGCAATATCTGGAACTTTTTTGGAATTGGGTCAAGTTCAACAATGCCTGGGTCAAAGAAGGGACAGAGTGTCTTGGATGCAAACAGGAAAGTAAGTCATGGTGACTTGTCTGTTAATTGTAACGATGTGTCTGATGTTAAGCATGACATGGTTGATGTTACTGTTTCGCCGTTCAGGGATAATAGGAACATCAAACTCCCTAAATTTGAACCACGATGTTTTGATGGAAACCCGGCCGATTATTTACAATTTGTAAAGGAGTTTGAGATCATGTTGAGTGGTTTTTTATTAAATGATGAATTGAAATTGATGTATTTGATGAGATATTGCACTGGAGATGCTGCAAGAGCTATACAGTGTTGTAAGTTTATGAAGCCAAAGGAGGGCTACGATGAGGCTATGAGCATATTACGTCAAAGGTTTGGAAGACCCTCGATGATTGCAGGGAAATTATTCGAGGCTGTTGAGGGTAATGGTGGTCAATTACAGGATGACTCCCAGGCACTCACTGAGTTTTTAGATAATTTGCTAATTTACAAGAATGGAATGATTTCGATGAATCGCGTGAGTGACCTCAACTCGAGTTTTATACTAGAAGTAATAGCAAGACGTCTACCTACTCGACTGCAAAGGAAGTGGGTGAAGATAAGCTCCCGTATGGAGGATGAGGGTATCGAGCCAAAGTTTGATGATATCCTGAAACTGGTAAATACTAGTGTCAATCAATCTATGAGCAAGTTCGCCAGTATATTGCATCTCACCCCTAGAATAGAGCAGTCTGAGGGTAAAACGCAATCATTGATGACGAGTAGGCCTCAGAGAGGTGGATATCGAGAAGACTCCATGATGTCTAGTAATGCATATAGACCTAGTGAGTGTAACAGGTTTCGTAGTACATCCTCAACAGATAAGTTACAAGATGCAAGACAAACACGGTTTTGTTTTACACGTGTGCAAGAGGTGCATACAGAAGTGAACTGTGAACCGGTGAGCAAGTTCAGTGATAAGCTAAATGTAAACTCCAGGTCTGACTCCGAATTGTGTGACGATAACGGTGTTGTGAAGAAGTCTGTAGTTGCAACTGGTAAGCCGTTGTTGAATAGAGTGTCACAGAATAGAGTTACTGCTTCAGAGTGGAGTTCTGACTCCACAAGTTTACAAAGTATAACTAGTCAGAGTGAAGTTATAAAACCTTTAATGATTTGTGAGGAGGAACCAAAATTGTCTACTTCTGTTATTAAAGAGTTTGAAAATGATGAAATTGACGGTAAATTGAATATTCGTGATAATGATCATGATACTTCACAGTTGTCTTTGGTTGATCATGATGAGATGAGGGATATGCCTACTACTGCTAAGTTAAATAAAGGTTCTGTACAACTACAACGTGAAGTAGAATTGAACGCAGATGCAGTTCCAGAAGGTGTGCATACTTGTGAGACAGTCAGTGTAATTGATCAGCGTGTAGCCCACCTATCATCAGATGATAGTGCTAAACCCGAACTAGTAGTGAAAGACAGCAGTGGTGGTAATCTTGCAGTTGGACAACTATCTGAAAGCCGAAAAAGAACAGCTTCTGATCCACCGCTAAGTTCATCACCTTGTGTCACTCAGTCATCGTTGGTGTTTTCATCCACAATGAAACAGATGCCCATCAACTCAAGTATCTTCTGCAATGACTATGATAGTATTGGTGCGTTTGAAAAGACGAAAGATATTGCTCAGTTTAGTGAGAATAAGCCAAGTGTAAACGAGAGAGTAATTGTTAAATTGACTTGCATGAATAAAGGCATTTCTAGTTTCAAGTTACTATTTGAATGTTATTATCTTTGGTGTAAATTACTCTGTTTCTAAGCTTGGTTGATGAGATATGTCGTGTGTTTGTTCGTCATCTATATTCTACGATACAATGACATGAGCGTGTTGCCGTTCAGATTTGAGGATAGAGAAGTTAGAAGGAAGTCAGCAAATGAACTCTGCGACGATTTTCCAACCTAGAGCGTCAACCTGAGAAGGGTTGTAGGCGTACTGCTGTAAGTCCTACAATTCTTCAAAGGGTAGCGCATCAATGAGCAGTCCAATGTGCTTGGTGTGTGATTTGGTACATATGTTCATATTGTATATACTGAATTGATATCATCTGTCATCTAGCTGTTGGTAATTCTGTTTGTGTCCGGACGACTTCCACTTGGATCATCAACCTGAGAAGGAATGTAGGCGTACTGCTGTAAGTCCTACAGTTCTTCAAGGGTAGTTTGTCGTGCCAGAATCCACAACATTTGATGTGTTGATTGTACATATGTTTGTGTTAAATAATTGTGTGAGTTCCAATTATTGTAATTGTTGGTTAATCTTGTTTGTGTCCGGACATTCCACAAATTACAATCGTCAACCTGTGAAGGGTTGTAGGCGTACTGGTGTAAGTCCTGCAATTCTTCAAAGGAATTCCATCAAGACATGAACTGCGGGTTTGTGTGTACGCTTTGTATATACGTGTGGTGTGTCATATCAATTGGTGGTGTTTTGGATTCATTGTGTTTACTCGTTGTTTTCGTACCTTGTTTTTATTGCATAATTTTGTTAAAATTTTCGTCGTGATTATTTCTGAAGTTGTTTCGAGTCTTCTACATCCATGAATGAATTGATTGATGTTAGATACAGCAGATGGGTCGTATACGCCGGGGAGGCTAGGCTATTGCTGAGAATGAAATGCACACGGAGATAATTGTTAGCTGTGGTCCGACACGCCGGAGAGAAAGAGTGTAAACGACTGAGGCTCGCATGCGTCACCGTTACTAGAACTGAGGCAGAATGAGTGACAAGCGATTTCAGTGGTAATTGGTAGTGAGTAGATAAGAGGATGTGCGTAGAGTATCGTGAGGTGGTGCTATGGTCACGTTGCATTCTGCAAGAGTCATTCTAGCAAGTGGCGATTGTGTTGCAAGATGTCAAGAGGAGGTCTCTGTCTGGAGGCGCAGGTCGTCATTGATGTGTGAGATTGTGCTGTGAGTATGCTTGTGGTGTGTTGGCTTTTCTGTTTGTTTTCCATTTCAGCTCTGTCCGTGTGACCCAGGTTCTCGCAATGGCATCCAAGTCAACGTGTATTGGTCGTGAAGGAAAAAATGGTTGGATCCATTTTTGCCGGGGAGTGTCAATGGAGTTGAAGATTGAACGATCAATTCCTGGTTGTTTGCTCAAAATCAACTTCCCCAATTTTCGCGGAGGCATCAATACGACAGTCATCGTCTCATTGGTCGCTGTTCAGAAAGAACAGTAAACCGTCAGAAGTAATATTGTGATTTATTATTGTAATATTTTTTCACAGACCTTAGTTCAGTTATTCTTTTATTATGTTGGTGTCACGATAAAGATATCTCAAGCGGCAGATCGGTGTTTTGGTTTTTTCGTCCGTTATATCTAAGCGTTTCAGAAATGTTCAAGCGACAGCGTGGGCCCGAGCGTAGCGAGAGCTGGGCATTAACGGTTTATGAGACGTGATTGACAGCTGTTACACTCACTTGGTCTATATGCATTGCTAGACTTCATGGAGCCTTCTCGATATCCACATCTCTGAGGCCTACTCGTCATCAATGATTGCGTTTTTCCCTCAGACTGCTCTATTCTATGAATTAGATCTAATATACTGGCAAATTTTCTCATAGCTTGATTGACACTATTGTTTACCAGTTTCAGAATATCATCGAACTTTGGCTCGATACCCTCATCCTCCATACGGGAGATTATCTTCACTCACTTCCTTTGCAGTTGAGTAGGTAGGCGTCTTGCTATTACTTCCAGTATAAAAGTCGAGTTGAGGTCACTAGTACAATTCTTCGAAATCAAGTTATTCTTATAAGTCATAAGATTATCTAAAATCCCAGTAAGTGCCTTGGCGTTATCTTGAAGTTGACTGCCGTTACCTTTGACAGCTTCGTATACGTTCCTTACAATCATCGAAGGTCTTCCAAACCTTTGACGTAATATGCTCATAGCCTCAGCGTATCCCTCATTAGGGGGCCTGAGCATAGAGCACTTCATAGCTCTTGAAGCATCTCCAGTGCAATACCTCATCAAATACATCAATTTCAATTCATCACTTAACAAAAAACTACTCAACATGATCTCAAACTCCTTTACAAATTGTAAATAATCGGCCGAGTTTCCATCGAAACACCGTGGTTCAAATTTAACGAGTTTGATGTTCCTATTGTCCCTAGACGTTGAAACAGTAACATCAACCATGTCATGTTGAACATCAGACACATCGTTGCGAGCAACATGCCAGTCACCATGACTTACTATCCCGTTTGCTTCTAAGACGCTCTGTCCGTTTTTTGACCCAAGCATTGTTGAACTTGACCCAATTCGAAAAATGTTCCAGATATTGCTTGTTCAAAGAAGACTTGGCCGGCACCAGGAAAGATGAACGCTGACTATCCAAACTGCCACCAACTGTCCGAATCCGTAGACAACTGACTCCATTCCGTCAGAAACTGACACTGTACCGTCAGAAACTGTCAGTCACGTCTCGTAAACCGTCAATTCTCAGCTCTTGCTACGCTGGTACTCACGCTGTTCCTCGAAGCTTCTCACAAATGCTTAGTACGAACGGACGCGAAAACCAGAACCCATTTTTGTGACTCGGGAATTCTTTATTTTAACACCAACATATAACCAGCATTAGAGACTAAGTTCTAAGAACATATATTAGAATAATAAATCACAATATTACTTATGACGGTTTTCTCCTGACTTCTTTCTGAACAGCGACCGATTAGACGATGGCTGGTGTATTGATGCCTCCGCGAAAATTGGGGAAGTTGGTTTTGATCAAACAACTACGAATTGATCGTTCAATCTTCAACTACATTGACAGCAGATAATGTACTCATAGAATTGCAAGTCTACGCATCATCATCGAAAAAAACATTAAGTGAAAATCAAATCTCTACCCCAACCTTATCGACTTTGAAAGGTTTCGCGAAGTGTTTTGGGAATCGCTTCAACCCCAGCGGGTGTTCGTAACCTTTATCAGTCTCATTCAACAGCTATGTGACAATGCCAAACGTGAAAAGATCACTAACGAAAAACTCAGAGAAGCCTTTGAAGTGAAGACATGAGTAGGACAATACTGGTTGTTATCAGTGGTGACATTCTTGACTGTGGCAGGCTGGACTGTGCATCAAACCGTAGGGAGCTAGAAGACAAAATTACGTTGGCCTGATTGGAGCAAGCAATAAACTGACTGAAGAAGCAGGCATCGAAGACAGGATTACAAGTGAACATAGGGAAGACGGATGTGATGAAGACAACGAAATAACAGCAACAACAACCAGCACCAATCACCACCAACGAGATAGATTTGTCACAGGTTACCTCCTTCACTTATCTAGGAAGCATAGTTTCAATCACAGACAGAACGGATGGAAATGTCAAAACCTGCCACAATCGGAAAGGTAAGACACGCCTTCATCAACCTGAAACCGGTTTGGAAATCTGCACTCAACCGGCATAAAAAAGACTCGGATTTTCAGCACAAGTGTAAAGTTGGTCCTTCCTAATGGGTCAGAAACTTGCACTGCCTGTCACGAAAAGCATTTCCAGCAAGCCACTACAGTCGTTTATCAACAGCTGTCACCTTCGCTGTTTCCATATTGAAGATCGAATGGCTGGCTGGAAAGAATTAGAAACAAGAAACTGCGGGAACGAACGAACCAAGAACCGATCGCTCAACAAATATGCCTCAAAAAAGAGGTAAAATGGTCGAACACGCTGGCGAATGTTTGGTGGCATCCGACGCCAGACTCTCGAATAAAAACCAAATATTGGAAGACGAATTTGGCTCTGGTCTCTGGGTGAAATGTAGGAAATCGTGCAAGGGTGACATTATGTGCCACCGTGGAGATGTTCGTTTGAACCCCTATGTTAAACGTGGGGTTCAGGGGAATAATGGAAATAATCTTACATAGAGAATACAACTGTCATCAAGCTAGCTTAACAACAAAATAAGACGCTGTAATAAGAGGGCGTTTGTCATAAAGCTACTGGTGAAATCAATGGTGTATTTCGAATGAATCGAGCTTGTCATTTAAGTAACCTACTATTCTATGAAAGCAGTTACGAAAACTGCCTACAGATTGCACTTTTTCAAGTAGGAGACAAAAGTTGATATTAGGCTTATATTATGTAAGCTTTTTGGTGGGAAAATGAAGCAGGGAAAACAAATCGAACTCATTGGAGGACATTAATCATTGACTAGAGGGATATACAAGACAAGCTATTTAGTTAAGTGAAGCTCTTTTTCAGCGAATTCACTTTCACTAGTTATGAGTTGTCATAATGCTTATCACACAACTGACTGAATAAGTACACGTTAAAAGAAATTTTTACACGCCTTAAATATCCATAGGATGGCTAGAATTTTAACTAGTTAAAGTTAAGATGATTTAGTTCCATCTATCAATTGTAGCCTTACTTTTATTTCGGTGTCACGGAAGGCGCACTGCAGACTTTTGGTCAGCTTACTTTCGAGCAATTTTATCCCCTATCCATATGTGAGAGCGGGAAGTTCATTGGTCTTCGCAGCTAATTCCATATGAATACTGAAAATGATGTTTGGCTTTCAGCAGTTTGAATACTGCGATAATCCTCAGATGTGATTAGCGATTTTCCCTAAACACATTCAACATGTGCTACATAAACGTCCCTGAGAAATTAAACAGGCCGCAAAAGAAAGCTTTTTATGGTCAACAATTAGTCTGAATCCTAATGTTATTAATGCATTCCAGCTGCCTTATAATATCAAGCTTATGTAATTATGGACTGAGAGGGCAGAGTTAATCAGGAGCTGGGGCATGAAATGTTGTTTTCCTCGAACATATTTGTAAATTGTGGGGTTGTCTACCTAAACAGTTAACATGAGCTTCATGTCAATGTACCGTGAAAAATAATATAACATTGAGGGTTGAAATAAGTTTGTTTTAATATCTTGTTGACTAAGCGGACTATTAGTTTTACACGTCAGCTATGGGTCGTTGGGTCTTCGCCGTGTTATTCCTATGTGTGGCGTCCTCAGAAAGTCTATATTTCCATATGAAGGAAACCGAAGAACGGTGCTTTCTAGAAGATGTTCCAGAAGATACACTTGTAGCTGGTATGAGAATAAAAGACTAAATCTAATTCCACAGGAAATTATAAGTTGTTGGCTGCAAAAGGGAAGCATTTTGAAAGGTCAAAAGACTTAGGGGTAAAAGTGAGGGTTACGGATCCAAATGACGAAGTTCTCCTTGACCGCGTAAGGCATGTTTTGTGTTTCTGTGGTAAATATCTGATTAAATTGATAGTTTATTAATTGAGTGGTACCTCTATGTAACTGTTTCAGAATTACAGTGAAACAGACAGCGTGGTTGAGATATAGGGAGCCTTGGTCCCCGTATGATATTTACGTTCACGCACGTTTGTTTTCACCATATTCCACCTGCATTTCATGAAACCTAATGGTCCCGCCTAATCGCCTGAAACAGTCAAGCTTGGTTTGAACATTTAAGTCGGCACAACATCTATTTGTTTTTCATTTCTGGTTGTGTGGAACAACTTTTTTGGTGAACGCTTGTATTGATTCATATCTGGTTATCTAATTGATTTTAGGCTTACGTTGTGCCTGTGATGAACGAAGTGAATAAAAGTTCTGGACGTACCCATTAACCTATCGTTTAGTTGACTTTGAAGACCACAAAGTTTTCCATATTGGGGTTTGCAAATTGTAACATCATTGAAAAGAATTAGCGTGCACAAACAAATCAGAAAATGCAAACCATGCTAAGTAGCTTCTTTTGGTTTTTGCAGTACGAGTAAGTACAGCCAAGTTATACTTCCCAAAGAGAGTAGCGTGAAAGATGGTAGATACCTCTGAGTGATCGTTCGCTTTTCGTAAAGTCGTACAAATTTCAAAGAATTAGTCGTGCATGCAATCCTTTGTGAAAGAGTTCTTTCCTAAGAATTGTACAGAAGATCATTTAGCACACTATTAAATTAACCTTTTAGATTTAATTCATCACCATAGTTTCCTGATTTGCACCATTTTCTTAAGTAAACGACTGTATTTACTTCTTATTTTGTCCTTAGGTGTACTCTTCTGAAGGTCGATTTGTATTTACTGCCCATAGACCTGGTGAATATAAAATGTGCATATCATCCGACTCAAATGCATGGTTTGGAGGATCACAACTGGTAGATTGCCTGTCAAATTTCTAATGTTTTAGAGAGTACATCTAGATATTGCAGTGGGTGACCATGCTTTGAATTATCAAGAAATAGCTTCTAAAGATAGATTAAATGATCTGCAGCTTCGAGTTCGTCAGTTATTGGACCAGGTTCAATCCATAGCTAAAGACCAAAACTATCAGCGCGTAAGTTATCATCACTGCCTCTTATTTACGTAACCATTGTGAAGTTCTATATTTAATCACCAAGTTGCCTGACGATATGTATATAAATTTCGAATATATTAAATACGACTTTTGAAAATATATGTACCATTTCTGGTATTTCGCTTGAAAAGAAATTGTGCAACCATATACACATTTAGAGACCAGACAATCAACCTACTACATGGAAGGATTATTCATATTACCTGTTTCATATCCGTGAAGTGAGTTTCAGGCTTATGATAAACCGGTTGAAAGTTACCTATTAAAAATAAACTAGTGCACCGAAATTCTACCCTCCTTGCTAGTTTAAGCAAATGCTAGTAACATAAAACTTGAATTGGTGGACAAATCCTTATCAGTCCGTTGTGGATTATTTGTATAAGTGGTATCCTGAAACCTCATCTTCATTTTATTTTCTATATGATACCTCTGTATTGTTATAGTAGTAGGAGTGTAGTTATACATTTAAGGCTTCACTTTGTACATTTTCGTCATAAAATCAGGGAGTTTGGTGCAGTCGCTTGCTCGAACGTTCCGCTTGAAAGCAGTGCAGTTGTGACTTATATTTAAGGATGTGAGCAGCAGGCGGCATTATAAACCATTCAAATATAATCCACTGTATAATGTAATGGTACTGTAAGCTAAATCGCATGTGCGAAAAATTGCTGAGAATAAAAAGTACGTGATGCTATTTTAGAAATAACTACGCTTGTATATTTTTACGGCATCTAAAAATGTAAATTCTGACATCTCTTGCAGGTTAGAGAAGAACGCTTCCGCAGATTGAGCGAAAGCACAAATTCACGTGTAACTTGGTGGAGCGTAGGACAGTTGATATTGCTGATCTTCATTGGCTGTTGGCAAATGCGTCACCTGCGAGCTTTCTTCCAGGCTAAGAAGTTGGTCTGATTTCACCATATGTATATTTACGCCTAATCTCGTCTCTGTTGTGATAACTCTGTGTAAATGTGACAGACCTAAAACGCCCTTGGGAATATTTTTTTTGACATGTATCCTCATCTGTATCTAAAATATCTTGTTTTCTCAAAGTTTCAATTATTTGACAAGCAATTTTCATGAATCCGATGTACTGTTTTTCTGGATTCCCTTTCCATCACTATGCTCTTAAAGTATCTTTATCTCGTTCGTTTTATACTTTTAGGATTTATTGAGTCAATATAATGATGGGTATAAGTAACAGATTTCAAACCAATCATATTTATCGTTGTTTATTTTAGAGTTCCGGAGTTCTTTTCAAATTTGATTAAAGCCAATTCAAAACAAAATCGCTTAGTATAATTTTTAGTTGTATCTTACTACTGGTGGGTAGTTTCCATGAAAGATAGCTCCATAGCTTTTAAGTCAATGTTCATTCTACCGAAAATACGTATTATACTCCTATACAATACCTGCAAATATTTTAAACTGGGTATATTTTCTAATACCGGTTTTATTAAGGTTTACCGGTAGTACTTTAGTTTGCTTCAAGTGTAGATAAATATTGTATATCACTGGAAACGAGTTGCTCAGTCTAACGTTTCTCCTAATAGAAGTGATTTGAAATCGAAAGTTACTGTTGCGAAGAAATTCATCGTAATAGATCGTTCAGTCATGTCTCAGGCAACTTTTTGAAAGTATTCTCACTATACGGGAGTTAATGCAAATTTCCACGACAAAGAAGAAATGGTATTTCATGTTATTTTTCCGTTCTGAGAAGCTAAAGCGTCTAAAATTTCACATTCTAGCTGATGAGTAAGCAGTCCTGTTAAGTTTGTGTTCGGAAATGTAAGGGGTGACATCCATAGATGTGCACAAATTTATAATCCCAGTGAATAACAGGCTTTTTACTGCGATATCCTTCTCCGTACGATTGTAAGGTAAAAATATGTTTTCGGCTCTAGGAAGTAGATATATTTGCTTGTATCTTTTTCTCTTTAAAATCCTTTATTTTGTGTATCGAAAACATGGTAGAATTTACACAACCGGCGTCCTGAGTTTTAAGCAAATGAAGTGATATGGTTATATCTGGGATGACATCCGTGGGACATATCAAAGCCGCCAAAGCTGGTATTTCCATATGGTGACGCTGAATGAATGTCGGTCTCCACTGTGTCCACACACGCTTCTACACTACGATGACGTAACTAATTCTACGGGGGCAGGGATGAATGAATACGCAAATTTACCTCACCTTTCCAGCTCGGAAAGGCAAAGTCTCCAGAGAAGAGCAAGACAGCGCAACCGAAGCATTAAAAATCCAACTTTTCGGAGCCAGACTGACCTGGAGGTGGCCCACTTTCGCCTTTGCGATTGGAGATTTCGTTCGTCGCCAGCATTCAGAAAACTACGTAGGTACACGAACTTGTCAACAAATTGAAGTGCTTCACCTGTGAAGGTGAGTGCAAGTACAGGCTCCTGCTAATCATACCTCAATACTTTGCACTTAGATCGTACAAAGTGTGTACCATACTTATAGACACTAATTGCCAGGGGATCAAATGTAATTTCGATAACTTGCATGTTATCGCATAATGAGATGATATTGTCGAGGTCGAAAAATCTTCATCCAGGAAACAGATTTACACCACCACCTTGCATATCGTTCAGCGTTGACTCCAAAACGTCATCGATGGCCAAGTTAAGTGGAAATCGAGAGATCCAGGAGTGGTGAAAGCTGGGTGTATGCCTTAATTTTACCCAAGGTGTTTCTGTATACAACCTACCAGATACTGACGAAGTCCTCAAGGACACCTCTCTGTAACAGACAGTTCTGACAATCAATTGTGTTCAGTGAATTTAAAGCAGTGTTGGTATCAAACAACAACGACTATTGGCCTAAGATGGGGTTTTGGCAGCTGATGAAGGGTAAATGCATCCAACGTCTGGACGAAATCATGCCTACTCCTAACGAATCAGTTCCCTATGTGTTTTGCGGAACTGCAGCCAATATAATTTTAGACGCGACTGCTAACACACTAATATGCTAAGGATTGTTACACGCATTACGTAACCCCTCTCTAAAGATGGGCGCAGTGATGATTTCACTCCATACTGATCAGGCATTTTCGCTCTCTTGAACTTTCCTAAAAAGTTCAGTCAACTCTGATGAGAATCTTTAAAAAAAGCCTGGAGTAGGTTGTCTGGGGCGGGTATCTTGAAGCTTTTCACTAGCTTTCAGATCTCCACTTTAGTTGTGGGTCAGTATTGATTGACCATGGAGCACTGTAGTTGATGGTGGACGGCGTCACTATTGGCTGGTTAGACGGTCTTTTGAAGTGCTCTATCCAACGTTCCGTCTCGCTGATCCCTTTTTGCCAGTGGCTAGGGTGAGCTGGAACAGTTCCCGACCATTGCCAGATGCACCTGCTGATTCCATCGTACACACGTTCTGACCAGGCTTTGCTGTCCTTACGTAAACACAGTTTGGTTTTCCGCATATTGTACTCGTCTGTCTCCCGGCGTTCATCTAAGAGTTGCAAAGAACTCGCAGATATTCAATAGCTGATCATTCTTTTAAGCGCCAAGCGGCTTTATTCATTATATTCATAACGTCTTGCAGGTTCATCTGTACTATGTGAAGGGCTGCTAGACAGCATAGTGTTTAACTCAGTCTGGTACTTCTCAGAGGCTCCTTGTGGAGCACATGCCTGGATTCAGAGGGAGGACGTCAGGTAGCGCTATGACGATGGCTGCTGTGCCGGAAGTTAGTGCTGGCTAGAAATAGATTGTGATTTGCACAAAGCTGCAGAGGACGGTCCCCACTATCTGACTTACGACTATGTAATCCCCACTGACCACCTAAACGACTCCTCTGAGCCTAAACACCCGACTTGTGCATTCAAGTCCTCAGCCATCACCACGATATCCCTCTGATGCACCTGTTTCAAGAGATTGCCCAGTTGACAGTAAAACCCATCCTTAATTGCATCCGGGCTACAGTCCGTCGGTGCGTAGGTAGAGACAACAAATAGACACCACCTATCTGACCTACCACTTCTTACTCTCATACAACCTCACAGCACATAAACGACTGTTATTAATAGGGATCCAGTCTAATAATGCTGCTTCGGCTCTATTGTTTGGTACATCAGCTATGCCAGATTCCGACACCACAGGGTCCGTAGAAAAGGACAAGTGGTACGCAACTTGAACTTCCAGATGGGTAAGGTATCTGAAGCTTTTCACTGAGATCTTGAACGCGGGCTTCCGAAATGCAACAAACGTATTTTTATTGCTTTGTCTAAATTCACAGAGGGGACCAAGTGTTTTAAAAATAGTAAAGCCGTTAAAAATAAAATGCAAGGGTCTATATATAAAAATAAAGTAAAAAAACATCACGATGCTGAGAATATGGTTGTAGCTTGTAAAAGTGATTGCGCATTTATAATTTTCCATGGACTGTTGCCTCGTAGTTTGTGTAGGAGCCAGGATACTGCCCAGACTGAAATAGTTGGTTGTCTTGAGTGGCTATCCGCCGATTGTTTAACTTGAAGGCTGATCCACAAGGGAGTAGAGCTGCGTCCCCAGTGTTGCCAGTAATCAAAGCAAGTTCCGGAGTCCATGTACATCATAGGCTTGGAACCAGGATTTCCCACCCACCCCCCACTAGGTAGAGTAGCATATCCGGCTATAAGCACCAGAAGTTCTTATTCAGCTTTTCAATTTTGTGAGAATCACCCGTGAGGCGTGAAGCCAGTGAATACGACTTACATGGGAGAGGCTATGAAAGCATTTCGAGAAGACCGAAGTCTATCCACTTTCGGTAGAACCAAACCGCTCTTGGAGGCAGTCTACAAGGGATCGAACTCAGGAATAGTCAAGAAAAGACGTAGGGAATCAGCTGAACAAAATGAATGATTTGGAAGAGTGTTAATAATACTAGGAGAATTTGGAGACGATCCGTTAATTAATACGAGAGATATGTTTCGGCCACGATTAACCTTGTAGATGACTAGCGCAACATAAAGAAACGCATGTTTGCTACTTTCAGAAACTTCCCTTTACTTCATAAATAGCTGAATTAGTAAGACCTTCAGAATAAGTAACTACTACTGAAAGTATGTCCAATTGTAACACTGTTTATTGATACTATGTATATGTTCCATAAACACTTATCTAAGTATAACTTCATTTCTGTCACAAATATCTATGTCACACCTTGTTGCAGTCCCCAGAACTACCGATCTTCGCTGATGAATTCAATATTTTTGCTGCTGCTTCGTTTGGTAACTCCTTATCTATAGTGACCGGCGACTTCAACTCCAGCGACTGCAGTTTTATTACATTGCTGGGCCATGAAAATGTTGTTAATTTCCCAACTCGACAAAATACTTCACTTGATTTAGTATTTATAAATGATTCTGGAATATACGAAGCTCGTAAAAGAGCTCCGCTCTTCAATTCTGATCATTGTATTGTACGAGTCTTACCCAAAATTTACGGAAAGTTACACAGTAAAGCCTTCTCAAACTTGTCTAAGAAAGTTGTTCACAGATGCTACTCAAATGAGAACGTACATCATCTTAGAAACATGCTCAGTGACACAAGATGGGATTTGTTTAATAATGATTCACCTGATGACAATATCTCTAATATTACATCCTATCTGAAATTCTGTTTTGAAATCTGCTGTCCAAAAGAAACACTATTCGTCAAATTTGACCGTTTCTCCTCCCCTCAACTTAAAAAGCTTCGTAGAGAGAAGGAAAAACTGTATAAAATGAAAGATAAAAGTGGTGTAAAAAGAACTAACTTCTTAATTAAGTCTGAAATGCAGAGGTTGAATGTAATATATAACCAGAAATTCATATCCTGCAAAAATCCTTCTAATATGTGGAAACTATTTAAGGAAATCACTGGTGGTAAGCAGATAAACAATATTCCATATTCTTTTGATGTATGTACTCTTAACAAATCTTTTATTTACTCTCCCTCAAATGCCATGCTTCCCAGCATCACTTGTGTTAATAATAGCCCCTTTCCAGGTTTTAACACAAATGATGTTCAAAAGTGCCTCAAGTCTCTAAACCCTTCCCAGAGCTTAGGTCCCGATTATGTACCTAGTATTATTTTTTAAAAATGTTCTGATATTCTGTGTCACCCTCTCTCTGATCTATTTAACAAATCTTTTTCCGATAATATTGTGCCTGCCGTTTGGAAGGACATTAAAGTTGTACCCATACCTAAATCATCTACTGGAGCATGTGTCAAATTTAGACCCATTGCTATTACCTCTCCTTTTTTGAAAACTATGGAGAAATTACTTTTACTTAGTCTTGTACCTTCGCTTAAATCCTTTAATGACCCTAAACAATTTGCCTATAAGCACAGTAGAAGCACTTTAGATGCAGCTGCCGTCTTATATCATAACATTGCTTCCAGTCTAGACAAGGGGGCTAAATTTGTTCCTTCCTAGACTATACATCTGCTTTTGACTCGGTCCCTAGGGACATCTTATTAAATAAACTTGCTGCTAGTCAAACAGAATGTTGGGCTGTTAACTGGTTATATTCCTATTTCTCAGATAGAAAGCAGTACACCGTATATAAAGGGAAGTCTTCCACTTCATTGCCTACTGAAGCTGGTGTCCCTCAAGGCGCTGTTCTTTCTCCTTTTCTTTTTTCTTTCTTCTTGCATGACTTGCCTCACTCTGATGAAATAAACTTTGTGAAGTACGCTGATGATTTAACGGTTTCAATGGCTGTTAACTCCCAGCTAGATTGTACTAAAATAAATAGCTTTCTATCGGAAGTCAGCAAATGGTCTGAGTCTAACGGTCTTAAACTGAATCCTTCTAAGTGTCAAACTGTTGATTTCAGCTTAAGATGTAAAAGACAGTTAAAAGAAGTCATCGATTCTCATGACAGTTGTAAAATTGACGACAATGATATAGGAATCAAATCAGAAATTAAGTATCTTGGACTCATTCTCTCTTCTGATCTCTCCTGGTCTTCCCATGTCTTAGCGATCTCCAGTAAAATATTCCGCCTGACATTTTACATTAAGAAGTTAAGACACTCGGGTATAACTCAACCCCTCCTCTTACAGTTCATAAACTCTTGCATCCTACCTATTCTTCTTTATTGTTCACCCTTATTCTTTCCTGGTTTGCTTAAAAAGGACTATGTCACAATTCGTAGAATACTGAAGACTGTCAGTAGGGTGAGTGGTGTCCCAGTGGACCACATAGTTAACGTCGTTGTCGATAGGCACTTGACTTCGTGCAATAAATTTGCTAGAGGGATTTTGTCTGACTTGGAGCATCCACCACAGCACCCTCAGCTTTCACCTTGCATCTCCTCAGGTAGAACAAGAAGTAACTTCAGAAAACTGTATGCTCGCACGTCTAAGTATAAAAATTCTATGATACCATACTTGGCACGTATTTTATGTGATGAAAATAGTGTCAGGCAAGAATTAACTAACCTTTTTTCATCTAGTAAATAAACAATTTCCTCCATCCATCCTTATATACCTTCAAGTTTTACTTTTATTATTTCTATTATATTTATGGTCCTGTTGCTTCTTTGTTTTACTCTCATAATTGCAAACACCAACTTATCTCCATGACTGCTGTAATCTTTGTTTTTCCCCTCACCATATCATGTAAAGAAAACATTATATTCAATATTTTTAAACATGCTAGGATTTCTATACCACATCGATAATACTGTGTGAAACAAGCCCACGGCAATTTTGATTGTATTATTATTACCTTAGCTGTTATCATTATTATTATTTCCATTTTATATGCTGCATGTTTTTGACATCACCCCTATTGTAAATGTGGAAAATTTTCTGTGTGATTAATTTTATTTATAATTTGAGGAAATTAGATGCAATATTGTGATTAATGCTGAAAATTCCATTCTGTATCACAAGTACTGTTTTTGGAATAAAGTGAGTCATTATTATTATTACTATTATTATTATTATTATCTTGGATGAAAATTGCAACTGGTGACGTGTATACCTTGCTTGACAGCAGTAGCCGGATTAACGAGTGGGAATAGGATTGGTCAAATGTGGAAGGCTATCTTTCAAGTTGTTAGAGTAAGTTGGGTTGGAGAATTCTAAACTTAGCTTTAGTGCGAAGAACGTTCCAATAAAATTCTGTACTTTCCTTTATAGCATCTATAAGTGAGTCACTCTCGAATGACATTTATATATGTTATCTTTTTCTCTACTAATGCGATCCTCCGATTAAATGTAGAATAATATTTTAGTCCAGACAATTAATAGACAAAGCATCAAAATTTCCAGGATTGGTATTTTGTTGATATAGCCAACTGACTGACCGCCTTAATAAATCAGCACATTTACATGCTTACTGAAAGCTGTACATAAATCCGATTCTACAGCTAAGTGAATGGATTGACAAAAAGAGATTATTTGTAGAAATACTTGAATTAATCCTTTTGATGGTCAAAGGAGTATGCTGAAAAGTACTCCACGTAAAGCACAATTACTTGGTGTTATTTAGAAAAATTTCAACCATAAATGTTGTATTTTGTGTTCAACTAAAAGAGGAACAGAGATACAAAGCTCAATACTTGAGTTTGACTTCAATTGCAATTACAATCCTCGAAAGAAAAGAAATCTATATGATAACTACAACAAAAAGTAGTAATGATAATTTTAAAAATGAAATTGTGAATATAGGAGAAACACATTTCTAATGAACACAGATAGTCAAGAAAAACATGTTTATGCAAATAGAAATAAGGAAGTTGAAACTGTAATAAAGTTTTTATGTAGTTCTATGTAAAGTTATCTAAAGTGGAAATACTGTATAATGTAATTATTATAAGGCAGTTTTTAAAAATTATAAAACTCCATTTTTAAAATTAACAAGTAAAATGAAACAAGAATCACTTCAATGTGAAAAATAGATCCTTTCATGTCATCTTCAAACTCACGTATTTATAGTTGACATGTGTAACTCTGAGATAAATCCATATCGCCTCTGACTTGAATACCATTCTGTGTAGCTTTTGTTTACTATATTATTTCTTCTTAAAGAACGAAATTATGAGTTTGGATTTAATGATGTCCGTAATCAACTTTAGGATGTATGAGGCATATTTTGGAGTGCATTGTAACCCGCTAATATACTTTTGAGTGAATATTTTTCGGGTGTTATCTTTTTCATGAAGTGTTACTTGTTAACCTTGCCAGACAAAAAATAATTCACATTTGAAAAATAACAATTATAAGTTATCTTAATGGTAATATTTTTCTATTTTTCAGTCTTCTGAGGAAATTTCTTTCTTGATAATGTTTTTCCTGTCACACTGCCAGCCAACAGAGGGATAGCTACAATGCTTATGGACAAATAGAAATACACTAAAAAGGCTGAAGACTTGCTTAAAAGTACCGTGTATACCAACAAGCCACGACAAATCCTATCCGAACATTAGACTATCGAATCCAAAGTGCCCTAAACAAACTTGTCAAAGTACGTCAGATTACAAAGGAAGATCAGTGATGAATGAAATCCAGTGGACCCGTTTTACCTCTGTTTCGCGGTAAATCGAAGTTGCACAAACAAAATAATCCCACGAGACAAGTTATCTTTCTCCAAGGGACCGTACAGAAACCTAAAATATTTAACATAGTCCTGTGGTCACTCCATCAAATCGTCAACACATTTTCTGGGGAAAATCAAACCCATTCAACCCCCAAAAATTATTGTACTTTTTTATGTCACATCATGCACTTCGATTAGATGAAAATTAGCCAAATAAACCTTGGAACAATTACTCAGCGATGGTGAATACCTCTCCCAACACACGAAAATACAATGCTCAAGTTGATGTCTAATGACATATTTTCAGTCCAATGGAAAAATAAATGAACAGATAAAAGGGATACCCATAGATCCGCCCATATAGGGACTAATTACCGAAGCACTTTTGCAAAGGCTTAAAACCATAATTCTGCCGAAAATCATTCCCGAAATTTGGATACATAATGTAGATGACGCATTCGTAATATTTAGAAGAAAGGATTTCAAAGACATGCACAGCCTGATCAACTGTATTATCGAAGACATCAAATTCGCAAGAGAACAAGAATTGGAGAATAAAAGTCCATTTTTAAACAACTTAGACAAGTGAATAAACGTAGGAAACTCAAGTATGCCGAAAATCAACTAATGCAGATTAAATACTCAGATTACAACAGCAGCAACAACTGAACAGCATGCGGAAGTGGTATACAAAAATTATTCGAGAAAAGCCAAAAGGAAAAATATCTCACGACTGTCTTCCAGAATAGCGGATATCCACGAAACTTCCTTAAATTATGCCTTTCCTTAACCCAACCAACCAACTGAAAAGTATCCAATGGAAACACAAAGAAAATTATAACACTATCTTATGAAGAACATACCTAAAATTACTGTAAGGCTCCTGAAACCCTCTGTAATAGACATCGTCCATAAAACAAAAAAAATCACTTCAGTCTGTATCGTGTCAACCAAAAGGTACAATAGCAAAAGCAGACAAAGAGACCATCATCTACAACATAAATTGGTCAGACCAGACGCCTTCTTCGTCTTTGCAGCCACGAACATAAACTGTCCCTCAAAAGAAATGAGATACATTCCGTCAAATCGATGCATGCAGACAACTGCGGCCACCGATCCTACCTGGAAAACGCACAAATCCTGAAAAAGGGGGACACTAACATTACCAAGGTATTTCTAGAGTCTTAATAATAATAAAGCTCTATTTCAGACAATAATTGAACATATGTAACAAAAATTTGCAGCCTATTCAGTTCCAAAATACTTTTTTCTTCATACAGGATTTTCATGTAAAGTAATAGTCTGTAGTACATCTTCATTTCGTTTAGGAATTTCATAGTGTTTACTGCGAAGCAAGTTAAATAAGCGCACAAGTTCATGTATAGGTCATTTGATATAACTGAACGATTAAAACAATGATAAATCCATATGAAGTTTAACATTTTCGTGGAAAGTAATTTCGGTAGCCCAGTGATCCAAGCAGGCCGCCTATAATGTCGGTATTCAAACGAATCTGCAACCAACAATGATGCCGATAAGATTTATCAATCAATACAAATGATGTCACATGGACAAAGGGTCAACTTTCAGATCAGCAAAATAATCAATACTAATACAAGTAGAGCAGAGAGTAAGAAAATATGCAGAAACAACCATTTACATTCAAGGTCACCTGAAGAGATGGCTGATGGATTCATGGAGAAATTCCAAAAGTCCATTTGAAATTGAAGTCAGCGCTGAGGATGTTATCTAGGAAGATAATGAAAGTTTTGCAACTGATAGACATTTTCCATAATTGGACGAATATTTTCATTCATTTGTAACAATTCAGACGTAAATTGCATGAATAAAAAACAATAATAAAGTCAATTAAATGGCAAAATTAAACTACGGTAATTCTATTGTTTCTTCTACTCCCGGTTTGCTGATAGTCACCTATTATTATTATTATTATTATTTTGAAAAACCCACTTATCATTTGCTATAAGTGAAGTGAATGAATAATTAGAGATGAAAATTCTGCTTAATACTTAATTACCATTCAAAACATATTGGTATATATGCCGTATGCATATAATTAAAGTTAGATTAATTTATGCATTTCGATTAGTATTTGAAGTTAGACAAGTGCGCTGATAAGTAACTATTCGGCGACAAACTCATGTTTTTTCTTCCATATATAATTGTTCATGAGAATATTTAGTACATGTTTAGTACTGATTGGTAATTATAACTTCTAATTATTGTCTCCTTCGATGACAGTGATAGATAATCGTCAAAATGAAATGTATAAATGGTCCAGCAGACTCCGGAATAGCTTACATTATACGGTCATATACTAATAGATATTGCCATCATAGTAAGTAAATAAGAACAGGTATATTTGTCCGAAATTGATATGGATGAATTTGAATCTTTTTTAGCATACGAAATTAATTCAGTTTCGTTTAATTGATATATAACAAAATGTATACACAAGGCATAATACAATTGTCGACTTTATGGTAGACTGTAGTGTGCTTAAATATTTGGGTTGTTGAAAATTCGTTGTCTTTTTTATTTACATTGTTTCAGCCACTCAATTACACCCGTAATCTACACCATGAACTCATGCATAGCTTTAAATAATTTTCAGTTCATTTGTCTATATCGTTTTTTCATGTAATAAAGGAAAAACATTATAGAATATCGACTTTATTTTTCAAATCTAAAATATTAGATCAAGTGATTAATATTACTGACAACAACAATTTATTGGGATATTTTATAAATTAACTAAATATTTCGTAATGACACATATTAATTTCTTCAATGTCTAAAAAGACATAGTCTAAAATAAAGCTCTTACTATTCTTAGCGTGATGATTCAAGATGATCTTCCCCTAGGTAAATTAATTTTAATGGATTAAAGATGCCCATTCGAAATTTCAAAAGACTGATTATTGGACAAAGAATCTTCTTTTCGATAACTTTATCATGATGTTCTCCACATGAATATATATATATACATATATATATATATATGGGTTGGTGGCACAGCGGTTAGGACGCTCACCGACCATGGTAATGTTGCGGGGTTCGATTAACAAACGTTGTGTTAATTATTATTGATTCTTTTTTGTCAATTTATTTAATTTAACTTTTCCATATATATTGACCTGACAAGTAAATGTGTGATCAGATTGTTCGAAATGTATAGCTCAAATACATCACATTTTTCAGATAATCTCCGTCTTCTAATAACGCTATCAAAATTTATAAAAAGGACTAATTGTTTTAGATTCTTTGTTCAATAATCAATCTTTTAAATTAATTTTCTCAAATAAATGGAAGAAAATTCCTGATATCCCAGATATCTTTTAAGATACTTTATAAAGAACGTCCTTAAGAAATTATATGTACATGTTGTTTGAAGAGGTGAATTCCCTAATTTTGTTATTCACTTATTGAACCCATGGAAAGACATTTGCTTAAGTAAAATAAATTTGCATAATAATGGTAATAATTATCAGTTTTTGTAGTTAAATGTTTCACTTATATGCAGTCATTCGGAGAATATAAATGATGTTCACACATAAAGGTGAAATCTACTTGAGAGATATGTATAGAAGACTGAAAAAGTAAGGTTTATAGACAAATTATTCGTATTAAGTATCTTAATGAGTAAATGCCAGTCAGTGAAGTGCTAACGTCTTAGTAGCAGAATAACACAACTACTTTGTAAATACGTTTATAAATACTTTCACAAAGCGTATTGAACTACTTTTATGCAGTCGTGACTGTAACTTTGATATGATTGTGAGAAATAATTTATTCAGAAGTCATCACCTCAGTAGTAAAGCTCTTCTCTTAAATCATCTATGTCTGTTACCAATAAAACACTAAGACATACTTATCGATCGATAGCTAATCATTTCCACTTAGCTTCACCAAACAGTATCAATACTGATGTTAGGAAATTTCTTTCACTTTATGTTGTATGTATTTGCATAAAAGACTCCACATATACCCGTGGACTGATTAGTGTTACCACTCGACAACATACATTTTCTCATTGATTTCGGATGTGTCTGAATAAAAGGCTTCTATAACAACTTTCAAGCTCTAATCCTTCATGCCATGAATAGATTTTAGATTCAAGAACTGTTTATTTTCTCTCAAGATGATTCCAATTGTACCAATGACCTCTCTAGATATACTTTAAGAATACAATTTCGATTGTAGACGAAGCCACATCACCACCTTTCAACATACCTCATTATCTTCGATTTTGATTGTTTTTCTCTTCGAGTGATTTCTACAATTAGCAGTTGATTGTCACTACATTCTGTAAAAAATATCACTTCTATGGATTTGATGAAATGTGGGTTTTCTGAAATTTTCCATTCATAAGGAATGCAGGAAGATATCTAAGTAACTTCTTATATATATTTGTTTGAAATAAATTGTTTTTAATCAAAATGTATCTTTGTTTTTCTGAAAAGAAACCTACTATAAGTGGCTGATATGACTAAGCATACTAAGCCTCTGCTATACGTATGTCACTGCAAGTAAGAATCAGTCTCAAAGATATTTTTATTCAAAAACCAAACATCTTCATTCAGACAGCAAAGTTTATACTAGTTATTCGACAGTTGTAATCATTATGAATTAAATTCATTCGATTATTAACAAAACAAATAAACTTCAGATAAAAAGTATGCATTAGGAAAAGAAGGATTGATTTATAATACAGTAATAACATTTGCTTAAAAAATTGTAACATACTTGAACGTGATATCGATAAGACTTTGTTAGACCAAAACTAGAAATTTCTTAATTTCCCTTTGACAAAACGGTGTTTTAAACTAACTTCTCACATACTCTTAAGGATTTTATTTGCATGTTGCGTTTGCTACTGACAAACTTTTCTAAGTACTATAGTACAATGTCTTCTATAAAAATCTTGAGATGCGACAAATGAAATTGGTAGACCAAATAGCTGGTGAAATTCGCTAACGTAGATGGCATGCAGTGAAGAAGGAGAAGTGGCAGAGAAACGTCGTATGAAGTGGAACACGAGCAGTTTGTGCTAACTGGATTTTAAATGTGATGCAATATTTCATCGTTGGGGCATGTACTTTAACTAATAGGCAACTGTGCACCAGTAAGCCTTGTCTCCTTTGTCACTCTAATTTTAACACTGAACAAATCCTGGAAGATCCTTGTGTAAAATAAAGTCGGGTATGATTAAAGTAGATGTATAGTGTGGAAAAAATACTTTTCGCGTTTGTCTACGCAAATAAAAAATTAATGGAGGAGAAATCTTCATCTCAGAACGATGAAGTCAACAATCTAAAGTCAAGGGCGATCAACAAAACAAAATGAGTTATCGATCTCTCAACACATATATTAAGTCCTACAGAAATAAGTGTATTAGAAAAGGGACAAGCTGAAACCTGAGGATGTCATCCCTAAAATAGAAATAGCACTAAGTGGGACAGACAAAACAACGGCTGACGAAGTACGGGCGCAACGTGCACTAAGATTAAAATAACAAAAACGTAGAAAGCGTAACCTGACAAAACCAGAGATAGAAGCTCTAAAACACCTTAAGAATAACAAGGATGTAGTAATCACAAAGTCAGACAAAGGAAATGCAACATCAGTATTAGACAAATCAGACTATTTAGACAAGGTGAATACTCACATACAAACAGGACCATATGGGGAAATTAATAAATCAATAAACACCGTTATGAATAAGGTTAAGGAGTCCACAGCGGACCTTATACGTCGAATGAAGCCGTTTCTAGGTGAGTCTAAGTGGTTTAATTTAATGCCCAAAGCTAACAACCCCAGTAGGATTTATGGTGCCGTGGAAATTCATAAGTCAGGATACCCTATTAGACCTATAGTTGATTTTAGAAATTCACCTAGTTATGAATTATCTAAATACTTAGCCATGGTATTAAATCCCCTTAAAAGCCACTCAAAATCTAGACTAACAAATTCTTATGAACTAAAACATAAATTAGATAATTTGAAATCAGATAAGGAAGAGAAAATGGTTAGTTTTGACATTGTCAGTTTATATACACGTATACCAATAAATATAGTTATAGAGGCAGTCAGAAATGAACTCATTTCTGACCAAGAACTCGAACTTAGGACAAAAGTGTCACTTGAGGACATGATGCTCGGAGTGCAGCTATGCCTAACTTCCACAGTATTTAAATTCCAGGGGAAAATATACAAAAAAACTAAGGGAGTTGCCATGGGATCACCAATATCCCCAGTTGTAGCAGATATATTCATGAATAGGTGGGAAAACATAGCGATTGAAACGTTCAGCCCCACTCGAAAAGTATAGTGGAAGTTTGTAGATGACACATTCACTGTACTTAGAGCACAGGATATACATAGATTTTTTGAACACATTAACTCAAAGGTGGAGGCGCTTCAATTCACTTATGAATTGTAAAGTCAAGAAGGGGAACTTCCAGTGTTAGGTTGTAGCGTAAAAAGGAAAGAAGATGGGAAGTTAAACACTAATGTTTACAGGAAACCTACCCGACCGATAGCTGCTATCTTGACGGTCGGGCTTGCACATCGCAATGACCAAACAAGCTACACTGGCTGGAACCAATGTTTCTGCAGGTCCTACCATGTCAGGAATGTTGTTAGGATAGCGATTAGACTAAATGCATTTACCTGTATAGTGTAAGAATCTTTCTTACACAATGCTGGGGGGCTGTGGGCGAAGTCGTACTGCTGGAGAACAGGGGTGTAACAGCAGTGAAGTGTTTCCCTCAGATGACCAGCATGCCAGCCAGCTATGCTGTCTCTCCACTCTGGATGGAGGGGGTTAGAAAAGGTTGACCCCAAAAATTGTACATCCCGACTTACCCTACGGTGTTCCGTAACCGGCGGTAATTTTTCTAATACGAAACCAAACCAAGAAACCAGTTCATACAGGCCGTGTGACCGGCCTCAAGAAGTTGTCTTCTGGGCTCTGCGGTCACGCAAAACTAACCCTCTTTTTATTTCAGGTAGCCGACAAAACAAACAACTTCCATGGTGTGGGCAGCCGGGAGATAACATTTGCCCACACACTTCCAAAAGCACACGAAGCCTCCCGAGCATCATTCTCCTTAGCTCACATCGCCTTCATCATCTTACTCCCTTACCGCAGTTAGTAGTATTCTTCAGGCTAGTGAGTCATTTTCACTTGACTCTGTGACCACAAATAACGATGAGAGCCATAGAAACAACGCCTAAATCTTCTTAAAGCCACATCGCCAACTTCATATAGGAGGACTCAACGTCAGGGCCCTCAGCCAAATCGGAAAAAAGGTACCACTAGTACGAACTCTGGCATTTGAAGCCATGGATGTATGTTGTGTTACGGAGACACGCATACAAGACCCGAGTGTGTTCATTCACTTAACCTCACCCGGCCAACAAGGTGAATTTGCAAAATTCACTTTCAGGGTGTCAGGACACCCCTCAGCTAGTTCACGAGGACTCGCAGGTGTAGGGATAGCATTGAGTGTTAGGACAGAAAAATCACCTCTTGACTGGATACTAGTAGATAGTCGTATGTGTGAGGTCTGTCTCAAGGGGTCTTTTATAAGAAGAAAAGACTGCGTTACCCGTCGTTGTCTTTTCGCAGTCTCCGCTTACGCCCCAGCAGACTGCAGTTCAGATGAACTAAAGGATGATTTCTACCTGAAACTGTCTTGTTTGCTGCAAAAAGCAAAACGTTCGGATATAGTTGTTTTAGCAGGTGACTTCAATGCCCAAGTAGGGAAGTTGTGCCAGACTGAGAAGTATCTAGGTGGTACATATGGAGTTCCTTGCCGACGAAGTGACAACGGTGATCGTCTTCTACAGTTCTGTGCAGATAATCATCTGTTCCTGGTCAGCACTAACTTTAGGCACAAAGAGAGACACTGCGTATCCTGACGACCTCTGTCACCAAATCAACGCTGGACTCAGATAGACCATATAGCGATAGGATATAGTTGGCGAGGGTCAGTAGAAGACTATCGCTCCTTCTGGAACACGTGCGTAGAATCTGATGACGCTCTGGTTCGCGCACGTTTATGCTTACGACTAGGCGGACATAAAAAATTGTTGGTAGCGAAGCAGTTAAGTCGCCAACTAGGTCGAAACTTTGAGTCCCTATTTAGGGAAGAAATAGCGAAACGAGTATCTGAGGTCGACATTAGTATTCCTCCTGAGGTAGCCTGGCATAGCATACATTTAGCTGTAGACACAGCTGTAAAAGCTGTTAATAAGCTAAAAACAAAAGTTAGTAAGGGTCATTGGATTCCTATAACCTCATCCTGACTGATTGACCCAAGAAGACTGATTCCGCCGACCTCCGATTATGATGAGGAGCGAAAGATTCTCAAACGAAAACTAACAAGAAGTCTACGTAACGACCGTGAACAATGGTGGGCGACAAGAGCGAAAGAGATGGAAAAAGGCATCGGCAACTGGTAACACCAGACAACTATTTAGACCTAATAGGGAAACAGGTGGTAATAGTCAAATGATAAGTGAAACAATTTCTGAGAAAAATGGCACCGTAATTAGCTCCCAGGATAGACGACTGGAACGCTGAAAAGAACACTTTAAGGAACAGTTTAATTGGCTTACAGCCACACTTAACTTACCGAACATCCAACACCTACCTGAATGGGATATAGACACAGGTCCTCCATCCCTAACTGAGCTTACTAAGGCTGTCACTAGTCTGAAAAGAGGCATAGCAGCAGGACCTGGTGGAATGACTCCAGAGGTACTTAAGGACGGTGGAGAAAGTTAACTATATGCGTTAACTAAGGTACTAGGCAGCGTCTGGGAATCAGAGGAAGTCTCGTCAGGTTGGTGTAAGTCACTGATTATCCCGATATACAAGAATGGAGAGAAGTCATCCTGTGATAATCACAGGTGGAATTAGCTTGACTAAAATGGTATCTTAAGTTCTAGGTTCCATAATAATGCGTAGACTTAGAGGTAGACGGGAGGAACAAACACGAGAGAACCAGGCGGGCTTTAGACCAGGAAGAGGGTGTATTGATCATATCTTTACCCTCCGACAGCTTCTGGAACATAGACACACTTGCCGGCGTCCAACAATCGTTATATTTCTTGATCTAAAGACGGCAATAGATTCTATCGACCGACAAGTTATCTGGCGATGTTTGGCTGTGAAGAGAACGCCGAGGAAATAAATTGCACTGATCAAGGCATTCTACTCAGACTGATGTAGCCAGGTGAGGGCTAACGGCGAGTTGTCATCCGAAGTGGTGAAGACTAGTGGTGTCCATCAGGGATGCCCATTATCCCCATTTCTATTCAACTTCATCATAGATGTACTAATGGACTTAACCCTAACTCACTTCAGCGACTCAGGGATTGACTTGCTACTAGGGAATAATCTCGATGACTTAGAATATGCAGACGATATAGTCCTTCTAGGCGAGGACTCTGACAAAATGCAGAGTCTTCTAAACACCTTGAGCTGCAATCTACGAATGTTTGGCATGCGAGTCGCTCCCGCAAAATATAAGATCATGCTACTGGACTGGACTGCACTGACTCCTAGTTTAGAAATAGGGAGTAAAATGGTAGGGCACGCTGACCGCTTCACTTATTTGGGAAGTTGCATCAGCCAACGCCAACGGGTTGATCTTTAACGAAATCTCAGTACGGATAGAAAAGGGTAGTTTCGCATATGCCAGTTTACACCGTCTGTGGCGTAGACATGATATCCAGCTATCGACCAAAGGGTGTGTGTACTGCTCATCAGTCTGCTCCGTTCTCCTTCATGGCTGTTGGACCTGGTCATTGAGAGTGGGAGACATGAAAAGACTAGCTATCTTTGATCATAGGTGCCTGCGTTCTATCTCCCGTACTGGTTGGTATAATAGGGTGAGCAATATTGAGGTTAGACATCGAGTCCTAGGTAAGGAGGTGAAATCAATCGACGAGGCTGTGCAGTTACATCGACCGACATGGTTAGGACATGTGTTACGTATGCCTAGTCATCGCCTTCCTTGACAGGCAATGTTAGCTGACATAGGATTAGGTCGGAGAAGAGCCAGTGGTTGTCAAACCAAATCATGGCATCAGTCAATCAAATCCACAATAGTTAGTTTAAGTGGGCCACGTAGGGAGGTGTAGACTTCTTGGTTGGGGTCCTCGGGATGGTAAAAACTAATGGTTGGTGGCAGTCGGCGGTATGGCTCAAAATCATTCTCAATGGCGCATATACATCCACTCCTTGTGACTTATAATACCCAACAAAACTGTATTGTTCTTCGATAGCACTATTTTTTTTCCTTATATCTCTGTTTGCTGTCTCTATTTTGCATTTCTTTTTACTCTCTTCTCTTTCTTTGTGCTACATGGAGTGTAGTGGCTCAAACTGCTGCACATCTGTTGAAAGTTCTGTGTTGAAAAGAGAAAGACAGGAAACCCACACATTCAAACAGATATTTGTACTTCCGATCATCCCATCCTATGTCAGTAAAAATAGGATTGGTGAAATGTTTGAGTGACAGGGCACAAAAACTGAGTAGTACCAAGGAAAATCTATGACAGGAAGGGAGACATATAAGAGATGTCTTGAAACTTAATAATTATCCCGATAAATCAGTCGAAAAATATATAGTGAAATGTAAAAATAAAATAAATAATGATAGTAGTGATAGTGATAGTAATTACAGTAATATTAATGACGGCATGCATGTCAAACATGCGCAAGATAATGACAACACCAACAACAAGGAATCTAAATCATCAGTAGTAATTCCATACAAGGAAGGAATCTCATAAACCTTACGCAGAATTCTTAACAAGGCAGGAATAAAAGTGGCATTTAAACCCATAAACTCAATTAGGAACAAGCTTTTTCGGTTAAAGGATCCTGTGGAGCCGTTAAAACAAAACAATTTAGTTTATCTAGCACCCTACGATGATTGTCACGTCAAATACATAGGTCAAACTAGTAGAACAGGGGCAGTCAGACTAGCCGAACATAAAAACCTAGCAGTAAAATCTAGATTGGTTGTCCCGAATAAGATAAGAAATCTAGAGAATAGTTCAGCTACAGCGCTCACGACATGCAGTTACACACAACCATACAATAGGATTCGACAAGATGACAATTTTGAAATCTAATGTCACAGTGTGGAAGGGAGAGATTGATAACAGAAGCTTTGTTTATCGAATCAACTGTAAATACGTGTAATAGGAATGATTCAGTACCTGTCCCAGATATCTGGAAAATCCTGCTACCCCTACGACAAATGGGAGAGAACAAAGAAAAATATAAAACTCAGGTTTCGAAGTCGTGTGACTATAATTGATATGATTATGAACAATAAATTTTGTTCGAAACGTCATCCAGTAAATAATACTGTTTCACTGTGTGATACATCTAATAATCATAATAAATAAAATTTCGATCAACTGAATGCCAATAATATTCGTCCTGATTTAAAGATGATAATATTGTGAAAACGACTAAGTGAAACACTGATTAATACACATACGACAGAAAAGGTAGTCTGTCTGCTCCCTGCACTAATTTCTTTGGCTGAGTTGAAAATTGATGAGTACCCCTCACATTATTATCTCCAGCTCCGCATATGAATTCATGTGTATCTGACGGACCAGTTAAACTGAGAGAACAGAAAAGGGAGCTTACATCAAATTCTTTGAATATGTAGCTGAGAGCCTTCGATTAAAGGGACAGTGAAGTCCAATTTCCCCAAAACTTTGATAGACACAGGATACTAATTAGACGCGGTCGCAACATTTATAATGATTAACGGACAAGTCAGCCAAAATTCTTTGGTTTACTGAGGTCATCGAAATAAGGTGATTAAAACCCGGTTTATGCTTCCAAAAGAAATTTGTTGTTGATCCTGATAACTCGCCCATTTTTAACTCTTTATTTACCGGTTACATCCTTTTGTTCCCACATTTTCGGCATAACTTTCATGTAACACTACAGCTTTTGGTACTCTGGTTTCTACTCACTTTATTTTCTTACAGATAACACCGTCTTTTTAATAGTTTTCCTACACATCTTCCACTCTTCTGAGTTCTATTTATCGTATTTTATTTCATCTTGTAACACACTTGTTGCTGATTTATCAAACTGTTCAAGCAATATCTAAACTTTGTCGTTGCTACACCCCAACAACAATTTTCGTGAGAAACTTCGTCATTATAAAACAGTTATAATATACCTTAAGTTAAGTAAAGATTCCTGTATTTAATTCGCTGTGACGTTACAATATTTTTTACTGGAGGACTGACTTTCAATAGAAAACAAAAGTATGTTAAAATTGTATTATAAGTTATGGTGTGAAGTATTACAGGTAGTTCGCGGCTGAAAAGAAACCAGGGGATAAAATGATTCCCTTGTTATTTCGCTCTAGTATTTGTCATTTCTGTTTTCAGACTTATCAGAGAGAATTTAAGTTTAAAATTCATAAATAACAATTACAGAAAATTTTATTTTAACACTGTGAATGGACATTAAAACTTAGGAAAAACGAAATAACCGACGTAAATCAAGCCAAATATGCTTCATGTGCTTCTTAGTGAGAGCGTTAGTTTACTTGTGTAATCACCCCTAGCAGCTTATAATAAATATTTTGAGTGGTAATGATGACGAGCCGTATCATGAAAACCAGGGTGACACACATCAACTTGAGCCACCTCTGGTGCCATCGCAACGTTAGCCTGGCAGTCAAAGGTCGGGTATACAGTGCTTTGGTGCGGGCTGTGTTGGTCTACGCCTGTGAAAGCTGGGCTCTCGGAGCTGAGGATGTGCGGTGGCTCTGCGTGTTCAATCACCGATGTCTCTGCAGGATTGCTTGCGTTCGATGGCATCATCGCGTGAGTAAGTCTGATGTCCGGTGGTGTGTGTTTGAATTCAGCGGAGATGCCCATTTGCTGAGTGTCATCAACTGGAAACACCGGCTCCGGTGGCTTGGACATGTGCTGCGAGTGTCATCCGAGAGGTTTTTGTACAAGTTTGTGTTCGCTGGCCCTAGGACGGGATGGAAACGGCGGAGAGGTGGTCAGTTCATGACGTGGCGTCGTAGAATGAAGGTTATTTATGCTAGATTAGCATCAATTGGTGCGTCACGACTCCCTGATTGGAGTCCGAGAGATAGCTCGAAACGTTATCGGATATGGCCAAAAATCGTAATCAATGGCGAATGTGTTGCAATTTCCTTTTTTTTCCTTCCCAATGAGAGTTGACGAATACTGTTTGAACTTGTTAAGTATGACTTTTTCCCTTCCTGATGAGTTTTTTTCCGTTCTGCACCCATATTTTTACTTTTAATCTATGTTGTTTTGTTACTATTGTGTGGCATATCATCTTGGTGCCATATTGTACCAAGTTTTTCTGAGTTTAAATAAATAAATAACAATGAATAATTGAAGACTTTTAAGTATACTATTCAGCATTTCTGCTTTTAATTTATCAAAAGAGAATCCACTATTTTGTGTGGATTCGCGCTACTTGAATAACATTCAAAATACCTCATTTTGCATTGTTTCGGTTTAATTTCATCGTATTATTGAGAACGAAGTAATCACTTAGTATTTTTTAGTAACAACTATATATATATAATTTATATTCGTTAACTAATCATTGAGCGTGTGATTTTGGTTTACATCAAACGACAAAAAACAGAATGTTTATATATACATAGTATTCTGTTGCTAATGCAGTATTGAACTGTGGGAAAGTATTCTATCTCTAACATCAAATAGATATATTGTATTCTGTTACTAATGTCGAATTGAACTGTAAGAATATGTGCGAATAATATTCCATTGGCACACATTGTCCATATCACACCGTGATATATATGAACGACTAAGAATGATACTTCTGTAATAAAGAAATACTTCTAATTACATGGTAAACCTTCAAGCTTTGTTTTTGAATTGTTTGAAATTGTCAGGTTTTGTAAATGTCACGTAATAGTATTATGTAACACTTCCCTGTAACAGATTTTTAATGTACCAGGATATGAACCTGACTTACTCTGTGAAGGACGATGATATTACCCACTAGCTGAAAGTCGAGTGCTTAATTCTATGAGCTACATTTCCACAGAGAGGAAAAATCAAGAAGTCAAAATAAATAAAACATGACATAAGAGCTTCCCTAATGAAACGAATGGATTATTATCTAAATAAAGAGTACCTTAAGTCAAGTATTTGAAGACAGCCTATTTGAACAAATCACTGGTTACCTGTTTTATCTTAACTCAGGTACATAGGTATACAATGTTCCGTCACTAGGAGATAAGCAGTAATGTTGATAATATAGAATCTTGTACTTAAAGAAAAGAATTTTCAACTACTAAAATGAACTATCATCTTTGATATTTGTTGGTATAATTGTGAATAAAATCTCAGTAATTTTCGGGATTGAAAGTACAGATTCATCTCACGAATCATTAGCTCTTCATTGATATAAATAGTATCTCATGTTATTGTTGAATTGTGAGGACTGATTAACTTCCGATGATCGGATATGCAATACAGTGTCGTCAACTAAGAAGCGATATGAAAGATCTGGTCTGTTAAGTAAACTGAAATTCATTAGAAGAGACTTTCTTATCTTGATGCCAAGTTTGATTTTTGACATTCTAAAATTATTTAGCTATTAAGGAATGATCTTTACTATGCTGAAGTAACCAAGTGATGAATCAACTGAACAGTTATTGAATTTAGTGTATTCTATAGACAGTAATTTCGGATATCAAACGATTAGTGTTCAAAAATAATTTTTACGATAACCAGGCTGTTTGAACGCAACACTCATAGATATAATCACGTTTTTCAACAATTGAACAAACAAATATATATTTAATTATATGATGATAATTTGTTTTCTGTTTTATTCGTTGATTATCTGGTATGTGACATACATACACACGTGTGTACTAATAAATTACAATGTAATAAGCTAGATACATCCCATAGGATTACAGAAGAATCGACGATCTCTGTTTAATCGGCTATTTTTCCTTTTTGTATATGGTTGACTGTTCACATTGTACCACGTTTGTGCAGAATGAGGTACCTGAATACAAAAATAAATGTTCATATTATCAATTTTAAATAGGTGAAATTCAGTATAACCTATGCTCATATTTCTAATATTTTTCATCAAAAAAATACTTTCAAGTAATTTTTGTTATTATAAAAACAAAATGTTATTAGGCATATGACAACTGATGAATTTCAACAGGAAGGAATTTTTGGGATGAAAATCTTATCCAATATATATGCGTAACGATTTATACGCTTTCTCACTAATAGCATAACCTTCTTTATCGAATTAATCTAAGTAAGTAGTATAGTAAAGAAGGAAAGACCGATGAGACGCATTGTAGGTACATAAATTTGGTATACCATATCTCCAATGCTTTTCTTGCACGTCATTCGCGAATTGGCCAAATATCAACAGATTCGATAGCTTGTTGGGTTCTGCACAGTGTTTCTAACGTTCTTCTCATAGTTCTGTTCTTTGATTACTTTTTCCAGTGTCCGAAACATATTGTTGCTTATGTGAATTCGTTTACTAGCATACTACTTATATCTGGTTATAAGTAGTACTCACCACAGCATCAGTTGTCACATTAATAACTAGATTTTTAATTTTAGTCTGTCTATAAACATATACATCAGAAAACAAAATTATCTTAAACAGCCTATCTGATAACACACCACATTTTCATGATTTGCAAATTAAGAAGTACAAAGTGAAAATTCAACGCAGATTTTTTTTTCGAAACTCAAAATATTTTTGATGGATATGTTTGTATGACTCTTGAGACTCATAAAGAGTATCAAGAAAGTTAAAAGAACTCTTCAGATGGTATGTATGTATTTTTAGTTCTTAGTGGTAATGTTTTTGATGAGATGCACAGAAATTTTTATAAACTTGAAACACTTTCATCATAATATATCTGGTGTACATTAAACAGTACTTTTTAGATAATTTCATTACCGAAAGATGATTTGGCACAAAAATCCTTCTGAGAATAAAAGCTTTAACAATTCTAATAATCCAAAATAGTAAAGTGCACCCTTAATACCTTGGTAATTTATCATCATGAAATTATGATTATTATAATCATGCATAGAGTATGTTGGGCGTCGGTGGTATAGTACGCAGGTGGTCCGGGGTTCACTCCTCGGCCGACGCACTCCTTTACCTCACTAAGCCGGTAATAACACTAGTAAAGAGGGAAGACTGGGCATGAAGCTAGCAACCCCATCCCGTAAAAACAAACACTACTGCTACCTAAACTTCAAAGATCTAGCTTGAAGCCTGATGTTCCACAAGGAACTTAAAGGAATGAAAAATGTGTACTTTGACCATTTTACGAAATTCATCAGAGTTTTAGTGACTAAAATGTATGCAGACGCATTTAGAAATACATAAGAGGAGCACACGCTTGGATGAAACAGCGATAATTGAAAAATATAAACTGTACAGTGTTCTTGTTTACAAGCCACTATACGGATGAGTATACACAATGTGTAAGAAATTACAAGTTCACTTCATAGCTATTGTAACATAAGAAAAAGGTTTCTTTTGGTTGACCAAATGTTTTCTGTATTTAAATATATACAATTTACCGTGGTATTAACAACTGCGCAATACTGGTTTGTTAAACGCAGGAAATTACTTTATTTTATTCCTTTGAGTTCTGGGTTGGACATAAGACTTTAAGCTTGAGGCCCTGAAGTTTCAGTAGCATTAGAGCTTTTTACAGGGTGGGGTTGCTAGCCTTACACCTGACCTTCACTCTTTAGCAGATTGGATTCGCGAGTACGATGGCTGGGTATCGAACCTTGAACCATGTACATATTTCTAGAAAATTCTACTACTGGACCACCGACATTAAACACAGAAAAAGATCAATTTAATCACCTGTAAACTGTATAGGCGTGATATAATAATAATATTGACGTCCCTGCTTTTCGTTTGAACAAGATAGAACCTGAGACATCTAGTGAATAAGTGACAAGCATAGAATAAAATCCATCAAAACGTTTTAAATCGTTATTCAGAAAGTTTTATAAATATATGCATGTATCACGATGCAATATAGAATGGGCAGCTGATACAAGATAAATCTTACTATGATACTTATGATTAATCCCGGTTATAATGGGAATGAAAGCTGAAAATCAGCAATGAAACTTGTTTGATTAAACCTTTCAATTCAAAAATTGGATAGGTGTTTTAGTGTTTTAATTAAAAAGTATTTACATCTCTGCTGACCATTTAGTCTACCCTCTATTTATATGGTTCAGCCTCTTTCACTTGTTGAAAGCATTTCTTTCCCTTAATAAATTTAAAACAAGAAACAACTGTGAAAAAAGCAGTATTTAATGAATTAATAAATGTCTATAGGACTTGTCAACTGAATACTTCGCTACAAGCATTGTTATTTACACAGTTCCCTTTTATGTTTAAATACATTCAAACATATGAACATTTGTGACAACAGATAAGTATCAATTTTAACAAATATACAACCCATCATAAGCGGTGAGTGGTGATAATCTGTTAACGTCATTATGAAGTAAATCATATTCATCAAAGCCCATATAAGCGCATAAAGTGGAGTAATTGTGGTAGAATTAATACGATTATAAACATCTAGATTTGATAATAATGAAATACAGGGAAACTTTGCAGAAAAACAAATTTGACATATGTGAACCGTATAGGACTAGATAACAAATTCTAACATATCTGATATAAACTCAAAAGATAGTTTAAACACTCCTCACGGAGACGAATTCACAATTATAAGTTTTGATTTGCACATATCCTAAGAGAGCTGACAGTATGTCATAAAATAATTATAGTCATAATAAAAATGGAAAAATACTGTAAAGAAAAGAGGGAAGGGAAGCAGAATTATAAAGGTAAAATAAAAGCATGCTACCAAGGCAGGTTTAAGCTAACTACTTATGTCTCCTTTTGTGTACATAGATCTGATCTCTTTAATTTGACTGCTCAGGCTTCAGCGACACCAACAGCTTTTCAATTACCCTGCTTATCAATAACTATAAAGCTCTTACTAAACGTCACCAAATGATCACACTTCAATAAATGTCGTGTGATTAAGCTCCTTAGGATGCTGTCATGAGTGCTCAGCAACTTCTCGCTTGATTCTAAGATTCAAAGCTCAATAAGATAGTTTTAATTATCCCCCAATTGTAAACACTAATTTTTTGGGGCAGTTCGTAAAACTAATAAATTTAGAACTAAAAATTGAGCTCAGAAATACATTCCTTTTCAATTAGTTCCTTGTCATTGGCTTTACACTAATCTATAGTTTTTTTACATAAAAAAGCTATATATTAGTGCAGAAAATTATATATTGGTGTAGAGCTAATGAGAGCTAATTGGAAAGGAATATATATTTTTTCGCTCAATTCGTTATTTTGCCCTGTGTTTGATTCCCAGTGGGTGCGTACTGCCGATGACTCCCAAAACTAGGATGAAACAGTTTTCCGATACTCTCAGGTCATTTTAGGTCATCCTCGCTAATGTGTGTACTAGTATTAGTCTCATAACAATTCAGTCATTTCCCTTGGGGGAAATATGGAGATTATTCTGGAGCAAATTTGTAAATGGTGAAGCTCTCATGTTAGAAACAATGTTGACAGTTATCTTCACAGAATATGTGCTTCCTGAGATCGATAACATAGATATACACAATCGACACTAATTCATAAATACATTGAACTCTAAATAAAAGGTCGTTCATTTCTTAACAGGCCTTACTTCAAATATTTATTTTATAAAATGTGCCAGCATAATTAAGTCTTATGTCTCATTTATTTATTTTAAAAAATCAACGTCATAGATAACTGAGTGAACAAATAGATACCCCTAACCATTACAAATAGCATACATGCTGTTAGTGTGAAAACAACTTAGAATACACAAAAACATCTAATAAGGACTGAATCAACAGTTTATGAAATGAAAATGGCTGATTGCATATCACATCTGTCTACTCACTGACAATTAACGAATTATTTTGAAGTTCTTTAAAAAAAATTAAAATAATTTCAAATTTAAGGAAAGTTTATTATTCTTAATGGCAATGGCTTTAAAAATAAGTGTAAATTTTATTACTCTCTACAAAAAAAGTAAACAATGAATTAGATATTTAGAAAGCAAACCTGTTTATTGTGTTTTATGCTTTTATGACCTTCATATCATGAAAATTGGCTTAGTTTGAACAATTGAAATGAAACAATGTCTAACAACATATGTTAGAGGTTATTGTATTACTAGAGTTCTTGATATTATCATAACTATTTTTATTATATTATTTGGCAAATAAATTTTAATTGGATTATTTTCAGTGTTAAGATATGCATCATTAATTAGGATAATAAAAAGCATGCCAAAGAATCAAAATCGTGTCCTTCACAAATTTTACAAAATAAGGCGAACAGTAGTATAATTAGTGTTTTCTTAATGACACTTCAAAATCTTATTTGCAGACACATCCTGTTTTATATCATATGCAGATTTCGATTTAAAATAGATATCAGTTAGTGAACCACTGGAAAACCTGGGAGTTCTACACAGCCAGCCATTTCGTCCTAGTTCGGGGCTCTTCAGCAGTACGCCCCCCACCGGCAGGGTTCGAACCCAGGACCTTCTGGTTACAAAACCTTTTCTATACTCACTTTCATAGGTTTATTTCATGTAATACTTTTTATAATATTTGTAATATCCTTTAGCAAAAGGTCATATAGTCAGTTCCTTGAACTTACACTATAATCAGATATTAAGATGCTGTGTTGTTTTACATTTCTTTTGATAAAATTACAACTTGAGGTCATAAATAATTCTTATGTAGGTAAAATATCAACTGATCAACAGTTGGTTAAGCTTTTGTCGCAGCACTATAAAATTTAAATAATCACTTTTGAGGATTGGAATTCATTACGAGAGAAAATGACCAGGGGATCATTAAAGACCAGGTAGTACCAGAAGCTGTTGTCCTGTTTTGTGGCTCTTCAACGATACGTATCCAGTATTTCCATTCATTGATCAAATATATATATATATATATATATATATATATATATATAGCCATTAGGTTACAGGACGAAAACGTTAAGAATCAATCCATTGGACAAAATAAAATAATTCATGAATTCTAACTTCCGTTGCACCGGCTAGCAACAAAAAACAGGAGTTGAATGCAAGCTACAATGCGCTGAACAAGAGAGTGAAGAAGAGTGTCAGGAAAGACAAAAGAAAATATTATGAAACTATGGCAAACTGGAAGATATGCAAGTGAAAAGCAACAAGTTGGCAGAAGAAGCATCAAAGATAGGACTTCAAGTGAACATAGATAAAACAGAGGTGACGAAGATTCTTGGCCAACACCAGCAGGAACAACAACAGACAACATATGTCTAAACCAAGTTCACTTTTAACGGTTTGAAAAAATTTGGGCATTGGGTATATGATATTCATTATAATAGAGGTTTTTGTATTTCCCAATGAATGAAAAACAAAACGAGATTGTTTTTACTGACGTTTCGCTATTTAATGCTAATAGCTTTCTCAAAGTATTATTAAACCGGAATTTACAAAATCTCAGCATATATATAACAAAGAGTTAGGGGTGAGAAAAATATAGACTTAGTTCAACTTAAAAGGACATATTGAAAGTCAAAATAACAATGAAGAGCGTTCAAACCAAATATCAAAGGTAATAATATATCTCTTATTCTACCAAAATAAAGTTTACTAACTTGATCATCGTTCGTCAGTCTGGGGTCATTTTTCGTTGTCAAGTTGGCGAACTGGTAAAGATAACAAAATCAAGTGTAGACTGTTGGATTTTGTCAGTGTGTAGAATTATGAAAGTAGTGTTTGTTTACATAGTGAACTTGCTCACCACATTTGCGCTAATTTTGCTACTTCATGAGGAAGCGAGGTGTTGTAACCTGGTAAAATTCTGTTTTATTCCATCATTCCTATTCGGTTCAAACAACTTGGACTCGATTTGATATGAAGTGCTTCTGATGTTAGACGTTCCCTGTGATTTCTAAAATTTCTCTGGATTATTTCAATATTTTGAAGTATTGGTTTTGTAGGGATTTTGTTTGATTGCATGCAGGATTTCATCATTAATTAATTTTGCGACCTGATTCTATAGTGTGTAGACTTATGGCTGATGATTTTTCAAGCTTTTCTAGTTTAATTGGATTTCTTGGTGGTCGAAGAGATGCCCTACGGTGTTCATTCCTTCTGATTTTGATTTCTCGAGATGTTTGTCCGATGTAGATCACATCACATTCCGAGCATTTTATTTTATAGACACAATTGGATAGAAAATCTTTAGGGATTTGGTCTTTAATATGGACAAGGTTGTTTCGCAGTGTCTGATGTTTCGAAGGAAACTCTGATGTCAAGCTGATTGAGTACTCTTTTGATATCGCCTGACGTCTCTGCTCTATATGGAATGACGACTGTTGAAGTTCATGTTTTCGGAGTGCATTTTCGGTCATACTTAATGTCATTGTTGATTTTGTTGATGAAGTTCTTTAGGTAGTTGTTCTTCTTGAGAGTTTAAGTGATGTTTCATATTTCTTCTTCTTTTTCTTGCTCATCCGTTATCAGGGAGTGTGTTCGTCCAAGAAGACTTGAAACAACTGAAAGCTTTGAGCTGATGGGGTGTGATGATTTGAAGTCTAAATATTTATTGAAGTGGGTTTACTTCCTGAATATCGATATACTAAAATGTCCGTTTTCCTTTCGCTTAACTAGGCAGTCTAGAAATGGAAGTTCACCGATGTCTGATTCTGCTTCGGAAGTGAACTGGATTTTGGGAGATACACTGTTTATTTTCCCCCTAACTCTTTGTTATATATATATATATATGCTGAGATTTTGTAAATTCCGGTTTGATAATACTTTGAGAAAGCTATTAGCATTAAATAGCGAAACGTCAGTAAAAACAATCTCGTTTTGTTTTTCATTCATTGGGAAATACAAAAACCTCTATTATAATGAACAACAGACAACGATTAGCATAAATGGAAGGAACCTGAAAGAAACAACCTCCTGTACCTACCTACCTGGGAAGCATCGTTTCAACTACAGGTGGAACTGGTGAGGATATCAAAGCCAGAAACGGCAAAGCAAGACAAGCTTTCATTGCTCTTAAGTCTGTGTGGAGGTCAATAGCACTCACCATCAAAAATAAGATCCGGATTTTCAACTCCAATGTGAAGTCAGTCAGTGCTAATTGCTATACTGATCAGAGACTTGGCCAGCGCGTCATAAAGAGCATCTCAAACAAACTACAGACCTTCATCAACAGTTGTCTTCGCTCAACACTCAAGATCAGATGGCCGGCCAGAAAAGATTAGCAACAGGGATCTCTGGCAATGAGCAAACCAACCAGGAACCGATTGTGAAACAAATAGGCAGGAAGAAATGGAGATGGATTGGCTGGCCATACTCTGAGGAAACACGCCATCAAGTGACATCACTAGACAAGCCATCGCTCGAGTGGAACCCGAAAGGGAAGCGGCGAGTTGATCGTCAGTGCAAGGGTGACTTGGAGGAGGTCATGTGAGGAAGAGATGAAAGCATCTTGGCAGACTTGGAGCGGAGTGAAAAAGTTGGCAGAAAACCGAAGGCATTGAAGACGTGCAGCTTAAGCCCTATGTTCCTCTAGGAATTAAAGGATACAATAATAATAATAACTTCCGTTAAGTTGTTATGAACTGTCTGTAATTCATGTACACCCATTGTATAATTTTCAAGTGTATTTCTGGATGATATCATGTTATGTTCTTCATTCAAACATTTTCTCAGCCTATCTATAAATCCTTAATTTATATTCCTTGATGAAATGTTTAGAAATCAATAATTTTTTGAAAATTTATTACTTCAAATAAGCAGTTAAATCAAGCATAGATTTTTCTTTCCTTCCTATTGTGAATACGACAGACTGAACTTGGACTCTTTAGAAAAAAGCAGCTACTGATTACCGTCTTTTAGCGTTTCTCATGTTTTGGAGGCCAATCGTCATCAAACCAAAACAGTCAGTAACTGATAGAAAACAAAATGTAATAGATTTCAGACATTCTAAACTGTGTCTTTAAAAATGAGTGTATACCCTAATTCATTTTAATTTTTTGAAATTCTTAAAACAGCGTGTTTAAAGTGTTCATTGACTGATAACCTTTAGTCATTGAGATTTATATCTATCCCCACTTATTTGTAAATGTCATTCTTCCAATATTTTTCAAAAGTTCCCTTCCAGTTATAAAACACTTAAGAGAGTAAATATTATAATCTTAGTCTATCCTGCTATCTGTCTTTACTGTCTTCCTTTTCATACTTATTTTCTTTTCTTAGTCTTCTAAATATTATTACGACTGACAGCTTTATTGTATTTATGACACAAAATACTCATAACAATATTTCATTGTATTCTTAATTCAATTATTTGCCATACTAGGGATATTAGATCACGTGATCATTACAGACTTTTAATGTAAGAAAATGAATATGAAAGTGGTGATATCAGTGACATTTTCATGTCATACTGGTTATCATAGATTTATTATTAAAAATTATACATCACAAAAAAATAACACATTCAACAATTCCACTTTACTATGTTTTTTTACCTTTTACTTCAATTGCCATACTAAATTTGTTTTTCTATGCAAATTAGTGAAATAGATTTTTGCAATAAAAATAAATTTTTCTACATAGAAAGACTAAGTACTATCATTTGACTCTGGTAACTATAGTTACCATGCTTGTAATGTGATAACTTTCAATCCAGAAGCTTAATAAATTTACGCATCAGTTTCCGTCCACCCTTAATTTGTACTAATTTTTGGTTTCTTTACGCTGTAAAAGTTATTATATATTCATTGACTAGACAGTGTTGCATGATTTTAGTTTTTCATCCAACTTTAAAAGATACAATCAGAATTTTGCATTGAACTTATTTAAAGTAATTAGGTAATACTAGTGGTCAGTGTTTTTTGACTTAGATTGATGAGTGCACGTAATTACTACAGTGTTCACTACGTGATTCCACTACAAACCGTCTCTAAAAATAAAGGCTTGAAGCCAAAAAGAAACTGTAAATTTTTTCTGTTTCAGAGTTGTTAACCTTCTAATACGTAAGGTATTTATTTGTAGAAAATATTAATTAGCATATAAGTAATATCTTGTAGCTTACATAAATGACGATGGAGTAAACAGCAAACCTTACTGGATTCATTTAACTTTTCCAACATGAAACTACCATCATACCGAAGTCTAATCACACGAATAGAATTACAAAATAGCCAAACAAATTTCATTTACTCTACTTAATATCACTCAATGAATGATAGAATTGAAACCTTTAGTTGATTTCTGTGCATTCTAATGCAGAATCGTAAGATGTAACGCATGGTATCATTCGTCTATGAATACCTTAAAATGTGTTGGGTCATTTAGCCCAAAATAACATCAATAAACTAAGAGTACACTCATTAGAATCATACTTTTCTCTAAAAATCCCGTTTATTTAAACAAACCAACTATTCATTGCATTTCCTTGAATTAGACATCAAAATGAAGTGTCGAGATTGGCAGTTACTAATATGCAACCTCATTCTATCTAGTTTCTCAGTACATGATTGGTCTTAATTTCATCTTGAATAAGGTCACTTGTTAATCAGACACTTTTATCAGTAGAAAAAGGAATGTGTTCGCTTCTGAAATGGTAGTTCTTTCAATTTTAAGTATATTTTGCAACAGTTGAACGTCCTCATAACTTGTATAATTAGAAAGATGCTTGTGAAGAGCACATAGACAGGAAGTGATACTGCTGATATCACCAACTGTCATATATATATATATATATATATATATATATATACTTTTCAGCTTATAGTGTCCTGTAAATTCTTTCTAACTCCATCAACCTGTTTTCCTTTTCCCATAAAGCAGATTTAAAGGCATCCATTTTAAATATGACTACATAATAAACTAATTTTAAATTAAATTATCATACCCTTTTATTTATTACTTTCTAGCATCAAGTTGTGTGGTGTTTCTTCCATTCTATGAGAGGTTGATACAAAATGAGGTTATCAGCTATTCGATAAATAACATTTTCCAGTATTGGTTGAGAATTCATCTGATGCTCACTAGCGACTGGGCATATTCAGGCAGTTACCTGAGACTCAAGTGGAAAGCCGTGAACAGTAGGGTATATTAGGTTGAAGGCAGTAACTCATCGGAAAAAAGATTGCTAATTGGTTGCGCTATGTCATGAATTTGCAAAAGTTAGAATTCATGGTCTGGCCATTGGATCGGGTCTCAGTGGGTGAGTGAATGACCTACGAGCTCGCTAGCCTTGTAACCACAAGGTCCTGGGTTCGAACCCTGTCGGTGGGTACGTCCTGCTGAAGAGCCCCAAACCAGGACTAAACAGCTGGCTTTGCAGTACTCCCAGGTTTTCCAGTGGTTCTCTAACTGATGTTAGCTCATGATGAAGTCCTCCAAACAAATAAAATTTTATTAATGAAATGTAGTATCACAGAGATTCAAATTTCTGTTACAGTTGCTGACTAACATTTGATGTATTACCTTAATACATTCACTTGCAAATATTCAGATTTTAAATTCAATGAATTTCCCAGTGAGTGTATTCACACTCAGTGAATAAATATCATCTCTATTTGTTCACTTTAACTGTACTTTTAGGAATATAAACCGTTTTGTCACTCAGATAAAATTACTGGACATCCAAGAAGTATTTTTATGTGCTTCTTTCTCTTATGGGTTCGGTGTTTTAACCATCCTCTTAGAAAAGTTACTAACAATTACTTCAGTCTGAAGCTTCATAGTTGAACTACCCTGCTGCAAAGGACACAATGATATAGAAAACAACTATCTGAGCTAAAAATTCTCCATTTTCTCATTTTCAAACATTCATAACAATTCTAGGTAGTAACATCATCCTAGTTGCTGAACTACGTGAAGTTTACTTTATATTAGAAATAACGACGATGAGAATAATGTAACTGGACAAAATATAATTCTGTTTTTGTTTATTTGAAAATCAAAAGAAAAACAATCTCAGGAAATTTGAAATTCCCACTTTCTACAGTATATATATATATATAAACATAAGTTAAACAGAAAAATCTAAAACAAGCGCATTTGAAAAGAAACAAGTCGTGTTAATTAAGATTTTCACACATGTGCTGAAACAATATCAACCACTGATATTACCTAGAACAGTCATTTAAAACTATTTTTAACTTTTTATTCGACTAATAAAACTAATAGTAAGCACATGATTTAAGAGTATAAAAATTAGTATATCTATCGACTTTGGTGGAAATGTAAAGTGTTTTAAATAAAACTATGAGACCTTCAAACAGGAATAAGTGTAGGTGAGCCTAAATATCGAAGTGAATTTGAAAATCTGAACTAGGGAATATTTTGAAACTCACTACATCACTGTATTTTGACTAAAGAAGAACATCTTAATATTTTTAAAGCTAAGCATGCATATTAAAGAATTAGGTGGAAGTTCATAATAATGCTACACCCATTAACTGGGTATTGGTTTTAAGGAGAACCGAATATATCTATCCCTGCCTCTTGCGAGACGAGACCGGTATGCAGTGTCATCCTGTGGTGCATCCACTCGACAGCCTTCTCCCTCGATGGCCCAATTAGATGAAAGACACTGTATATGGAGACGTCTGTCTATGCAGTTTTAGTCATATCAGGATTACATGCACTTTTTCAGGGAAATACTCAGAATTGGTGCACAGAAAATAGTTAAGGATAAAACTTCCACAGAATAACTGTAAAACAGAGATTCAAATAAACTGACAGGAATGTTTGTTTTCAATAAAAATGTATTATCATTTCATTTAGAAGAGAATCATGCAAACAGAAACACTTAGCAGCTTAATTACAGTGAGACCGGTAAGAGTTACTTCAACTTTCGTATAATATTAATAATAATCATAATATTCTTCGATATAAGCAATAAATCATGGCTCTTATTATCAGTTCTAGAAAATTACGCTTCAGGTTGATTCAAGTAAACTGACAATGGCTATCACCTCTTTTAAATGTTATGTGCCTAGTCCTCAGTCTCATTGCTGACTGAAATATATTTTTTAAGTTTGATGTTTTGTCACCGAGTTAGGTGACTTGTCAGTACTAAGGAATAGACACATGACATTGATTATTCCCTAGTGGCCAACCAATGTACCCATTACGGTCCCACTGAAGGATAGTCTTGAGCACGAGTAGTTGCACAACTAAATGATGTGAGTTTGAATTTCCCAGGGTAAATCATTTACTACAATGTTGCAGTTACATCTTGCTGAAGATTACCGACAAGCAAAAACCTAAGCCCATGGATTCCTGTTGATGTTTCCCAATAAGCTGACGTCTTTTTAACAGTTTTATTGCTATTCAAGATGGTCTGTTAAGTGCATTTTGAAAACGTATGTTATTGTTCATTGTTTCTTTTTTAAATGTTCAAGACACCTGAAAAAATTCATCGTAACCTTCTTATGTCAATGACTAAAACAGTAGACTATGTTAAAAAATGAAGTGGCTATTCCCTTTACACAGATACACCTGACATATTGCATACTTAATTGGATTGCCCCTGAAGTATTCTATTGTGTAATCATATTGGTCATTACGGCCTAGTGACTACATTTATACGAAGCGTAACTTTTCGCATTCAATAAATTTATTTTATTTTGTACTCAACACATCATCCAGTAAATCATACTGTATCATTTGATGCTATATCACTATAGAATTACATTCTATCATGATAACAGGTTTTAATTTTACGAAGAAAGATACACCTCTTCATTTAAAATTACGGTTAAAAATAACAGGAAAAAATCATGATAAAACTTTCGTATAGATTATATATTTGAGCTTATGAGAATGATACAACCGAAATGAAATGCATATTTTAAATTCCACATTAAGTTATTGTTAGTATATTGTTTCTTCATTCAATCGTATTTTGAGTAGGAAGGCTGCATCCCCTGGTCTATCCTTCCAATTTTAGTCATGCTTAATTTAGTGTATTAGTCAAAAGTTATTATATGTTTTTATATGAATTGTACAGGATTAGCTTGTCATTATCAAGATGCATATACTGCCGTCTAGACTAGTTTTATGCTGATAATAATATACTGACTACGGGTAAACTCAGCCTATAGGGAAACAGTCCTCCCTTATAGGTATAAAACTTCCTTTAATTTCACAAACAGAAAATTTTACATCAAACTACCAGGGCTAATTCTTTAGGAATCCCAGTAAACAGTTTAGGACACAACAAAATAAGCTCATTAAAAAAGCAGTGTCATTATATCCTTCACTATCTTAATCTTGCTTGTCGTCAAGATCTATGTAGCATGCTGCAAGTTGTCAGTTATAAATTATCAGTCTATTGAAAAACAAATAAAACTATTGAAAGACACAAATATTAATTACACTACAATCATGCATCGTCGGTGCGTTGGTGGCATAATGATTAGGACGCTCGCCGACCATGCACATGGTCCGGGGTTCGATCCCCGGCCGACTCACTCCTTTACCTCGCTTAAACAGGAATAATGCTAGTAAAGAGGAAAGGTTGGGCATGGGGCTAGCAACCCCATCCTGTAAAAATGAACACTGCTACAGAAACTTCAAGCCACTAGCTTGAAGCCCTATGTTCTACTGGGAACGTGAAGGAAAAAAAATGCATGCAATAATGGTTCTTTCAAAAACCACTTGAATACTTCTGAATTAATAGGCCAAAATGTCATGAAAAATAATTAAAATAAGGAACGTATTTAATGAAGAAGAATACACTTTTCGAAGTTTAGCAGTGCAATTCACTGCTTATTATTCATTTTTTGTGATACTCAGCTCAAGTGTCGGGCTTATTAATTTTAAGAACTTTACTGATCAAGTTAGTTTGTGAGTTCATATCAGATAGTAGGTATGTACTGTCATGCATTGCTTTTTCGGTTGTCATTTATGGTACCATATATTGTGAGTAGTTTCCAACTACCCATACCAATTACTAGTAAACATCGTAAATAAAGTATTCATTCTAAATATTATGTAAATTTCAGGCTATTTTTAAAATTTTATTTTATTTTTTTTATTTTTGATCACACCATGATTCCACACCGTACTTTTGGTACAAGTGTGGAATTTTCACCGGGGATATCGGTAGCCCAAAGTTCGCAGGCCGACCATAGATATCAGGTGTGCGTCGGCGTGGGCTCGAACCCCGGACCATGTGCATGGTCAGCGAGAGTCCTAACCACTGTGCTACCGACGCAAACTAACTCCAAAGTAATCGCGCGTGTTGAGGAATACCGAGATTGGAAATCTTAATTTTGAGGAAATAGTGATATGTCTTGTGAGTCGGTGGTACAGACATAGAATGCTTGCCAACCACGCATGTAGTGCGGGGTTCAATCCTTGACCGACGCACTCCTTTACCTCACTAAGCCAGTAATAAGATTGGTAAAGAGGGGAGGTTGGGCATGAGGCTAGCAACGCTATCCAGTAAAAACATACGCTACTACTACCAAAACTTCAGAGCTCTAGCTTGAATCCCTATGTTCCACTTGGGACGTAAAAGCAATAAAAAAGGTGATGTCTATTTAAGAAGATGAATTTTTACAGCTAAATTTCATTACATTGAAATTTATGAAGGCATAACTAAGAAACAACTTAGTAAAAATTAAAAACTGATTTTCATGTAATTTGTGCAACCAGTGCAAAGACTCGTAGCATCAACCCGTTTGCAGATATCAGGATTTAAAGATTCAGAAAAAGAGTGTATTGGGAGAGAATTGTTGCATGAGGATATTTTACTGTAATACTCAGTAATTTATATCTTATACGAACACACTCTGATAACGGATGGGAAAGGAAAAAATATCGAATATCACTGAGACTCTCAAGAAGAACAACTACCTAAAGAACTTCATCAACAAAATCAACAATGATATTAAATATGGTCGATAGCGTATTCTGAAAGCATGGACCCCAACAGTTGTCATTCCAAATAGAGCGGAGACGTCAGGCGATATCAGAAGAGTACTCAATCAGCTTGACATCAGAGTTTCCTTCGAAACATCAGACACTGCGAAACAACCTTGTCCATATTAAAGACCAAATCCCTAAAGATTTTCTATCCAATTGTGTCTATAAAATAAAATGCTCGGAATGTGATGTGATCTACATCGGACAAACATCTCGAGAAATCAAAATCAGAAGGAATGAACACCGTAGGGCATCTCTTCGACCACCAAGAAATCCAATTAAACTAGAAAAGCTTGAAAAATCATCAGCCATAAGTCTACACACTATAGAATCAGGTCGCAAAATTAATTAATGATGAAATCCTGCATGCAATCAAACAAAATCCCTACAAAACCAATACTTCAAAATATTGAAATAATCCAGAGAAATTTTAGAAATCACAGGGAACGTCTAACATCAGAAGCACTTCATATCAAATCGAGTCCAAGTTGTTTGAACCGAATAGGAATGATGGAATAAAACAGAATTTTACCAGGTTACAACACCTCGCTTCCTCATGAAGTGGCAAAATCAACACGAATGTGATAAGTAATTTCATTATGTAAACACATGCTGCGTTCAGAATTCTATACACTTATCAAATCCAACAATCTACACTCGGTTTTGTTATCTCTACCAATTGACCAACATGACAACGTCAAAATTAACCCATGATGACTAAGTTGTCATATATATGCATATATTGAGATTTTGTAAATTCTGGTTTAATAATACTTTTATAGGGCTATTAGCATTAAATAAAGAAATGTCAGTAAAAAAATGTCGTTTGGTTTTTCATTCATTGGGAAATACAAAAAATACTTTTATTATAATGAATTTATATCTTACCTTATTGCTCGGTGCGATCAAATAACTCGGCACAGTGTTCATTTCATCAATCCATCCTGGTGTACCGTCTAATTCTCCATTTGTTTCTCCATTTGACAAAATACTATCTGCTGGAATTTCACTAGGCGCTAATAACCAAGAATAAATAGGACACATATAAAGATGTAAACCAAATTACCAATTTTCCAAGCACTTGTTAAAGGTAGCAAAATACAGTGGATAAATGAAAGTAAAACAAAGAGGATGTACCAAGTAGAGCTATTATTCATGATGAAATATTTCGTTAATTAATTTCCGGAGTTAATGTTTTCCTTTTCCAAAAACCAAAACTGATTTATACTTCAATAATGTGTTACATTACGTTTCCTTTTTTATGATTGGTAGCTACTGACAAATAAATGTGACTGGCCAATTACCTTTCAGAAGCGAAAGACAGTTTATCAGTGTAATTGAGTTAACAAATAATCTTAAATTAAGTGAAATGCAAACAAAAGATGGCTTAGTATAAGTTTACACTACATGTAAATACACATATGAAGATAATAGGTTAAGGTTAAGGTAAATAAAGCTGTTGTTAAAAAAAAACATGAGAGGGGTTTCCTTCGGTAGACTAATGCTTAATGCCGTACAATGACGATCATACTTTTAATTAAAACTTGTTCTACAGTAAAATTTCGAGAGGTAACCTTCGACACCAGATTCTTTTGCATTATCACCTTACTTAATGATTTTCTTTTAAGCAAACTTTTTAACATTCTTAATCTGTTTAATCAGTAATTAACTTTTCAAACTAAACATATCTTCGGAAAATTATTTAATTTTGGGAAGAATCAAGTGCAGTTCTTTGCATGATATTGGAATCAGACATTTTTCGTTTTACGATTAAGACTGAACAGCTCATATTTCGAACTAAATACCAAACCATTACAGATTGATTGACAATCAAGTGTTGTATCCCTACACTTAGCTTCTTTGTGAAAGAACTAGGGTGATCTAAACCTGATTAAATATTCTTTTGAAAGTACATTGACTATTATTTGTTAGTCATCCGGAAAGCATTTTTGTTACAGTGTGAACTAGACTACTATTTGTCTTGCGATAAATGTGATTACCTTTCATTTCTAAGTTCACAAAATATACTTTTTATTAAAATGATTAGTTTATAATATAGCCTTCTTCAGTCTGCAGTTGTCATAGTAATCGATAAGCGTTTCAAACTATTCATAACCCGTTCATCTTCTTTTCTTTTCTACAAATTGCGTACTTTTGATTTGTAGTAGTAAGAATGACTCAGTATGTGAATAAATTCAAAAACTCTAACCTATAGACTATTATTGTATTTTGCAAAATGTTGAGTTGAAATGGGGACGTCGAACTGGTGACAGACGCGGTAATCACGAGTATCGCTTGTCTACACCAAACACGTACATAATGGCTAATCGATCTCTCAGCCTGCAAATTAAGCGACAGCAAACAAATGACAAGACGGGAAAGTTAGTATATTTATACAATAACGTAAAATTAAAAAAAATCACTGTCGATGTGTTACTCAGTCTGTAATCATGATCAATAAAATAGTGGGCGTACTCTATGTAGACCAATTCTAATTCGGCTATCTCCAGACTGGACATTGATCACCATATCAACTAATTATGATATAACACATATTTTAGATTGGACACTAATCAGGAATTAGTGTAATGTATGTATGTGTGTGGTTCTATCTTTGGTGCAGACTGAATTCTGTCAATCAAGTTTGCAATGTAGCCACCATGCTAGGTGGCTCGCGGCTCACTGTAAATTGTTGGCATTAGATGGTTGGAGGCAATCGGCAGGAAGCCTTGGATCTAGGTTTCGTGCTAGTTGGCACTCACCAGTCACCAAGACGTATGTGCAATCTTGAAGGAACTCATGTCCATTGTGAGATAAGAATCCGTGTCACCCAGTGCTGCAGTTAGAGATTTTGCCACTTTCAATAATTCCCTTTACAACCACTGTGCTTACTTTAGCTCCTAGAAAATATGATTTTTCTGATTTAATAAAACAGTACTCAAATACATCAGAATTATCTCTTAAATTTGATATCAAATTTTAATTACTTAGCATTATTTAATAAGTAATCAGTTCACAATAGGAAAAAAACTGCATTTTTAAATTCACTTTGGCTAAGGAATGATCTGAGTGAACAAGGTTTGATATAAGTAGTTTCATAAAATTTGTAATAGCTTTTACCACACCAGAGTGAAATTCTTCAAATTTTAATTTTAATCCTGCTGGTGATATATATATATATTTATCAGGTATACTATATTATATCTAAAAAGTGTCTTATTTATTACTTTTCATAAATGTGTGAGTTGCAGGATGGGGCAACATCTTCAGTTCTAACTTCAATATGAAGTGGAAGTTTAAGATCCTCCATGGGGTTGATAACTGTTCATCTTGGTGGCCTTGAGGGTGACGCGCTGTCTGTAGAGGTTTTCTTATCCTCTTGTTCACTTGCATAGGTACTGGTTATTCTTTCGACCTGATAAATGACCCGCTGTACAAGTGTATTCTTTTTACTGTTCCATGAATCTGATCAATGTAAGTGTGTCTGTTCATTTCAGATTCATTAAAGCACCCAGATTCAAAAAATTCTCTGGCATTTTCCTTTGTCTATAACTTTTCCAGTTTGCTAACATTTAAAACCTGGCTACTGTGACAATAAATTTGTTGATATTCAAGCATTTTGAACACAGGGATTTTATTTTTTTTCTAAATTAGGCAAGATTCACTCTTGATGTTTGATATATTACCATTCATAAGTTCTGAATGTTTTGTTCAAAAGTGTAATTTCTTGTCACTTTTAGTTTCACTCGAACTAGTGATTGTAATTTTGGAAAATAAATCTTGAAGATTCTCTGTAACACATTTCTTGGTGTTCGAGATATTCTTTCAAAATTAAAAAAAAATAACTGAGAACAAATTCTGCCTTTTGTACATCTATTCATTTGTATTGTATTATGTGCTGTCCATTATTTTTTTAAGATCCTTATCTTCAACAACAAACCGAATAAAAGTCAGGATACCTAAGAGTTTTCTTACACAGAATTATGTGGTGATAAGCAATAGTGCAGCTGCTGATATTTAACCTCAAAGATGTTTAACAATATAGTAGTTTACTTTTTACTTATTTGTATATTTAGATATAAACAAAGTCTTGAGCCAAAAAGAAGGAATGTTGTATAAACTTTTACGCATTTTTCCTCTATGTTATGCCAAGTGTAATCACCAGTATTCAAGTTTAGCAATAAATAGATAAATCTAAAGTGATCTTGCGTCTTTCTGAACCACCTCTCAGGTTGCATACTGATCTACTCATTTAATAAAGCGAACAGTTATTCCAAACAATTTACTGCATATACTTGAACATCCAGTAGATATTTGACGCGTTAAGATTGAAATCATTTATAAAGACATCTGCCTATGACTTTCACAGTTAGGTGAAATTCATATTAGCAATAAAGCATACTGACAAGCTTTTTCTAAAAGACATTGAAATAATCATTGTGTTTGGCGCTGTTCTTAATTAAGTGATATCCATACTTATGCTGGTGAAGATGTGACACATTGGTTCATGTACTTGACTACAGGTGCTTGAGTTTAAGTTTTAAATCCTGCTCCATCTGTTTCAGCCTAAGCGACTGGATCATAGTATCAGCCTTCCCATAATAAATGTGCCCAATAGACTAATACGTGAAAACTCCCCTCCGGATAAATGAGTTCGAAAGTTAACTGTTAACTAAGGTCTTGAAAAAGGTGAGCGGTAGAGACCTTTTTGCAAATTTCAAATACCATGAACATTAATGAATTTGAGAAATTTAAAAAATTAGGAGGGAGTTCACTCAACAAACAGTAGAGGGTGTTTCTTAAGCAGAAGAAAGAAAAAACTGACATTGTTTACTACTGACAAGAATAAAGTGCACAAACAGTTTCTTGATGAGACTTAGGTTTGAAATGAGAGAAAACACGGTTCAAAATTTAATGAGATAGTCACCTACCTAAAAATTAAATGTATTACCTCTGGTGTTAAAATGATATAAGATTCAGTAAATCAATGTCAATCGGCTGAACGAACAGTGTAAACCGGTAAAGAGGTAGCAAAAGAATCTTGAATTAAGTTTTAAAAAGCCAGAAATAATATCACTGAAGCAGTTGTGAAGTGATTACTATAACTGATAAGGCAATTTCACAAAGAGTCAAACATTTTTTTTTTTGGTTTTTTTTTGCTTTGGCAAATTTAACAAATATATTCAAATTAAGAAATCGGTAGGCACATCTTTTAACATAACTAAAAATTTTTATTTTGACTTCATGCTCCGCACAAAACCATTTTTAGATGAATAAAGATCATTCGAAATAGTGGTAGTTAACCTAACAAGTCTCTCAGAGTAAGATTCATACAAAATCGTGACTGAACCCTTCTGGTGCCGATTGATGATTGCTCAAAATTAACTCACTTTTTTCAAAATAATTAGTTCCTATATGTGTAGGAAACTCAGTCTTACACACAAACAATTTGTCAGTATCGGATATAAAATTGTTAAGTAACAGTTCAAATTGCTAACTTTCTCATTTGCATATCATGAAGGAGACTGATAAGAAAGACGTCAAAAAAATATTTATGTAGGAAATTTTAAATAGTAGTTAGATAAACGAATGGATAGATTTGCATAAACGAAAGTGATTTTAAATCACATCTCCTGGATTCCTCCGAACCGTCTTCATTATTTAGCAATCTGTATTTCCCTACAAAATTTAAATAATGACTCCACGACTTTATCTAACCAACCTTAACTTTATCCCAATTATCCTCTGATGAAAATAATACGCTGACATATATATATATATATCGGCAAATAAATGTTTGGTGTTTCATGAGAAACCTTCTGCTTTGCTTTTACGTTATACACGCAGTAGTTCCATCATTTTGTTTGCCGGACAGAAGCAGTCACAGACCTTTCATGTAGTAAGATAGAGGACACTGCTATGCAGTATGTAACTCCTATAATCGGTAGGTATGATGACTTATTGTTATGAGAATTACTGATGAAATAAACTAAGGTAGGTCCATACGTCATCACAGGGACCAAGTCCTACTCATCCGTCTTCTGAAGACCGTTTTGAAAGATTAAAACTGTTTTTCGCAAATGCATTAGTAATCTTATAATGATTTCCTAATTTATTAACAAAAACCTAAAGCATCACAAATTACTTAGTTCAACAAAGGAAATCACTAAAATTAGTTCATTTTAAAAAAGTTGCTTATTCTTCCTTAATTACTAAATCTTCTCCCTCTAGATGTTAGGAAATGTTATTACAATGAGCTACGATCAATAAACAAATTACTTGACATTGTTAATAGGAGATTACAAATTATTTATGTAACTGGGTGACATAATTGTCATAAAATCACTCAAATAAACATGATAACGCTGTCTATCTGACGAATATTATTCAATAAATGAAGTCAAAATGATAATAATAATAACATTCAATAATAATAGGATGACCAAGATTCAACAACTTTCATAAAAGAACTACTTTGACTATCAATCCGACTACCTTGGCAAGATCATCACATGAATTTCCTTCACTTTTCAATTATTAGTCCAATTCAGTAGTATTCTAAAAAGAGAGCGGTGACTCCTCAAATGAAACAGAACAATGAGTAAAACTGTGTCTATCCTGAAACTATTTAGAGCAGAGACAAGACATAAGGTGTATCTTTCTCATTATGAATATAAAATCGAGAGAGACAGCAGCTTCCACCAGTTAATGAAAGTTCAAAGTAACATGCTATCGATTATTGCCTCAGTGACTGGCTGTGACCTGGCTTTTAAGTACATGTGATAGTCTTAATCTTGATTACACAGTGAAAAGCGAGTGTGTTCTGATGATAAAACTAAAATATAATCCTGAAATGTAATAGGAGACATTGTGAGACTTAACAATGCCGTGCAATTATTCTAGACATTTCTTACATATTTGTTTTATGTATGTATGTGTTAAGTCACTTCAATCCTCGTTCTTCAAATTGCTTAGCATTCGGATGTTTTGGATTTTGAATATTCATTTGCTATGCTTCACATAACCATTTGTTTGCTTAAGCCACTTCTCTCAATCAGCTTTATTCTTAGTGACTAGCTGTAATTCTTTACCTGTTATTATGTAGCTTAGTTCACTCGACAAAACTTGAAATCATGCGGAATGCTACTTTCTATAGTGTTTACGAATAAAAATGATTAACACATAAATGCTAAATACACTCAAGAAAGTAAAGATTAATTCTAAGCTGTCATTTATGTCTTCTTTGTTAACTTTCTTACTACTGGTTGATTAATTCAAAGAATACATGCCCTAAGAGTTAATCATACTCTGTTTGCAGGGTGTAGCAGACATGAATACCGAAACCATATATCTAGAAATAAGGAATACTTTTGTTTCCCTGATACGTAGATTGATTTCATGTGGTTTGAGGAGTGCAAAACAGAATTATATAAATAAGCCTTTTGAAGAGTACTTATTTATATCAATTGAATCTTGAATTTTGGCTATTTGTATTATGGTACCAATAAAAGGCAAATGGAGAAATATTATGAATCTGTAGTTATTATGCTCTGTTAGCATTAAACGTGTATGAAAACAACGTAAATCTTAAGAGACACTCTCAAACAGCTCAAGAATCAAGTTTTATTTTAACTTTCTCATCAGAAAAATCTCTCCTTACTGGAGGTGCTTATCTAGTAGGTCTAACTGCAAAGCTTGAGTGAAGATAACATTCCATAATTTTCACTTCACAGTGTTGAATTAAAAGTCAGAAGGAGTATTTGTTAACCTAAAAATTGAAGCGGTGGATTGTCTGAGTGGAAAAACATCTAAACAATATCTACTCACACAATTTTGATTATGAAGCTTTGAATATCATTCCTCAATGAGACAATTCAGCAAACAGAATATTTAGAACTGAGTGCTGTGGTGGTTGACAATTTCTATCTCTGTATTGTTTCAATACTTACTGTTGATTGTTAATATGTTTCTTATATGAATTGCATAATAATTCCGGTAAATACAAATTCCTGATTTCTGCCCTCTCTGTGTTTTGTTTGGATTCGTGTAATTCGGTCATCTCGAAATACTAATATTGCGATTACAATAAATTACTACAGCGCATACACATATTCTATTGAATGCAGTCAAATCACTGATGTACATTTTGCTGGTTTCTTGACACATTATTTATCGTTTGAAAGATGTCCTAGTGATGCCTACTTTTTTTTAATCCAACCATCACCTGTTGGTAAACTCTGAGTCATATAGGACACTCAAAAATACTGTAGAAGCAACATAAATGCATTGGAAATAGGCTGAAATAATCAGTGAGAGATGAAATTTTATTACATTCTGAAGAATCCTTATGTATGAATGGTAGAGTTGTTACTTCTTCGGCATTGTGATATGCTGTATTAATTGGTTTTTCTTCTATACACCTGTCATGCCTAACAACCCGGTTGATGAGATCTGATAGTGACAATATTAGAAAAATAAAGAGTTATAAGTTTTCAGACCATAGATGTTACGAATTTCCTGGAGTAATTTGAGTGCCGAGTCAGACTGAATCATTATTAATTATTTAAAATAAACCCAGCATGTTTAACAAAAAATCAAAACAAGATTTTTCTGAACGTTTTTGACTATATATTTTGATGATTAATAAAATCTGAGTAATTCTGTTGAAGAAGCTGTGGCTTACACAGCGAAACGTCTAGGGAAATATTGTTTAGATTTTTTCTTCAACACGCTGGGATTATTTTTAAATAATTCAGAATAAAGGGTTGTTTTAACTATATGAGTAGCCAGAATACGTGAACAAAATTGGCTACTTCTTATCTGTGTTATACTACAAGTTAGGAATAGAGGAAAAGAGCATCGGTGAACGCGGAAATAGGCATCACCAATTGCTTGGGTAATGAGACGTTTACACAGGTATCGTTTCGGTACTAAAATCCACACTGTTACTGATTACCAGACTTTTAGATTCACTTGCCATCCAGAAAAATCGTTGAATAGGTTATTTACTACCATCTTTCAGAGATACAATTAAGAACTAAGTACATACAAATATAATATTGAAAGCCTTCAATATGCTGATTGCTTTGCAATTAATAGTGTTCTCTGAGCTGGTTGGTTTAGTTGCGGAGCTTTCGTCGTCTTTCTGGACGACATCTTCAGCGCAGTATTTAGCATAAAGTCAAATGATTTAAAATCTTCATGAATGATGATACAATTGCGTCTCCTGGTGACAAACCATCTTTACATGTGTATTGACCGTTTTCTATTGATTGGGATTTTAAACTTTCTGGTCACCTGATTTACTTTTTATTAGTTGATATATTTCATCTATATTAACGTGTTTATTAATGACATTTTCGTTTGAGTACCAGGCTTCTAAGAATTCCCTGGCACATTTGGTGTTTCCTTTGTCTAAGATTTTGATATTATCCCAATCAAATTGATGTCCATAATTGTCTGTATGCATTGACACTAAAGAATATATATCATGTCTTTTCACGGCTGATTTGTGTTCTTGGATTCTTATTCGAAGGTGACGACCGCTTTGGCCGATGTAATGCCTATTACAGTTCATACAATTTATTTTTTAATTGGTATTAATTTTATCTCCTTTTTCTATCGGGTCTTTTGGTTTGCATAAGATCGAATTAAGTGATTCGGCGGGTTTGTGTGCTACATCTATATCAAACGGTTTCATTATTCTAGCCGTTATTTCAGAGATATTTCTGATGTATGGTAGGATGAATTTCTTTTTGGTCTTTGGTGATGGTTCTTTGTTGGTGCTTTGATTCGATTTTAAACACTTGCTGATAAAATTTTTCGGATAACCATTCTTCTTGAAGACCGTTTGAAAGTATTTGTCTTCCATTCTTTTCAACCCTGGTGTACTACAATGTGCTTGAACTCTTCTAAACAATGTCTGCACACAGTTTCTTTTGTGAGTAATTGGATTATTGCTAGTATAGCTGAGTATTTGGCCTGTGTGCGTTGATTTTCTATATACTTGTGTTTCTAAATTTCCTGTGTTGGTTCTCCTGATTAAGACATCTAAAATGGCATTTTGTTATCTAATTCTTATTCTCTTGTGAATTTGATGTCTTCAGATATGTTGCTCATTAATATATGGGTATATTCTAAATCGATTCACTTAATTATTACAAATGTATCATCAACGTAACGTGCCCAGATTTTCGGTTTAATTATAGGTAGAGCTATTAATTCTAATCTTTGCATAACGGCTTCAGCTATTAATTCTGATATGGGCGATTCCATTGGTGTTCCATTTATTTGCTCATATATTTGAGTATTGAATTGGAAGTATGTGTAGAGTCCTCAAAAATAAACTTATCCAAATTTTACTACTATGTAAGAAATGAACATATTGTACACTACTTTGTTTTAACCATAAACTCAGTACTTTGAACTTTACCTCGGGTTTCGAATAAATATATAGTTCTGACTCCGACTCACCGTCTTCTCCACCGTCTCAACTGCCGTCGATCAATTATAACAAACTGCTTTCTATCTCAAATTTTTGCAGGAGCACCATAGTTTCTTCCTACGTACTTTGGTCGACCTCTGGCAACGTCAACATTGGAGAATTAGTACTAAAGCAGTCTTCCCGCAGCGCCTCTGGAGTCTATTACGTTTATTGTGGATTTTGGATCTTTGTAAACCTAAGTAACGAAACTTTAATATATTCTTCCCGTAACTAAACTGATTTGGTATTTTATTTTCTATTTGAATTTGGGTAACTAAGGTAACAGAGTAAAAGGTCCACCACAATAATTGGTGAGCCCGTTTCAAACCCTTTTTTATGGTTAACCCGTTTTCGAACATTTTTATTTCGATAGTTAACTCGTTTTGAACTTTTTTGTTGCTATTTTGGCCTTATAAACTCTCATTGCTTTAATTTTTGTTACCACAAGTTTTGCTATTTTGTATATCTCTATACTTAAATATTTTTTGACAATGGCTCCACCTGAACGTACCACTGTTGCCGAAGAAGGTAATAAAGGCGAAGGGACACAGAACTCCGCTGTTAACGCCTTGACGGATTTAAGACTACCTCAATTTGATCTGGCTGAACCACGTGTCTGGTTCACAATCATTGAACAGTTGTTTGCAGCTCGAGGTATTACGTCGCAGATTGCCATATATGGTTGCGTACTAGCAGCAATACCCACGAAAGTACTACGAGAGGTTATCGATGTCATAGACAACAAACCTACAGACTCTCAATATGACAAACTAAAAGCTGCACTCATCCAGCGGACCACCCTCTCTGATGAGAAACGTATACAACAACTACTTACTTCGTGTGATCTAGGTACAAAAGAGAGATCCCAACTACTTAGACATATGCGTCAGTTGATTGGATCACGCAAAGTAGATGAGTTAATTCTACGTCAGATGTTCTTACAACGTTTACCACAAAACGTTCAACAAATCCTAACAATATCTTCTAGGACGACAGACCTTGAAGAATTAGCTAAGATGGCAGACGATATCATGGATGTGTTATCAAATAATGGCATAAATAGCGTGTCTACAGAGGCAGTACCACCAAGCCCTTCCACATCTATGAAGGACGCACCAATGTTTTGGTTACTTTCCCAGTTAACATCTCAAATGCAAGACTTACGACTGGAAGTGTCTGAGCTTCGAGCACAAAGGAACCAGTCATATACGGTATCCAAGCAACGGCGATCAAGATCTAGACGACGTTCTAGAACACCGTCTCAAAGCCGTAACATTTGTTGGTATCATAGGAGGTATGGGCATAATGCCCTGAAGTGTGTTCGACCGTGCATGTACAACAGTGGTAACTCAACTCAGGGAAACTCCCCAGCCAGACAGTAATGGCGACGGCTGTTACTGGCAATCACCCCAGTCGCCTTTTCTATGTGAGGGATTTGACTACCGGCACATTATTCCTGGTAGATACAGGCGCCGAGGTCAGTGTTATTCCCCCGTCACTATCCAGGCGATCAGCCAAAATACCTGGGAAACTTTCACTCCGTGCTGCCAACCAAACCAACATACAGACGTATGGCGAACAGTCAATGATTTTAAACCTAGGATTACGCCGACGTTTCACATGGATCTTCATAGTAGCTGACGTACGTCACGCTATACTAGGTGCAGACTTCCTAAGTCACTTCAATCTGTTGGTTGATATCAGCAAGAAAAAACTGATTGACAATTGCACACAACTCAAGATCCACGGTATTACATGTGATTACTCTGTTCATAGTATTTGCATAGAAAAGCCGGAGAGTGAAATGTTCTCTACTTTATTGCAACGATTTCCTAAAATCCTTAAACCGTCATACAACGTCGAAGATATACATCATACAGTTACCCATAAGATCATCACAACAGGACAACCTGTGAAGGCACGTCCACGACGGTTACCACCCGATAAACTAGCAGCAGCTAAGTCGGAATTTGAACATATGATGCAGCTAGGCATCATACGACCATCTAACAGTCCATGGTCTTCACCTTTGCATATGGTACCTAAAACTAATCACGACTGGCGACCATGTGGAGATTATCGCGCTTTGAATAACGCTACGGTCCCAGACCGTTATCCTATACCTCATCTCCACGACTTCTCCTTGACGTTACATGGAAAGACCATTTTTACTAAAGTTGACTTGGTCAGGGCATATCATCAAATACCAGTCGCTCCAGAAGACATTGCAAAAACAGCAATTATCACGCCTTTTGGATTATTCGAATTCTTGAGAATGCCTTTCGGACTAAAGAATGCCGCTCAAACATTTCAGCGTTTTATGGACCAAGTTACCCAAGGTCTTGATTTCGTCTTTGTATATATCGACGATGTCTTAATTGCCAGCTCATCGATGGAAGAACATATGGAACACTTAAGCCTGTTATTTCAAAGGTTTGAACAATTTGGAGTTGTTATCAATCCAAAGAAATGTATTTTTGGTTCCCCTTCCATTGAATTCTTAGGACATCGAATAACTGCCGAAGGCATCAGACCTACCGAAGATAAGATAAAAACTATTAAGAACTTTCCCGAACCTGATTCCTTAAAGAAACTTAGACGTTTTCTCGGGATGTTCAACTTCTACCGACGTTTTATTCCATCATGTGCCTCCATAGTTCAGCCACTGACCGACCTACTTAGATGCAATTCGAAGAAATTTCAGTGGTCTGAAGAAGCAAAAGCAGCATTTAATAATGCAAAAGATGCCTTATCCAACGTTGTAATGTTATCTCACATCAACCCAGAAGCTTCACTCATTCTATGTACAGATGCATCGCAGGTAGCAGTGGGAGCAGTTTTACAACAAAAGTTCAATAATGACACCACTCCACTTGCTTTCTTCTCCAAGAAATTGGAACCTGCGCAAACTCGTTACAGCACTTTTGGCAGAGAACTGTTAGCCATCTACCTAGCAGTGAAACATTTCAGCTTCTTACTACAAGGTCGACATTTTACTATCTTAACCGACCATAAGCCTCTTTGTTATGCTTTCACCACTTCGTTGGACAGACACTCTCCGAGAGAAGCCAGACAACTGGATTACATCTCACAATTCTCAACAGACATCCAGTTCATCAAAGGAGATTCCAATATCGTAGCCGATTCTTTGTCTCGATGTGACGTTAATCACCTTCTATCTTCGATAGATATTAGCTTAGACAATATTGCCAAGCTGCAGAAAAATGACGCCGAACTTCATACTTGTAGACGAAACTCCTCCCTACAGTTGCAGGATGTACCTATTCCCCTGTCTGATACAACTATCGTCTGCGACGTTTCAACGGGCGTTCATAGACCTTTTGTTCCACTAAGTTGTCGAAAACCTTTGTTTGAACATCTACATTCATTGTCTCATCCTGGAATACGTGCTACAGTCAAGTTGATCAGCGAGCGTTTCGTTTGGCCCAAGATGAACTCCGATATTCGGAAATGGGCCCGCCAATGCTTGCAATGTCAAAGATCCAAGGTACATCATCATACCGTCACACCTCCAAAGCAGTTCAATTTACCGGATAGACGATTTCAACACGTGCATATAGATATTATTGGACCATTACCGCCATCCAGAGGGTTTACTCATATACTCACTGCTATTGATCGATTTACCCGATGGGCTATTGCTTGTCCGCTCAACGACATATCTGCAGAAAATAACGCTTTCGTTTTCTCAGATCGTTGGGTGTCAAACTACGGAGTACCAACAACTATTACAACAGACCGAGGAGCTCAATTTCAATCAACTCTGTTTCGAGAGTTTACGAGACTTCTTGGAGCGAACCATATCTCCACTACAGCTTATCAACCTGCAGCGAATGGTCTGGTGGAACGCTTCCATCGACAACTGAAAAGCTCCCTAATGGCACAAGCTGACTCATCTAAGTGGAGTGAACACCTACCATTATTTCTTCTCAGTATCCGATCAACTGTCAAAGAAGATTTGGGATGTACACCAGCTCAACTTGTGTATGGTACTACCCTCACATTGCCTGGTCAGTTAGTTCCGTCTAATGATTCCAATGATGTAAATATCTCTGACTTCACCAACCGCCTTGTGCGTTGGTGGTATAGCGGTTAGGACGCTCGCCGACCATGCATATGGTCCGGGGTTCGACCCCCGGCCGGCGCACTCCTTTACCTCACTGAGCCAGAAATAATCCTGGTAAAGAGGAAAGGTTGGGCATGAGGCTAGCAACCCCATCCTGTAAAAAAAAATTAAACACTGCTACAGAAACTTCAAGCCACTAACTTGGAGCCCTATGTTCCACTGGGAACGTGAAGGAAAAATTATTTATTATCACCAACCGCCTTACCCATCAGATGCTTCAGCTTCGACCAGTAGCCCCTCGCCAATCACTTCAGAAAGCTCACGTTAACAAGAATCTACTCACTAGCAAATTTGTATTTGTTCGCGTCGATGCCATTAGAAAAGGTTTACAACATCCATATGAAGGTCCTTTTCTAGTACTTAAACGCACCGATAAATACTTCACGCTGAACAAACATGGTAAACCGGAGACTGTTTCTATTGATCGTCTTAAACCAGCGTACACCGACAGCGAATATGAAACACTAGCAACACCTGCACCAATAAACAATGAGAAAGTCAATGCAACTCCAACTCTCCCGCTCTTCACACTACCCCCTGTACAGACACGCAGTGGGCGGCAGATCTGTAAACCTGCCCGCTATGTTCATTTTATTGACTGACGTAAAAAAAGTACGTAACCTCATTTAGAAATTCTTCTCATTACTATTGTTGTAGGCATTCATTTCATTATAACCATAAATATTTATTAGTATTATTGTTTGCTGTTTGTTAACTGTACTGCAACCACACACATTCACCAAGTATATGTATATATCTATTTATATATGAATTTCGCAAATGCTAACGAACATGTCATGGTTTATTATGTACATAAATTTTTTATTTAAAATTAAAACAAGTTTTGATTTTTTTAAATTCCTGAATCATGCATGCATGTGCTAAACTTTATACGACACGGATGCATTCCATACATCCTGACCAAACTTTGTATCCTTATTATTGTTGCTGTTATTTTTTGTTATCCTTATTGTTGACATTATCCATTATTTATATTGCTTATATTCATGTAGTCGTCCACGAGGACAGTACTGATGGTCCTCCGGACCTCTAAGAGGGGGAGCCGTGTGGAGTCCTCAAAAATAAACTTATCCAAATTTTACTACTATGTAAGAAATGAACATATTGTACACTACTTTGTTTTAACCATAAACTCAGTACTTTGAACTTTACCTCGGGTTTCGAATAAATATATAGTTCTGACTCCGACTCACCGTCTTCTCCACCGTCTCAACTGCCGTCGATCAATTATAACAAACTGCTTTCTATCTCAAATTTTTGCAGGAGCACCATAGTTTCTTCCTACGTACTTTGGTCGACCTCTGGCAACGTCAACATTGGAGAATTAGTACTAAAGCAGTCTTCCCGCAGCGCCTCTGGAGTCTATTACGTTTATTGTGGATTTTGGATCTTTGTAAACCTAAGTAACGAAACTTTAATATATTCTTCCCGTAACTAAACTGATTTGGTATTTTATTTTCTATTTGAATTTGGGTAACTAAGGTAACAGAGTAAAAGGTCCACCACATATGTTGTAAGGAATCATTTTATGAGTTCTATCCAAGTTGAACATTGCGTTTTTATGTTTTCATCACTATGGAGTAATTGTTACACAGTTCTGAACTAATTGAAGTATATAATGCTGTTACATCAAAGGACACCATCATTTCATTGTCTTCTACCTGAATGTTTTTGATTTTCTGTAAAAATTGGATTGACGAATTGATAGAATGGTCGCATGATTCTGTTAGGTAATTAAACTTCCTGAAAAGTTCTTTAGATAGATAATATGTTGGTGTTCCTGGAAGCGAAAGGATTGGTGGTAAGGGTATGTTTTGTTTGTGTAGTTTTGGTCTACCATAGAATCGAGGTAAAATAGGTCCGTTAGATCTCATTAGCCATTGACCTTGTTCTGCAATTTGTCCTGATTTCGTTAGTTTATTTGACGTTGTTCTGATTTTTTTATCGAATGTTTGTATAAGGTTTTTGTAAATTGTTGATATACATTATTATCTTTGAGTAAATCCTCTGCTTTCTTTATGTAGTCTTCTGTGTCCAGGATTACTGTTATTCTTCCTTTATCAGCCGGTAGAATAACTATATCTTTTCTATTCTTTAGTTTCTTCAACCAGCTCAGAGAACACTATTAATTGCAAATCATCCACCGGAGTTACAAATCTTTTCTATTTTACTGATTGCTTTCCACTTCTACTTTAACCTGTGGATGAAATTCAAATGATAGAATGCACTGAAGAATATTTTAGAAGCATTAAGAATACCACCAATGCAGGTTGGAATATTCAGTTTAAAAAGAGATTTCCAGACTTCTATAAGCAAAGAGATAAGATCTCACTGAATCTTAATGATTCTTACGTTTGAATGACAGAACCAATATATACCTGACATTAAGACCTGCTCTGCTAGATAATTTCCATTCAGTTCATCTAGAAGCTGATAAGGTAAATCACTATTAAGCTTAACATACCAGTGGCGATACCAGTGAGGAGATAAAAGGGGTCTTCTAGTCTAAAATTTGGGCACTGTGGTATAGTATAACTCCATTATAGATAAGATTTTATTTTGATAAATCACAGTGTTATACAGTAATATTAATATTATAGTATTATTATTATAATTATATCAAGTCGGGACTTGATATAATTATGCGCAATAGTTTGTGTCCGAAACGTCATCAGTTAATATTACTGTATAACACTGTGTGGTTTATCAAAATAAAATCTTATCTATAATGGAGGTCCTCTAGTAGTCAGAGTGTATCCATGATAAGGCATTAAATTCAAAGAAGAGAATTAATCATCCTAGTTTTGTCTAGTGGGAACAAATACGTAGTGAACAGATGAAACTGATTACGTCTGTTCTTAGAAATGCAGAGAAATTAAGTATCACCCCTAACATTACCTTAGTGATCTGGTTAGGGTCTGAAGCAAGGTAAATGGTGAATATTTCTGCACTATTGTGAATGATTTTCAGCTATGTAATACAGTCTCCAAAAGTATTTTATTAGCGATCTAACAATAACAAGCGGGTAGACTAAACATCCCTAACTGGTTTAGACAAAAAACTAAATTACTTCCATTGATATTGTGGTGACTCTAAAGAATAGCGGCCCAAACCGAAACGACCTTCGAACAAAAAGTGACCTTGGGCAAGGAACCAGCTGACTGTATCATTTTCGGAAGTAATCATGGATGTTTTCGATTACTGTTTGGCTAACGGACTGATAGCTTTGTCGAAAATTGGCCAATGCGGAGGAGTTATGCATATACAAAAATACACAGAGGCCATTGATGGCTTTGTATACAGATGTATTGAGTGCCGAAGGAGGAAATCGGTTCGAGGTTTGTCGTTGTTTTTTAGTTTACAGATCCCTTAGGAACTTTTCTCTCAAGGTCTAAACTACCTTCGACGAAAATTTTAATGATCTGTAACTTCTGGGTCCTGAAAAGAGCATTCACAGCTACAGCTTATGAAACAGAAAATTCAGAGGTATCAGCAGTGCAATGGTACAACTACTGCAGAGATGTTTCCTCCTGGAAAATGAACACCTTGACTCAAGTTCTCGGAGGAGTCGGCAGCATAGTCCATATTGATGAGACTGTATTTATAAAAAGGAAATACAACCGCGGGAGATTACAAGCAAACCAGCAGTGGATACTGGGTATCTACGACACGACACTGCGCAAAGGGTATATAGAGGCGATTCCTAATCGCAGTGCAGCAGTATTAGTGCCTATTAATAAGCGTTTGGTGTTGCCGGGGACGACTATTCATACAGATGAATGGAGCGAATACCGTCAATTATCGAATCATGGCCATGATGAATGTACCCGGGTACATTCATCATGTTGTTAATCATACGGACGGTTTGCGGAATCCTTTGGATGGAACCCACACCAGTTCCATTGAAAGTTTTTGGAGTCGTCTAAAAAGACGTATAATAGCGGTTAATGGATCGAGAAATCCCATGATTTACAGTTACCTGGATGAATTTATAAATTCATTTTTGCGTTAAAAAGTCGTTTCGGTTTGGGCCGCTATTCTTTAGAGTCACCGATATTGTTTTGCCTGGACATAACAGGTACTATCTATCGCTAATGCCTAAATGTAATCCCAGTCGTCAAGGTCTGATCTGAAACAGAGAGCAAAGCGCACATTGGCAGAGAAATTACACAAGTATCGCGCGCTAATAGGAACGAATACTCAAGGCCAAGGATTTTATTTACAACCAATCATAATACAATTAGGCGAGGGAAAGGCTTCCCCTATTGGTCATCCCTCACATTGCCTTGGGCGACCAATCCCTGCACGTTACGTAGCCAACTTGGGATTAGACAAGCGCAGTTTAAATACTGGAAAACCGCCGGACTTACCATGTCTTACACTTCCTCCTCTCCCATAGGAGCAATTCTCGCAGTGCTAGGTGACTGTTACTCCAAGACTTGACTGAAGGGACGCTTGTTGCTGAAAAGGTTTTAATGAAATTTATGACTAGACTATGAGCGGAATTGGGATCCTGGATCCTACAGGTGCAGTCACTAAGTACCTCCACTACGGTAAATGATCCATCACAGCGTTTATGGAATTTAAGAGTCTTCTCATTTAGGTGGTGCCTCCTTTAGTAGCATTGTAACAACAGAAGACAAGGGCCAGGCAACAGATCGCTTATTAGCGAAATCAACACGTATTTATATATTTTCATGTAGATTATTATAGCTTATTCAGGCAGACAAACACAGTCTTCTCATTGGTTGTTTCTCTTCGTGACTGTTTCTTGAATGTCACATCATCTATATGTTAACTGTATCTGCCTACGTAAAGTCTGTTGTGATTGGTTGTTGAATCAGTCTTGTTCATATTTTCTCACGACCAATATTGGGGACATAAACATTGACGTAAATTAATGTCTACCAATTGGCTAGCAGCCTACTCTCACTACAGCATTACCTTGTCTCTTGACTCCACAGGTGATCCACATGCTTTCCTTTCATAGTATTCTTTCTGGCACCTCTGGTTTGTTTGAAGCTTATCCCTAGTTGCTTGGTGTATCTTTTCCAGGTTTAGCCTCGGTCTGGTTACGCATTCTGATGGTATCATTGTGTCCTCTCCTAATATGTTTCCAGTATCCAATATCGTTTTTACGCGCTAGTACAAACCAATTTGATTTCCTTGTGCTCGCTTCTTGATTGCAAGGTATAGGTTCCTGATCTTCGGTAAACTTCTGCGTAGCTTGTCCCGCCACTCGACTATAGTAGCTTTGGTTGACTCCAAAGGGAGTAGTGCTGGGATTAATTATATGTGGTTTGTAGTATGAGGTATGTTAAGACTGTTATTACTGTGATTGGAGTTGATCCTTTCTCCAGTTAGTCCTTCGGTATCGTCGACGAGAGAAAAGAGATAGTAATAATAATAATAGATATAATTAGTGAAGCTATTCAGACTAAGAGACAGAAACGGAAATAGGAAAGCGTAACAACAGTCAGCTCACTAAGTTTGAAGAATAATATATATGTATATATATATATATATATATCGGTAATAGTAATAATAATAATAATAACAGTAATTATAATATTAATAAGTTGTCAGGAGAGTAAGGCGGGAGAGAATGTAAAGAAGTAAAACGACGAGTTTAATTATCTACCCCTGATTCGTATATGCGATTTTAAGGAGATAGGCCATTTGGATGCAGTCCTTGTATCGCTGCATGGTTGTCCAGCCTTCGCCTAAAGGCGTCCAAAGACGGTGCCATAGCTACATCTGCCGGCAAGGAATTCCAGGGACGGCAAACCCGCAGTGAAAAGAAGTGGGAGCGCACCCGGGTCCTTGCCCTCTGGTGAGCTATCCTTCTGGGATTTCCACGTGAGAGCCTATACCTACTCAATGGCAGAACACCTTTGTTTGGGTGATTCTGGTCATTTGTTATTTTGTAGGCAGTAATCAAATCCCCCCTAAGCCGACGGTAACTAAGTGTTAACAGGCCTAATTTCTTCAGCCTTTCATCATATGGTTTGTTTCGGAGACCAACCACTCCTTTTGTTGCCCGTCGTTGGACTCTTTCCGAGAGGTTGGTGTCTCTTCTCAGCATTGGGGGTGCAATAATATTATGCACCTCAAGGTGTGGCCTGACGTATGTTTTGTACAACATTAGAAAGAGCTCAGGAGTGAGTGCACCTAACTGTCTATGCGTAAAGTGTATGACCGCATATGCCCTCGCTACATCCCCTGTGAAATTTACTCTTGTGTCCATTTTTTCCGTTAGAACTAGACCTAAGTCGCGTTCCGACGTTGTGCAGGACAAGCTTTCATTGCACAGGGTGTAACTTGCATTCTGCAGTCTACAGGTGCGCAACTTCGCTACTTTGCACTTTTCAGGTTGAAAGTCATGACATAGGCCACCGCCCAGTCTTCCAGAAGGTCCAGTCTTCCTGTAGCCTATCTGAGTCCTCCGGACACTTTATCGCCCTCCATATTTTTACGTCGTCAGAGTATAGGAGAGTCGGGCAGCTCAGAAGGCGTGGTAGATCATTGATGGAAATCAAAAGCATCAGTGGTCCTAGGATAGAACCCTGCGACACTCCTGATGACGATCTGTGCCAAGATGATCGAAGTCGATTGACCTTAGTGCAAAATTTCCTCCTGGCTGTTTGGTCTTTCAGCCATGACAGTGGTGGCTTACCTTTACTTGCCTGGCTTATTTCGTGTAGGAGAAGGTCATGGTGAACAGTGTCAAATGCCTTCTCAAAACCTAGGAAGACCACATGGACAGGAACATTCATATTCCAGCATGATGTCCAATCGTCCAAGGCTGATAGTAGGTTAGTAACGAAGGATCTGCCTTTTCTGAATCCATTTTGGGCTCCATGGAGTCTATTAGACCTATAAAGGTATTCCCTGATGTGATCGTCAATAATACTTTCCAGTTCCTTTGATACTACTGGGAGTAGAGCTACTGTTCTATAAATAGTAGCATTTTGCCTATCCCACGCTTGAAGATCGGAGAAAGGATGACTCTTTTCCTTTCCCTTGGCAGTTTCCCGAATCCAGTGAGTGTTGGAACAAGTTCCACAGGGGTCTACAGACAGCTTCGGCGCACTGTTTCGGAACAGATGGCCTGATGTCGTCATAACCTGGGGACTTCCCAGGTGTGAGTCACTGTAGCTTTCTTAGTACTATTGCGGGGTTTATTTGGGGGGTAGCCGCTAGGTCTTCCTCCTTTGAAATAGTAGTGCTACCATTTTGGTCCGTAACTGTAATATTTACATTGCTGTTTAGCTGTTTAGCGAAGGCTGAACTGAATGTTTCAGCCATCTCCAGACTAGTGAGATATTTACCGTTTGGGCCTACTAAGGTGCATGCCCCTTGGTTTGTCGGTTTTCTTTCCGACATGAATCGGTACAAGTTTTTAGGGTTTGATAGGAGTTTTTAGCAAGGTTAGCCTGGAATGACCTCCTGACGCTCGAGTTGCGCTGGTTCCTGAGTTCCAGTTGTGGTCTGACTCTTGGATACGCGCCGTCTAAACCAAGCCGTTCGTTTTGCTTGCGGTATATGTTGCGCGTCTCTCTCCAGCCATGATGACTTTCTTTTGGGCTGTGTTATGACTAAAGGGCCGGTGTCCAAGATTACTGTGTGAATAATCTTTTTTACAACTTCTCAGTGTTCATCCAAAGACAACTCACCCCATGCTAAGGGCCATTCTACTTCGGGCAAAATCCTCCGCATTTCAGCATAGTCCACCTTGCTATAGAACAGACGTGGTCGCGTAACATCCCACTGCAAACGCTCACGGAGAACAAGATCAAAACCTATGGCTGCATGGTCACTACTTCCCAGAGGAGTAGTGATCTGGACCTTTCTAACGAGTAGTTGGTCACTAGTCGGAATGTAATCTAGATTCGATGACTTTCCACACTTTTCCACTTCTAGTGTGGTCTCCAACATTCTCAGTCACTCCTGTATTTCAGTTGGTTTGCAGTAGATTTCGACAAAAGTTTCCCTGGGCATTCCCCGAGTCAAGGATCAGTGATGGAGCACTGAAATCTCCATCTATGATGATTTGGTTATAGCCCAAGTCCCGTATCCCTGTGATGGTAGTGGAAAGTAGCTGGTTGTGATCGGTAGATGCCACCCAGTAAGTTCTTGGTGTGGCCTACGTTGAAATGACACCACATGGAGTCTGGGAGTTCAATAAGTGGTGCGTCCGTTGCGCGTACACATTTAAGTTGCCTATCAAAGTATATAGCAACCCCCTCCTTCCTTATTATCCCTGTCTCTCCTGACCAGAACCATATCACCTATACTGATTTCATTGTCGGTGATAGTGGGGTTTAGCCACGTCTCAGTGAGAATGATTATTTTCAGTTGAAGGTGTGCTTGGAGTCTAACAACCTCAGAGTGTTGTGGGGTAGTTGACGTGAAACCGTCTGCTGGTGGGGGACTTGATGTTGGCACTAGTTGGCCGATTCCGATAGAACCGGCCCGTTGTAGTTTTTCGATGGATTTAGGCAGGACACTTGGGAGACACAGACTGTCATTCTCAGAACCGCATCGCTCTAGTGTCACTGAAGCTTGGGGACGTAATAAAGCCTCAGTTTGCTGCCTCCTTGTAGTCCGGGGTCTGCTTTCATAGCATCGGATGTGTCCTCCTATTTTTCCCTTGGTCTCATACCACCGTTGAAGTGCTATGGACAACTGCTCCTGGTAGTTGAATGTGACACATAGCAGCTTTGGAGAGTTAATCAGTGTTAGATGAGCGGGATGAGGTAGTCGGAAAATGGAGATGGCCCCAGAAGCGTCATGGGCCATCTGAGATGACAGCCATCTTTACTGCTGTACGTCGTGCATGTGTTTTTCACAAGCAGTACCGGTTCCCAGCTCCGGAACACCGTGTATCACCATAGAGGTGGAAGGCATCAGTTCCGGTGAGTCTTTCGCCATATGTCTGATAGCCCATAATAATAATTGTGTATATTCTCATATAAACATATAAATTTACATGATAATGCATGCCATTTTTACAGGCACTATCAAGTATGATATAATATCAAATCGTAGATTGTTTACAAGTTAATAATGTTTCAACAGTTAAATATTTGATATATATATATAAATACACCCATTGTCTGAACTAGGCTGTATAGTTATTGAATCGTACAATTGTCCTCCAGGTTGAGCGGGAAAATCGACTTCGTTTCGTTTTCATCCCGTGGTTGTCGGCATACGATAACCAACCGATATTGAGGTAAGTACAACGTTTACAAGGGATTGGAAGCTGTTTTTAGAAAAGTAAAAGTGCTGAGGTGAATCAATAAAGTGTAATGAAATGGGTAAGTGCAAGTATCACTAATAAATCCATTAATGAAGGAAACTCCCTAGGCTGACAACGTTCATTTGCAATGTATAATGCTTCCTGTACAGTTTGCACTATCATGATATCCAGTTTTGGTTTTAATACATTTATCCTCATGCCGGTTGTTTTTATTTTATGCCTTTTTATGCATTTGGTGCGCAACCGTACCCTACAGAAAATAGGAATAGAATAAGTCAAATCAAATTCATAAAAAGCTATAAAATGTTAGGTTTAATGGAATATAATGAGGGTCAAGTAAAGACGTTATTAGAAAATGAATCCGATAAGACATTGTGAAGTGGTATTTAAAGATCCGACAATGGACAGCAAGTTAGTTTATAAGATGCCCCATAAATCTGTGCAGAGCCCACATGGTCGCATCTCAACAATAGGCTGAGTGAATGGTATATATTTAAAAGTAGAAGCATGATCTGTTTAGGCGTTCATTATTATCTTTTTCAAGATAAAGATCTAAGCCCTCAGAAAAATCGGAAATATCTCGAGCCTTCAAATTGTATATTGCTGTTCCTGCAGAATGGGGCGACTCACCTTAGTGACCCCCACCACATCTACTGATCAGCTAGCGCCACCCTCCCTCCTTTTTTGATGTTAGGCACTGAGACCATGATTATTATGGCTACCGCAAATATATTGCTTGGTACCAGACATGTTCGTACCCCATATTCCATCTCCCTAGCTCTCTTAATGAGTGCTTCCAATAGGTCTCCGCGTACATCTTTATGAACATTATATATGTATGCATGCGTCCTAATGAACAGATTACTTTATAAGAAGTTAAAACCTTAAAGAATAAAAAGAATAGGTTTTGTGAATAGTGGAGCAAGATTCAGCAGAACAATATAGTTAGGGATCAATGTAGGTAGTATGAACTGAAGGTAAGGTCGTTTGACAGGACTTAGTGTACTAAATTATTATGACAGTCTTATATTGACTGCTTGGCTACGGAGGTGATGAAGCGTATAACCTCTTCTCACCAAGCTATAGTTTACAACGTCCCAGATTCTCTGCCCCTGAAAACTGTAAGACACAAAATCCTGATTTGTTGCGGCATGGCTAGTGTTCCATGTGAATGCAAACGACTTCGTAAAAAGTCTAACCAGGCTAATTGCCCAATCATTTTTAAATTCAGTAATTCCCTTGATGCTAGTAAGTTTACTAAATGTCAGGATCACTTAAGACTGAATAGCAGTTATAAGTCTATAACCGTAGCTCAGGATAAAACACCGTGTCAGCGCAGAATAATGCGTAGTAATAACCTGGTCACCTCCTCTAGCTTTGATTTACCAAAAAGGATCGTGCACAGCAACAGACACCTAGTGCTGAAACTAGCATTCAGCAAACTACACAACAACCACACCTGCCAATGGAACTAGGAACTGATTTAGATACCAGTACCCCTGTAAATAAAGCCTCATCGAAAGATGTTAAAATGACTAGAACTTCTGCAAGTTGTTCTAAGAAATTTCCCCCCAAACGTAGTAACCTCACCACGATGAACAAATTTCGCAGGGTTGAGACTAATGATGGGGAAGAATACTTTGTATTCAATAAGCCTGCTGAGAGTAAGAATGCCAACAAACCATCACTTGTTACGAAAAACTCCTCTCGAAACATAAGTATTCTGGAGGTGTTCCGCATGCTCCACCTTATAGAAAGTCAGGCTCCAAGACTCCTAAAGTCTTGCAGCCAAAGCACCTTCCTTCACAATTCCCTTTAAGTTATAAAAACAACCCGAAGGTGTATACCGGTATGACGAATAGCAGTTGGATGGGTAGACCTTTGATGCTATGCCTTTTAACCGTCAACCTAGGCCCAACCTGTACTACCCTTATATCCAGGAACACATGGTAAATTTTCCAGGTGTCCCGAATCACTGGTACGACCCATGGCACCTAGGACCACCTCATTGCACACCAACCCGATGTACAGACACCCAGTCCGACCTCCTTTTCATTCATAAATTCTTGCGGTGCTGACGCACAAATAGATTTAGGTTATGGTGACATTTTAAGCCAGTTTGTAGTATCCCGTGACTTATTCACGATATTGCTAATTAATGCACGTTCCTTAATCAATAAGATATCTGAACTAAGGACATTATTATTAGTCGCCAAGCCTACTGTAGCTCTGATTACTGAGTCATGGTGCTCATCCTCTGTACTTGATGTGCATATAGGTATCGATGATTACACTGTACACCGTGCAAACAGAGATTGCAAGCGTGGTGGAGGATGTCTCATATATATACATAGCTCATTTGTAGTCAGTAAGGTGGAAGATGAAACAATGAATAATGTACCTGACTCACTCTGGGTTGTCTTACATGGAGATAAGTACAAACTTCTCATAGGCTGTGTTTATCGAGCACCAAGCTCAACAAAAGAAACTGATGCGTTATTAGCTAAATCGTTTGCACACGCATCCTCGTTTAGTGCTAATTACAAAATAATTGCAGGGGACTTCAATCTTCCAGAAGTCAATTGGCTAACTAGTTCCGGCCCCCAACGCTTCGACGAATTACTTGCCACTATAGACTGTTATGGATGGCAACAACACGTCCAGACACCTACTCGTGGTGACAACATGTTGGACCTTGTTTTTTGTCATGACACAATCCCAGTATCCACTATGTTGGTAATCGATTTTCCAGTAGTGACCATAGAATGGTACTCTGCTCTCTGCCTTTCTCACCACTAAATACAGGAAACAAACAAGACTCAGGAAGCACAATATGTCGTAGTTACAAATATACAGACTGGGGATTAGTCCAAGAACTTATTCGACTCTGTCAATGGGATGACTATTTTACCACTGACTCCCTGGAGGCCTTAGTAACCCTGTTTTACAGGAATGTTACCCTTTGTCTAGATACAGTTGCTCCAAAGAAAATAGTGAAATTAAGTAGACACCGAACTGAATATATTCCAAGGGCACACCGTAATAAGTTAAGGAAACTGAAGAAACAGTACTATTCCACTAAGGACATATCACTATTGCTCTCAATCCACGAGTCTCTTGAATCTATCAAGCGCCTACGCTCTCAAAAGGACCTCGACGAAGAGTTAACGGCACTTGAAAGTACCTCCAAAGTTTATAACTTAACGGCACTTCTTAAAAAACGAATGCAGTCGGCGAGGGAAATCCCATACTTACTTCACGACAAAGTAATCTACAATGAACCTGCCACTATCTGTGAACTTTCAGTGATTGGTTTGCAAACTTTAGTTTAGAAACACATATGCCTGGTGAAACCGCTCCCCTTACTATCTCTTCCCTTGAAAGCATTGTGTTCACTAATCAACTAATAGTACAAGCAATTAAAAGCCTTAAACCTTCCACTAGTACGGGACCGGATGGCCTCGCTTCGATAATTTTCAAAAACAGTGGGTGTGATATACCCTGTTACTTCTTAAATTCTTCTCAATATCTATGGACACTGGCACTTACCCTAGTGAGTGGAAAACTAGCTTCATAATTCCACATTACAAATCTGGTGATAGGGCAAACGTCCGCAATTACAGACCCATAAATATAACCCCAGTTATCTCACGAATCATGGAGAAAGTTGTAAAGATCAATTGTCAGACTACCTAATTAGGGAAGATCTTGTTACAAGGTCTCAACACGGATTTCTCAAAAATAGATCCTGCGTTACTTGCCACTTCGACTTTTTCAACTGCATCACTAGTAGTCGCGAAGCACGTAAGCTAGTCGTTGTTCTCTACTTCGATATATCTAGGGCATTTGACATGGTATCTCACAGTATTCTCTTTGAGAAGCTGTACTCTTGTGGAATTCGCAACCCATTACTGAACTGGTTAAAATCATTTCTAAGCAACAGGGTACAAATAACCAAAGTTGGATCTGTATTGTCTCATCCTAGGCAGATCTCAAGTGGGGTCGTGCAAGGTAGTGTCCTAGGTCCACTTTTATTCACAGTCTACATTAACAGCATTTGCAAGTGCTTCACCTCAGGTAAACCATTCCTATATGCTGACGACCTCAAAGTCGTCTACTCCTGCTACACTCATGAATTAAGCGATATGGTTACTAAAATACATCTTGAACTAAGTAGCCTTGCAACGTGGTGTGCTGAATCCTGTCTAAATTTTAACATTGACAAATGCGGCTGGATTTGTATCGGCAACAGTAACCTTGATCTAACTCTTGAAATAAATGGGCGAAAACTAGCTAAGCTCAACTCAGTCGTAGATCTCGGTATTAGATACTCTAGTAACCTAACGTTCGCTGAACAGACTGATTATGCCAGACGTAAAACGCGAAGGCTGATAGGATGCATAACACGCAATTTCTTTTGTTGTGAAACTAGGGTTTTATTATACAAAGTATGTGTCCGACCTATCTTAGAATACTGCCCGTTTATTCTTAGCGGACTAAGACAAAATGACAAGCTTAAATTAGAGGGAGTGCAACGGCAGTTTACCTCAAGAACTCTTGGTTTAGAAAGTGGTCTGGAATACCATGAGCGATGCGTAAGACTAAGATTAGAACCCCTCTGGAAAAGACGCCTTAAGCTAAACCTTATCTTTTACTATAAGCTAACTAATCTTCTCTTGCATTCCTCCGAGCCAATAACTAAACCTACCGCTGTCATCAGTTACAATCTTAGAAATCATCACAACCTAGCTGCTATAGAGCACTGTCAGACTTACGTGCGGTACAACTTCTTCTTAAATAAGTTTTCAGTCATTTGGAATAGACTACCAGCTAATGTGCGCGATGCAAACACACTTCCAGTGTTCATCTCCTCAGTCACCAGACTGCTCAAAGATGACAATGCACTTTTGCGCCTGACTCTTACACCTTCTTTTTCACCCTACATAGATATTTTAAGTTCTTTAAACGTGTAGTTACAACAAACTACAATTATAAATTTTAATATTATTGGAACTAGATGATTAACATTTCTACACAGGACAGTAATATTAGTTTACACATAATATAAAAGTTAGCATAACGGGACTAGTTAGTTTGTGTACCAAAATAACCACAGTTACTAAACAGAATATATATGTATATATTTATTAATCACTCCTTAAGGACTCCCGTTGCTTTCTTTTGCGTTGCTGTTGTTTGTCTTCTTTTTTCTCTCACCATTTCAGCTTCCATTTGACTTTTTGAATGAGAATGAATAATGTGGATATTTGACCATTTACAATGACAAATGATCTATTTTTTATTTTATTTTTTTTATTTTTGATTACAGCTTGATTCCACACTGTATTTTTGGTACAAGTATGGAATTTTCAGCGTGGATATCGGTAGCCCAAATTTTGCAGGCCGACCATAGATATCAGGTGTGCGTCGGCGAGGGCTCGAACCTCGGACCATGTGCATGGTCGGCGAGAGTCCTAACCACTGTGCCACCGACTGCAAACATTATTGGTCCAGTATCTTTCAGTTGCCTGGTTAATAACGAATTAACTTTCTCCACGACGCAACCTGGATTACATCTGTGGAATATACTCTTATACCAATGGAAAAGTATCTATTTGTAATACAACGTCACGATTGTAGCTTATAATATAACTGGTCGTATCTGTAAAATAGCTTCCTTATTACCCAATTTGGATATAAATCAAATCAAAAATAAGATTCGGATTTGTACACGCCCAAGTTATATTGAGGAATTACTTCAAGCTTTATTTTTTCCCAAGTATTTTTAATCCATCCAAAACTTACTTGGGTTTTTTTGTTAATGCGAAGTTAATATTCCTATATTTCATGACGTGCTCCATTGAATGACTGGTTATCATATTGTTCCCACAGACCTAAGACAAAAACGCCTGCAACCATGTAACTTAACCATAAACCAAATTTATGAAATTTATATAATGCTTATCCATGCCTGTATATTTGGTGTGTCCTACACAAGTAGGAAAAAAGTGTATTTTATTAAAACATTATCATTAATTATGATTGCTAATCGTATATGTAATTTATCATATTGATGATGCCTGTAAACTGGCGTCTCTCATGTACAAAATGAGAATATACTATTATTATTATAGTAAACATTTGACATTGCAAAGTAACCTGTCTACATATATTATAAAAAGATATTAACAGAACCAACAAAATTTCAGCATTTGGTTAACAATACTACAGAAGGGTAGTTAGTACTACAGGTAGTCGTAAAGTAAATCAATCTATGTATAATAAGAGCATAGTCAGTGTCATAATTCGTATTATCAAAGAATACATTAGGCTCAATAACTGAGTGTTATAAGGGAAATAAGAGCGGTAAACCAAGAGAACATTTGCCGCGTAAGTATTTTAATCATTTTAAGTATTTTAATGACAATCTAATTTCAAGTATTGAACCTACATAATTACTAAGTATTATTATGTTAGTCTGGGAACTAGTGTACTTTCTGTAGTTAAATATTGAAATGCCATTGTCTCTCCACTCTACCAGCAGTTGAGATCTTTGAGGCGGGCTAGGGTGGACATGTTTATATGTTTTTCTAGGCTCCTTTTGAAACTGTCAGGCCTTTCACAGGATCTTATCTCAGAGGGTAGTTGGTTCCAAAGTTTGCAATATTTAATGGTGAAGAAGTTAGCTCTAGTGGTGAGTTTATGGGTGTTAACCTTGAGAAGGTAGTTGTGGTTGCGTAGTCCATACGATTTAGGATTAGCCCAGGTTATGGACGAGTTACTGTTACAGTGCTTTCTTATAACTTTGAATAAGAGAAATAAATTGCACTTCACTCTCCTTAACCATAAGGGCTCTAAGTCCAGTCGAATACATCTGTCAAGGTATTCTATTTGCTGACCATAGCCTAATATGCGTTTCGTGAGGAATCTTTGGACACTTTCAACTTTTTTTCTGTCTGCTGATTTAAAGCTACTGTATAAGTGGGCACAGTATTCAAGTTTGGGGCGAATGCATATCTTATATATGGCTAATCTGGCTTCTGGAGTGTAAAAGTTGCGTAGCACAAAGCCGGTTAGACGTTTACAATCAGATACCACCTTATTTGCATGTTCAGTAAAGGTAAGATCTGAGTATGTTATCCCGAGATCTGTGACTGTGTTTGTGTTTGAGACAAGGTCACCGTACATGTATAGACACATGCTAGGTTTCCAACGTCCGAAGTATGTTATCCCAGATTTAGCTGGATTGAACGTTAACTGCCACTTTTCACTCCAATTACATAGACTATTTAGGTCTTCTTGGATTTTACTAACAATATTCATATCATTATAGTCAAAATCATAGACAACTTTGAGGTCATCTGCAAAGAGGTATGGCTTGCCATACTTGATCATAGAGACAATATCATTTATGAATACAATGAATAGGGTAGGGCCAAGAACACTACCTTGTATCACGCCGCTGGTTATCGGTTTGGATGTTGATAAGTGATGGTTGACTTTAACTAACTGTTCTCTTCCTGTAAGAAAGGAAGTTATCCACTCAAGAAGCCTTCCACTTATTCCATAAGATAGGAGTTTCAGTATGAGTCTGTTATGTGGGACTTTATCAAAAGCTTTCCTAACATCTAGAAATAATGTTGCTGCCGAACGACCTTTGTCTACACATTCAGTAATGTGGTCGAAATAATCTAACTGGCACGTAATGCACGATCTTCTATTTAGGAAACCGTATTGGAAAGGGGATATTAAGTCATTCGAGAGCAAATACTGAACAATTTGCTTCTTTACAATCTTTTCCATCACACGTGAAACTACGGAAGTAATGTTGATGGGGCGGTAATTATCTATGTCCGCTGTAGGTCCGGTTTTGTGAATGGGTACAACGTAGGATTTCTTCCAGCTATTTGGATATGTTCCACTCCTTATCGAAGTTGAAAATATCTTGAGAAGAAGTAGATTCATGTCATTTCCACCATTTTTTAAGAGGACGGAAGACATTCCATCTGGGCCGGGAGTATTAGTAAGCTTAAGAGTTGTGATAGCTTTATCGATTTCTTGGGCGTTTAAGACTACATCGCTTAGACACTTTTCTGTTTTACGAGGGAAATCTATATCCTGGTCATTTTCTAGAGTGTACAGTTTGGCAAAGTGCGTGCTAAACACCTCACATATATCCTCAGCACTTTCGTGAGTAATGCCGCCTAGGTGTATTATTTTTGGATATGTTGATTTGGAGTTAGTTAACCTACTTTTGAAGAGTTTGGCTATTTCTCCAGTGTTATGTGGCGACTGAATTGCCCGCGTTTCTTTATTCCTAAGACTTAGATTTTTTAACTCATGGATTCTAATGAGGATTGTTTTGATAGCGATTAACGACGATAAGTCGTCATGTCTATAGTAACTTAATGAATGCTTCCGCAAACTTCTTCTTAATGATATTGGAATAAAATCACCTTGAGGGATTTTGAATTTAATCAGTTTCACAGGCGCTATGACATCATTAACCGACTGTATATTGTCATAGAAGTTTTTAAGGACTTCCTCTAAGGAGTCATTGGTAAAGTAGGAATCCCAATTAGAGTATCTAATCAAGTCCTGATACAAGTCCCAATCAACCCGCGTGTATAGTCTTATAGGTGTCCGACTAACTTCGTTTCTGTGTATAGTTTCTGGAGAAATGTTAAACGAACATGCAACTATTTTATGATCGCTACCTGGGAATTCATGTCCCACATGAATTGTAGATGGTGCTACGTTGATCGTGAATATAAGATCAAGAATGTTATTGGACCTAGTGGGTACATTTATGTGTTGCGTCCATCCTCCAGTAATGATGGAATTAAGAAGATTATCATACCTCGAGGGTCCACGAAGTGTACGCCATGATATATCAGGCAAATTGAAGTCACCTCCAATTATATTATAACTGAAGGGGAGATTGGATGCAACACTAAATATGTTGCTGAGTACGTTATCGTATTCGCGGTTGGATGATGGCGGTCGGTATACGCACCCTATAAGGATAGGTTTACTTCTGAGAACTTTTATTTCGACCCACACCGAATCATTAAGTTGTGACAGAATAGGGTGACTAAAATGCGTTGCACAAATGGGTTGTTTAACGTATATGAGTGTTCCACCCCCACGACCTGTTTCCCTATCCCCTCGAAAAAGATTGTACTTATCAATTGATAAGCTACCATCCACAATGTCACTTGAGCACCAGGCTTCAGTGATCATGATCAGCGACGGATTGCATATAGAGGCTAACGTACATAATGCTAAATGTTTGTTAAGAACTGATCTAGCATTTATGAGGATGACGGATAGACTTTGACGAAGTGGTTTTAGTGTATGGGCAATATCATAATAAAATACTCTATGGTTATCAACTGAATATGTGCAGTCGTTATTGGATTCATTAATTACAACATTTTGATCACTAGAGACGGTTTCTTTAATTTGATAGTTAGGGATGGGTTGTGAAATGTCACTCGTGAGTAGTTGGTCGTTTAGATATTGCGTGCTATGGGAGATACTAGTATGATAATCTAAGGTATTACTATTGGTATTAGGTGTGTATAAGGTGTTTGCTATCTTTCGGGGAAGAAGCAGTTTCCCTGTTGTAAGGTGTTCGCTATACCAGCAAGGAATTGGTCTGATATCATGCGTGCTATGTGCATGATCCCAGGCGTTTCTGCCAGTTGTCGCTGGAGAAAATTTTGGTCATATGGGTTGGCTAGTGTCGTGTAATCTGCATAGTTATAACCGAAATGTGTGATCGGCGTGTTGTTGTGTGCATATGACTTAGATCCCTGTGTCTGATTAGAGTACTTCCTAGGCCATGATGAGCATTGTGCTGAAATTGGCATGTGACCCCTACTGAATGCATGAGAATTATGACAGGGCACTATACGTGTTTTTGGACTAACGTCTGTATTCTCAAACTGATGTTTCCTGTACATCATGGTTGAGGGTGCATTCGTGAGGGGTTGAGCAACTTCGTGTTTTCGAAGTGTTTGGTGAGATATGTGACGATTGTTTTTTCTTATCATAGGACTGGTAGTGGAAGTCGGAAATGATTCAGCTCCTACGGTATGTGAATTACGTCTAACTTCAGGAACATGACTAAGTTTAGATGATTGTCTATCAGTAGAATGAGCCAGTGACCCATTTGAAACTTTCCTACTTATGGGCTTTAGTGTTCCGGGTCTAACGTTTGGTTTAGCTTTATCCGTATTAGTCGGCCTGTGTAATTTGGGCTGCTGGTGATTAGTAGGATTTCCTAATAAACTGGATTTCTGTTGAATAGTCTCAACAGTTCTTTTGGTGTTCCTAACGGAAATAGGACGTTTATCATATCGCCTTGTATTTACGCCTACCTGGGTGGCCACATGTGATTGCTGCTTCACAGTAGCCGGGCTAAGAGGTTGTGAGGTATATGACTTCCCGAGAGATTCAAAGTGTACAACTGAATTCAGCTTAGACTTTTTCGAGGGTTTGGCATTAGTGCCAGTGTCAATGGAGTTGAAGATTGAACGATCAATTCTTGGTTGTTTGCTTAAAGTCAACTTCCCCAATTTTCGCGGAGGCATCAATACGACAGTCATCGTCTCATCGGTCGCTGTTCAGAAAGAAGAGTGAAACATCGTCAGAAGTAATCTTATGATTTATTATTGTAATATTTGTTTTCAAACCTTAGTTCGCTTATTCCTTTTATATGTTGGTGTAACAATAAACAAATCTCACGCGGCAGATCGGTGTTTTGGTTTTTTCGTCCGTTATAACTAAGCGTTTCCGAAATCTTTGAAGAACAGCGTGGGCCCGAGCACAGCGAGAGCTGGGCATTAACGGTTTATGAGACGTGATTGACAGCCAGTGTGCAAGGGATGCACGTCAATACTGTGATCTGTTGACATTTCTATGTCTGAAATTTCAGTATTTACAGCTAAGTCTTCAACAGTTGCGTGACTACTGTTAGTTTGTGTATGCGATATTATCTGGTGCTCTTGGTCATCAGGCAATACAACGAGGGAAGTGTTAACATCGGTTGTCTTATTGGGGTTGTCTTCACTCAGTTTACCTGCGCGGCAAAGTCTTCGGCAAGAAGTTAAATCCGGTACAATCCTGATATTGGTGTAGGGTGTTGAGGAGCCAAGAGTTTTGCCAGACTCCAAAAATTTCTTAGCTAGGTCAGCAGACTTAAATTTGAAGAGTACAGGACATGGGTGGTTTGCGGATTTCTTAGGAAGACGCAGAACCTGGCAGTCAGATACTGAAATGTTGCATGCCTGCAGACAGATTGCTTTAAGTTTGAGAATAGGTACATTGTCTGGTATATTATATCCTAAAGCATTGTATGAGGACATGACCCTCTTTACAGCCTCTGCAGTCAAAAAGTCTAGCAGGCGCTCAGATTTGAGGAGTGAATCTAAGCAAATTTCTTGCGATGGATCACAAAGTTGGAGGAAAGGAGTGATACTTTCAAACTTATCCTGTCTGTCTTGTCTCACCCTTATGTTAGAACTTCTGTCCAGGGCTAGTACTTGAGCCATTAACAGTACTTTTTCGGCCTCTTCGGCAGAGTCCAGTGTAACCCGTAATGTGGACACCCCTGTACAGTCTGCACAATTTTGCAGAACTAATGTTCAGACCTAGTTTATTGCACAGGTTGGACCACTGTTCCCGATCAAACAGGGCCCGTTGTTCGAGAAAGCTATCCTCGCAAACTGGTACGTTAAAGAGGATGAGAGAGTTAGACCGACTACCCTCAGACTTAGGTTCGGCCTTCGGCTTCTTGTATTCCTTTGCATCATCAGCAACATTAGGCTTCATCGTCATCTGGCCAGCCTTTTTTGTGTTGCCAGGCTTGCTAGTGTATGCAAGTGGTGTTTGGTAATTCTGTCTTCCCCTGATGTTGTGGGTGCAACCTTGTCAATCTTCACCTTGTGAAAATTGGCATTTCTAGTCAGTAGGACTGGAGTGGCCTTCTTACTGCCTTTGCCAAGTTTTGGCAGTGTGATTTTTGAAAGTGGGGAGCTGCATGAGACTGTGTTGGGACACAAGAGTGGTGTGTTGTTTCTGCTATCCGCAGACACATTTTGTTGGACTATGCCAGGGCAACAAGTTGGACAAATAAACCAAAACCATGGGCATGGGTTATTTCTCATAAACACGTAATATGCCTTAGGTACCTCTTTGTTACGACGGCAGTGCACCCATCGTTTGCAAAAATTGCATTCAAACGCTGAATCAGTTTTAGAAAGTGTGATACTGCACGCCTGACATTCATCCCCTTTCCTTGATGACGCCTTCGAGGTCTTATGACGTCTTGAACGTTTCCTTTTAGGCTTGATGTGTTTCACACACTGGCCTACAGTTGATGCAGGTGTAGAATCCTGTCCTTCTGGTATTGTCTGTGCCGTTTCAGTACTAGACTGTGGCAATGCAGGCGTAGTATCAGGACAGACAAAAGCTACGCGAGTCTTTAGGATCGGTATGCGGGAAGGGGTTGAAATCATTGGGTCTTTTCTTTCCCTGGCTGAAGCCCTTGTGACTACAGAGCACGGTATTTTAGTGGCTTTTCTAAGGCTACTTTCGACAACCATATTAACAATCACTATAAATTATGCCATATACGACTAAGAGAGCAACAGTTTCTAACCAAAAGAACAAGAATAAGACTGAAACAGTACAAGGCAAGGAAAAGAAAAGGTTTTCGACTTTACCTAGTACTTTCCTGATGATCGGCTTCACGGCAATCACGTGGTAGACCAACAAGTCTTGTTCATTTGAACGAGTGAGGAATTTGCTGCCACAAAAGTAGCACCTGAAGCTTTGGCAGTAGTTTGAGACAGCTGGACTTACCACACAGAGATTTATTATGTAAGTAATGGTTGAATTTAGTTCACCGGCTAGGAAGATAAGGTTTCCCAAACGGATAATTCACAGAATTGGTATTTTCCGGTTGGAGAGGAAAAAGCACGTCGTATTCAAGGAGCGCACGCTGAGTAACAGAAGTCAGACAAACTGGCGATCACAGTTCTCTTCCGCTAATCATACAACCGGGCGTTTGACGCGTGGCTTTGTGAATGCTTGCTCTGTACGCCATTAAGCACTGCGAGAGTGATTGGTCCCATTCCCTAAAACCAATTTGGCCTACAAATGCCTGCAGAAGAGATTTAAGTGTCTCACTGGTGCGTTCAGCCAAACCATTTTTTTGTGGGTGACATACAGTAGTGCGTGTTTTTCAGATACTCATCATGCGACAGAGTTAGCTGACAACGATACTTTCAAAGTTGGTTCCTTGATCTGAGTATAGCTGAAGTGGTGCCCCCCAGCGACTAACCCACTGGTCGAAAACTGATTCCGCTATGGAATAACAATAGCGTCGTACCATTTGGTAAAACGGTTTACCATGTCTGATATGTAGTTATTATTTCTGAAGGTCACTGGGATAGGCCCAACTGAGTCTATTTGCACTAAGTTGTTTGAATTGCCAGTTATAATGGGTTCTAAGGGTGCCTTATTATATTTTTTCGGGCCTAAGTGATTTGGTATACCTCGCAGGAGTCGCAGAAATCTATGATATGCTTTCTCTGATGAGGCCACCAATAAAGCCTTCTAGCTGCCTCTATCAATTTACGTGAGCCCACGTAGCCTAACTGCTGGTGTAGAGATAACAGTACCATGGGTAGTGGCGACCGTGGAGCCACAACGCGGCATGTATAAGTGGGCCCATGTTGGTAGTACTGGGTGTTATCGACAATTTTCAAATTTTCATGTATTCGTTTTGTAGGGATTTTTGTTTCATTGCATAGAGGTCCCAGTGGCTTAATAGTCTACGAGCTCGCCTTGTAACCAGAAGGTCCTGGGGTTGGAAACCCGGTGGGTGCGTACTGATGAAGAGTCCCAAACTAGGATGAAGCAGCTGTCCAGTACTCCCAGGTTTTCCAGTGGTTCTCTAACTGATGTCAGCCCATGATGAAATCCTCCATACAATTTTCAAATTGTCCCACAAAGACCACAGACACCGAGTTTCCCATCCAAGCTTACTTATTTGCAGGAGTGTCAGTTGTTCGCCTCCACTCGGAACCCTTTCTTAAACCAGCTCCAGTTCAGGGTCTGAAGACTGAAGTCTTGGTCGACCATGCGAATTATGCGCCTCTAGTTGGAGCAGGGTGACTTGTGCTTCGGTGCATGAAGAACAGTCGCCGTGATACCTAAGAGATTTTCTTAACAATGCATCTGCATTTGCATGAATTTTCCATGTCTATGCTTACGCAGGTCTCTGGTTATTTAAATGCTTCCATAGGGAATTATGTCTGGTTCTGCTGCCTATCTGGCCGTACTTCAGTAGCTTGATCCCATTAAAAGTCTCTGCTCTCATTGGGGGATTGGTGTCCACTAACAGTTCTCTCTTCTTTTGGCGGTATTTCTGGACGAACTGAATGTTATGGTTGACTCAAGTATCTTTTGAAGTGATCAGCCCGCTGTTTTATCTCTTCCTCCTCTGTGGTATTCAGGTTTCCTTCACCATCTTTCACGGCCGTCACCTGAACTGATCTCTCCCCTAACAGAGACCTGTTGATTTAATATAATGTTCTGAGGTCTCTCTTGCCTGAGACCAGCCTTTTCTGTTTCAGTTGTCAGTGTGTCTTAGAATTTTCGTTTGTCTTTCCTAGCACTCTTCTCCAGTCAGTATCGTCTAGAATGCACTCAGCTTCTTCTTTTTCCAGAAGCTGTGTGCGCTTTTCGGGTGAAGTTTTTGGAGAATGAATAAGAATATGTGCCGTTAGAGTTGAATCAACTGTCTTATTATCTGGTTGTGCAGATGTCAATGTAGCTTCAAAGTCAAAACTTTCGGCATCTGGTCTGGAAAAACGCACGATTAGTGCCGGTAGATACATCGCAAAATATAGTTGCGTCTGATAAAGGAATAGGCATGTCCTTGAACTGCAAGGAAGAGTTTCCACGATAAGTTATGAGTTCAGCGTCGTTTCTTTGGATCTGCACCATACCAACGAGGCTGATGTCTATTGAAGTTTGCAGCTGGCTTATGTCATCTCTTCAGCTATTACATTTGCGCCACATTTGATGTACCGTATGTCAGTTAAAAATTGTGATATATGGTCCAACTGTCTAGTTTCTCTTGGAGAGTGTTTATCCAGTGACGTAATGAAAGCATAGAAAAAGGGCTTGTGGTCGGTAAAAGTAGTAAAACGCCGACCTTTCAATAAGTAACTAAAGTGCTTGACCGTTAGGTAGATAACCAACAGTTCTCTCCCAAAAGTGCTGTAACGTGTCTGAGCCAGTTCTAACTTCTTAGAAAAGAAAGCGAGTGGAGTGACTTCACCATTCTTCTGTTGTAATACTGCCCCAACTGCTACTTGTGAGGCATCTGTGCACAGGATGAGGGATGCTTCGGGGTTGATGTGAGATAGCACGGCGACTTTAAACAAAGTATCTTTGTATTTACAGAGAGAATCATGTACTTACTTTGACCATTGAAACCTTTAGGATCACTTTAATGAGATCAGTTAGAGAGTGTACGATGGAGGCAGACGAAAGCATGAAACATCGATAGAAAGTAAACATCCGTAAAGATTGTTTGACTTTGTTCAAGGAGTCTGGTTGAGGGAAGTTTTTGATTGTATCTATCTTTTCCTCAGCAGGCCACCTGCGGTTATGTAATGTCCCAGGGGTCGAATAGAAGAGTCGCCGAATATGCATTTCTTAGGGTCTATAGCGACACCATATTGTTCGAAACGCTGGAACAAAGTGCTGAGGTGATCCTCATGTTCCTCTTCCGACTTCCTAACAATTCGTACATCATCGATATAAACAAAAACAAAATCTAGGCTCTGAGTGATTTGGTCCATGAAGCGCAGGAAGAACTGTGGGGCGTTTTTAAAACCAAACAGCATCCGTAGGAACTTAAACTAACCAAAAGGTAATGGCTTTCTTCTCAGTGTCCTCAGGAGCGACCGGTATCTGGTGATAAGCTCTGAATAAATCCACTTTAGAGACAATAGTTTTACCCTGCAGTGTAAGAGAGAAATCATGCAAGTGAGGGATGGGATAACGATCTGGAGCAGTAGGGTTATAACAGCCAGAACGAAAGATACCCTGAACAAGCAATCAGAAATCGGATGCGAAACGGTCACATAATCGTTTAAAAAACAATAAAATATTATTGTAAACGCGGTAATACACTGTATGGTTTTACTTTATGTGTTGTTAGAATGTCTCTCAGTTGATATACAGATGATCGATACAGAAATCCTACCATGCGCGATATGCCCTTTCATTCAGTTGAATGTAAGTCATAGTACTTTGAGATCTATTGATTGTCCTGACACTGGTGTTTAACCTACACTTAACCTTAACGACAATCCTAGTACTAATTTAAACCCTAATCCTAACCCTAGACCCTAAACCTTAGTCTAAAAGGCTGTTACCCTACCGGACAGTATAGATTTACGGCAGAATCACCTATGGAATAAATGGAATTCTGTAACTACCTTCTCTGAGTCCAAAATGGCAAGCACGATTCGGCTTGGATTGGTGTTTCGCAGCATTCTCTTGTCTGATCGATTCTTCGGGGCCAACTTTTGAAAGACGTCGGTTTTGGCTGCGATACTTTAACTTCACCATGTATATAAATCATCCCTCAAACTGTTGGCTCTTAATAACTCAACATCTTTAAAAACTCCCGTGTCACCATATCAGGACACTGTACAACGTCCTATACGAGCAGCATGCATGACCTAAGAGAATTACGCAATTGATGTACGAATGGTTTATTTGAATCTTAATCAACTTACTCTCACAGAACATTTTGCAACAACAAATGGCGATATTGGCTGACCCTACCGCAGTAAAATAAATCCGCCAGGCCATTACCAATATTCCTCTGCATGGAGTAGAATTCACCTCTGATGTCACCCTACGATGACAATGCTGAGGAAATTATACAATAGGTTCACTTATTTTACATAATTGCAAAATCTGGATATAAATGAGGAATAACATTCGATGCCGTACACAGCAAAGTTATATTTTGGGATTTCATCATGAGCTGACATTAGGTAGAGAACCGTTGGAAAACCTGGGAGTACTGGACAGCTGTTTCGTCCTAGTTAAGGACTCTTCAGCAGTACGCACCCACCTGGATTCGAGCCTGAAGAGTCCTAAACTAGGACGAAACAGCTGTCCAGTACTCCCAGGTTTTCCAGTGGTTCTCTAACTAATGTCAGCTCATGATGAAATCCTGTAAACCAATCAAATCCCTACAAACCAACACTTAAATTATATTTTGGGGTTGACTTCAAGCTTTATGTTTTCCCAAGAATATGTTATGCCTTTTATTGGTGCGAAGACGATATTCCTATATCTCCTAATGTGCTGCACTGAATGACTAGTTAACAGATTGTTCACGCAGACTACAGTCAAAGGGGACATTGACAATCCAATATCGTTTTTACAAGCTAGTGTAATCCAATTTGATTTCTTAGTACTCGTTTCTTGGTTGTGAGATAAGGGTTCCTTGTCTTCAGCAAACTTCTGCGTAGTTCTTCTTGCCACTTGACCGCCTTAGCTTTGGTTGATATATGTGTATATAATAGCAATGACGGTGATATCGGTGAGGGGTGTAATAGTTGGAACAGTCAGGAGAGTAAGGCAAAAGAAAATATGAAGAAGTAAAACGGTGATTGTAGTTCCCTAAGTGATTGTTTGTACATTGGATAATACGCTTATCCTGCAGTTATTCGCAACTTATCTTGATACAGATTGTTCACAAGTGGGCAAAGTTCAAAAATGGCGTCCTAGGATTGCGAACGCACGAGTGACCTTCAGCTGACCAGTCACAAAAATGGGGAATATTCAACTTGATAAACGTGATTCTATATAAGAAGACACTGTGCATCATGCCTATTTCATATTTTGGCTGTAAATTCAGCAACTCATAGTGACGCGAAAGTTGAGACACGCTCTCTTATGTCCAATAAACAATATATCCATCCATAACTTCCGATCTCTTTCACTTTTCCCCTCGATGGTTTTAGAGAATTTTAAAACTACATATTTATTGAGCAATAGGTTTTTGGTTGGTGCGTTCCCGGTCCGAGTTTCTTGTTGCTAATCCTTTCTAGCCATTTGATCCTCAGAATGGAGTCAGCTAAAACAGCTGTTGATGCAAGTCTGTTGGAAATGGTTTTCGTGACGCGCCAAGTTCCTGATACATGCAGAATAACCGACTGACTTAATGTTACTTTATGTGTTCGTCATGTTCAAGGCCATTAGCGGAGTAAGGCACCTAAAGGTCATTTCCGTCAATGTTAGTCGGACATGTTGAATCGCGGTTCCGTAGCCTGTCGTTGACATATTGGTTATGTTTATCCCACAGTTATTCACAACTTATCTTGATGCACATTGTTCAAAAATGTCTCATTTCACCTCATTTTTGTTTCCGTTGCCGTTAAAATAAGTTATTTCCAAAGTTTTACCACCAGGTCATTGCATCCACTCCATTGTAATATTTTCATAGGTTGCTTTTATGCGTGGTTGCAGTGTTTTGGTTGTTTTTTAGCTATTTAATGAAATAGTACGCTGTAGAAGTTTCGGAAGTTATGCATTTGAACATGTGCTGGTGGCAAAAGCTGTTGTTCCCAGTTCATTCGTTGATTGCCATTATCGTTGTAGGTTCAGCTGGTTACCTTAAATGTAGAAATCTGGTAAAAACAATGCCTTTCACATTCATGTTTATAGCATGCAACAATATACGAGTCACTCTGTGAAGACAGCACGATCAGAGTTGATATTAGCAAGCTTTTCGAAACACATATTAAACCTGGAGAATTTGGAACCTGGTTTGAAGTCAAAAAAGCTTTGTAGCTTTCCGAGAGGGTGAGTATACCATCAGTGTGTCTGTTATCAGTTAAAATACCAGATATATTTTGAGAGAATCTAAATTAAACAAGGATGAAACACATGTTAAGTATGAATATGTGGTGTTAGTAAGTACTTTCGGAAACAAAAAGTAACACTTACCCTTTAGGGGTTGTTAATGCCTAATGAACTAGATCGAAATACATAAATTAGGGCTATATTTAGTAAAGACAATGTTAACAACCATTCAATTTGTTTTTAAACGATTTAAAAGGCGGATAACATACGATGATCTGGTGAGTGAACGAACTAACTTAGTTAAAGGTAAGAATTTAACTTTCAAGAATAACGTTTCGGATTTTGGTCTACAATCGGTGGTTTTTTTGAAGTCACAACAAGGTGAGAAGCGGGTGAGGATGAACGCCATCACGATGTATTTTCGCTCACTATGGGTAATCGCATTCGTGCCCATAGATGCGTCGTAGTTGTTCAGCTTTGTGAAAATAGATTATATTTGACTAGTTTTAGGCTCTGGTAGCCGAAAAAGCAATATTTTCCTGCATTGTGTTCTCGTTAATGCGTAAAACGCCTTGATATCCCAGACGATTTGTTGCGAAGCATGCATTTAAAGAAGTTATGATTAGAAATGACTATTATTTTTGTTTAAGAACCTGAAAGCTTTGTTATTTGTCAGTGTTTTAGATTTTTAGGTTATAAATTGACTACAGGAAATGCTTGTTGTTATAGCAGTTAATCCATGAGAATCAGGTAATTGAAAGAGAATAAGCCCATAGACATAAGTTAGGTGTGTGTTCTGAGGGGGTTAAACCTTTATCCATCCGTAACACATCGAAGAAATCATAAGATAAATAAGACAAGCGGCTGAATCTCGTGGTGATTATGTCCATTTTGATAAAGTTCATTGTCAGAATTGCTCAGCCAGTGTAATTGCAGTTGAACTTATATTGTCACATGGAATTTCGGAAGAACGTAACTTCCCAGAGCGTTAAATTATATCAACGTATCTTGATATCAGTGTGCATTGGGACAAGAATAACATAATGGATGGTCCATTTGAAATGTAACAGAGTTTGTGGTTAGCATAACCTTCTGTCAAATGATAGCCAGAAGCTGTACCCTACCATTTGTACTCCTGTTATGCAAGTCCGGACAATCACTCATTTTCTTACCACTAAGATATTCCGAGCTCCTTCATGAATAACCCTTGGCTGTGAAGGATACGAAAGCCGCACTTTCGACTCATTTTTTAAAACCATTTATTGTGTAACAGGTTATCTCTACGGATTTTGTGACGTTCAGGTTAAACTGCTTGAGTATATGTAGTTACCGCATGCTATCGCGCGTAAAGAGACACATGAGGAAAGTAAAGAAGAAATCAAGCTTCCTATAAAATCAGTGGTAATACAGCAAACTGTAGATAAGAAACTGCGTCAGGAGAAATATTGTGAACAGGCAAAAGATTTAATCGTTTAATAAGTTACTGTCGTTTAGATGTGTAAACCGTCTTTCAAAGTCCAGAATGATGCTAAAAGAGCAATGCCACTGTCAGTGAAGTTGAAGATTGATCGATCAATTCATTGTCGTTTGCTCAAACCCAACTCCTCCACATTTTTCGAGGGAGTCATCAATCCAAAACGGAAACACTGTTTGGCGACTCAAGAATTCTTTATTCTAAGGCAAACATATAACCAACAATACTGTTATTACAGAGGAAGGTTTCTGATAGTTTTTTAATCTTTCTTCTGAACAGCGAGCGATGAGACGATGACTGCAGTATTGATGACTTTGTGGAAAGTATGAGGAAGTTGGGTTTGAGCAAACAACCATGAACTGATCGTTCAATCATCAGTCATCATCAGAAGTATAATCGTGATTTATTGTTATAACATTCATTCTTAGGCCTTGTGTAATAACTTCATTGTCGGTTACATGTTGCCGTAAGAATAAAGGCTACTTGCGTCTCCAATCTGTGTTCTGGTTTTCGCACAAAGCCTTTCTGAAAGTCTTCAAGGGACAGCCTAAGGTCCAGCATAGTAAGAGCTGGATATTTACGGCTTATGAGACTTGGCTGACAGTTTCTGATGCTGTTTGGATAGTTTCCGTCCGTCTTTCCTGGAGCCTGTCAGTCCTTTTTGGACAAGTATCATCTGAAACTTTTCCGGAATTTCGGTCAAGTTCACTGATGCCCGAGTCTAAGAAGAGACGGAGCGTCTTGGAAGCAAACAGGAAAGCAAGTCATGTTGACTTGTCTGTTACATGTAACGATGTATTCGATGTTAAGCATGATATGGTTGATTGTAATGTTTTGCCGTCTAGGGATAATAGGAATATCAAGCTTCCTAAATTTGAACCTCGGTGTTTCGACGGAAAACCCAGCTGACTATTTACAGTTTGTAAAGGAGTTTTAAATCATGTTCAGTAGTTTTTTAGTAAATGATGAAATGAAGTTGATGTATTCGATGAGGTACTGCACTGGAGTTGCTTCAAGAGCTATACAGTGCTGTGAGTTCTTGCCCCCTAACGAAGGATACTCTGAGGCTATGAGTATACTGCGTCAAATATTCGGAAGAACTTCGATGATTGTAAGGAACGTATTCGAGGCTGTTGAAGTTGATGGTAGTCAATTACAAGATGACTCCAAGGCACTCACTGAGTTTTCGGATAATCTGATGACTTACAAGAATACGTTGATTACGATGAATTCCACGAATGCTCTGAACTCAAGTTCCGTCCTAGAAGTAATAGCGAGACGCCTACCTACTCGACTGCGAACGAAGTGGGTGAAGATAAGCTCTCGTAAAGAGGATGAAGGTATTGAGTCAAAGTTTGATGATATTCTGAAACTGGTAAAAGATAGTGTCAATCAAGGTATGAGCAAGTTTGCCAGTATATTGCATCCCACCTCTGGAATAGAGAAGACAGAAGGCGAAACGGAATCATTCATGAGGAAGAGGCCCCAGCGAAGTGGATATCGAGAAAGCTTATAGTGTCTAGTAATCCATATAAACTTGGTGAGTGTAACAGCTTTCGTGGAACATCCCCAACAGATAGGTTACAAGTCGCGAGACAAACACGGTTGTGTTTTACGCGTTTGCAAGAAGTGTATACAAAAGCGAACTGTGAAGAAGTGACTACGTTTAGTGGTAAGCTAAATGTGAAGTCAGCGTCATCAAGGTCTGACTCCGAATTGTGTGACGATAATCGTGCAGTGAAGAAGCCTGTATTTGCGACTGGTAAGCCATTGTTGAATGGAGTGTCACAGACGATACCGCAGTTTGTGCAGGAGAAGAGAGTTACAGTTTCAGAGTCTTATTCTGACTCCACAAGTTTTCAAGGTACTACTAGTCAGAGTAAAGGTATAAAACCTTTAAGGATTTGTGAGGAGGAACCAGAATTGTCTACTGGTGTTATTACAGAGTTTGAAAGTGATGAAGTCGACTAGATAGACGACGGTAAACTGAATATTTATGACAATGATCATGATAGTACAATTTGTCTATAGTTGATCACGATGACATGTGGGGAATGCCTACTACCGCTAAGTTGAACAAAGGTACTGTACAACTTGAACGTGAAGTTGACTTAAAGGCAGATGCAGTTGCAGAAGGTATGGATACTTGTGAGACCGTCAGTGTAAGTGATCAGCGTGTAGCACTCCTAACAAAAGATGCTAGTGCTAAACCGGAGCCAATAGCAAATGGCAGCAGTGGTGGTAATCTTGCGGTTAGACAACCTTGTAAATGTCGAACAACAACAGCTTCTGATGCACCACTAAGTTTATTAACTGTTATCACTCGGACGTCGTTGGAGTTGTCATCCACAACGAAAGCGATGTCCATGAAATCACGTGTCTTGTGCTATGACTATGCTAGTATCCGCCCGTTAGAGAGGACGAATGTCAATGTTCAGTTTAGTGAGGATAAGCCGACTGTGTATCAGATGGCAATTGGTAAACTGACTTGCACGAATAAAGGCCTTTCAAGTTTCAAGTTGCTATTTGAATGATGTTATCTTTGGTGTACATTACTATGTACCTACGCTTGGTTGACCAGATACGTCATAAGGTTTTTAGTCATCTACATTCTACGATACAATGACATGGGCGTGTCACCGTTCAGAGTTGAGGATATAGATGATAGAAGGAGGTCAGCAAATAAAGTCTGAAACGATTTTCCATTTTAGGGCTGTAGGCGTACTGCTGTAAGTCCTACAGTTTTTCAAGGGTAGTTTATCAGGCCAGAATCCATAACATTTGATGTATTGATTGTACATATGTTTTGTGTTAAACAATTATATGAATTCCAATTATTGTAGTTGTTGGTTAATCTTGTTTGTGTCCGGACATTCTTCAACCTACAATCGTCAACCTGAGAAGGGTTGCAGGTGTACTGGTGTAAGTCCTGTGATTCTTCAAAGACATTCCGTCAAGACATGATCTACGAGGTTATGTGCACTGTGTGTATATATGCGGTGTGTCCTATCCATTGGCGTTTTTGTATTCACTGTGTTTACTTGTTGTTATTGCGTAATTTTGTTAAAATTTTCGTCGTGATTACTTCTGAAGTTGTTTCGAGTCTTCTACATCCGTGAATGAATTGATTGATGTTAGAGACAGTAGATGGTTCGTATACGCCGGGGAGGCTAGGCTATTGCTGAGAATGACATGCACACGGAGATAAGGAGTAGCTGTGGTCCGACACGCCGGTGAGTGAGAGTGTAGACGACTGAGGCTCGCATGCGTCACCGTTACTAGAACTGAGGCAGAATGAGTGACAAGCGATTTCAATGGTAATTGGTAGTGAGTAGATAAGAGGACGCGCGTAGAGAATCATGAGGTGCTGTTATGGTCACGTTGCATTCTGCAAGAGTCATTCTAGCAAGTGGCGATTGTGTTGCAAGATGTCAAGCGAATGCCTTTAACTGGAAGGCGTAGGTCGTCATCGATGAGTGTGATTGTGCTGAGGACATGCCTGTGGTGTGTTAGCTTTTCTGTTTGTTTTCCATTTCAGCTCTCTCCGTGTGACCTAGGTTCTCGCAATGGAATCCAGGTCAACGTGAATTGGCCGTGATGGAAAAAAGGGATGGATCCGTGTTTTGCTGGGGGGTGTCAATATTATTGTAGATAATGATTGAAAGATCAATTCATGGTTGTTTGCTCAAACCCAACTTCCTCATACTTTCCACAAAGTCATCAATACTGCAGTCATCGTCTCATCGCTCGCTGTTCAGAAGAAAGATTAAAAAACTATCAGAAACCTTCCTCTGTAATAACAGTATTGTTGGTTATATGTTTGCCTTAGAATAAAGAATTCTTGAGTCGCCAAACAGTGTTTGGTTTTGCGTCGGTTAATACTAAGCGTTTCTGAATACCTCCGGGGGACAGCGTGAGGTTATTACACAATGTCCAAGAATGAATGTTATAACAATAAATTATGATAATTCTTCTGATAGTTTTTTGTCTTCCCCTTAACAGTGAACGATGAGTCGATGACTGATGGATTGATGACTCCCTCGAAAAATGTGGAGGAGTTGGGTTTGAGCAAAAAACAATAAATTGATCATTCAATCTTTTTCTACATTGGCGGATGCTGATCTTTACTGAATTTCTTTGTAATCTACTAGGTAAACCTCTAGCAATTATCCAAAAGGGAGAACTCGAAATCAAACCGTTCATGTAATTCAAAGATATTGAAATATTTTTACAGGTAATCTAGCAATCCAAAAATAAATTGAAATCTTTGGAGTCATCTCCTAACTGCTGACCATAACGTTTGACGATGTCAAGGACCCCCTTGTATACCATACATGGCCTTCCAAATCTCTGGTGTTACATTCTTCTTGCCTTCATTTAACCCTCCTTAGGAGGCAAGAAATTACGCAACTGTATTACACCAATAGCAGTACCAGTACAATGGCTCAATTAATAAATCAGCATTATTTTATCACTCAGCTTATCCCTCAACATTACTTCAATCCCCTCCACGAAGTATGCTGATCTTCCATCATAAGACTATGACTCAAATTCAGGCAACTTTCTCCTTAAAAAATCATCACCAGACATATCAACCATAACCCTAGGCATTTTATCAGTAAAGTGGATCATTTAGCCATCGATACATCCTAGTGGTGGCGTCCAAACTACCTTGTCCTTTCCTTAGCCCAGTCATTACAGAGTGTCACCATAATTAGAGCCAGAATGTATATGTCAACCAACGCCTTATGAAAGAAACAGAATTTAGGACCATCAGTGGACCAAGTAGAGTGCCGATAATCTCCAGGCCAATGAGTTTAGAGGAAATAGAAGAAACCAACAAAAAAGACAGTTGAACTAAAAAATCCAAAAAAGTGAACCGGGAATTATCAACAGTTTCAACGAAACACGATTTCGTCGATTGTAGAACACCAGATGTGCAGTATTGAAGAATGGCCGGTAAGTTGAAGGTTTATTGACCAACCAAGCAAGAGCTAATAGAACATGTCAATTACACAGCAGCTTGACTATGCGATTCACAGTCGGTTACTATCAATAGACTAGAAAAGTCTACAAATAACGTCAGTACAATATGCATTAATAGTCCTGATCGTACCGTTCCATTCCCATGTCAGCAACCAAACGTCTAAGCCGCGACAGGGATTCTTGCATTCAGTTAGTAGTAAGCCGGCTCAAATAAAAAAGCCCATGGAAAGCCCCCTCAGCAGTCTCTATCGCTGACGCCACGTCTCGATTCCGTCCGCAGACTCTATCATAATATAGTGAAAATCCTTATTGTTAGGGATATATCGACCTTTAATGTACAGTCCGAGTATCAGGAAACTGGTAGCAACACATCCTGATCATATTTATAGACATGAATTCGTTAGCATTATCCAGAACCCGACTGAGGTTTATTTGAGCAGCAGTAGTCTCTACAGTTTCAGAATCAACGGCCGATTTGATTTGATTTCATTTCACGATAATCCATGACGCTACATGAACATTGAGGTGTTAGCATATTCATACAAATGTTACACAACAAGGATTTCGCCCGGCATGCTCATTAAAACTGGCCTACTCGTTGTCTGGAGTAGGTGGATGTGTATGAAAAGGAAAGAAAAAATATCCTGTTATATTCCTGATGGAAAACCCGTCAGTTACGTTGTCTAAAATATCTCCAATGTTCTTCTGTAACCTGACTGAAACTGTCATCAGGTTGAAGCGTTCGCTTAAGGGCAACGAACACCTTAAGGCACTACAAAGATATTAAATAGTTCCCTCAGGAACCACAATTTCCAGCCATCCCGGGTTGTTTGACAATGTGGCCGGGTTTACTTTGTACTGTACTGGTTGGATGGCTACAGCTTTATCAGTTGGTAACAGCAAGAACAGAATAGACGACCATGGGAAATTAGTTATTCGCGTAATCTATTGAAGAAGCATAGCTATTATTTACTAAGTTGACTTGATAAACTTCCTGCCTTTCACCTTAATTTTTCTTTGTTTTTCCGTAAATTTTCCTTCTTGTCCGTTTTGCCTCCCTTCACTATCCTTTTTCGTCTTCCCTTCTCAGTCCTCTGAGGGTGTAATATGTCACTGTTTTGTCTCATCTATAGGTTTGACAGATCACCACATAGATTTCACTTCTGGTCTCTTTATGTTTCTCATTTATAGTGTCTTCCCGACTAATCTGGAGTTATGTGTAGCAAAACAATGACCGAAAGCCTCAGTAGTGACAATATCATGGAGTAATCGGAAATAAATTAGAATCCCTCGATTACTACTTTGAACAGAGCTACGTTTGACAATCTTGCAATATCCAATATCCAATATCCTGATTACGAGCTAGTATAAACCAGTGATTTCTTTGAGCTCGCTTCTTGATTGTGAGGTAGAGGTTCCAGGAATCTTCGATATGAAATCGTTCAAAGGTCTAGAGCCGATGAATGAAACAGAGGGGTGACGACAAAATATCATTGTCTGTATACAGTCTTTCAGAAAATATTTTGAATATTGGAAAAGTTGAACAGTATAGTTTGTTTGGTTACTTCAAAGGAGTGAACTTTTCATAAGAGGAAAATTCCTAAATTGTCCGCTAAAATCGCTGCATTCATCGTTCGAATGCAACGCAAGCTGGAGCCTTTGCCTGGTCTTAGCAATGTCACAGGAAAATATACAAAAAAATGCACAGACGAACCATACCCACGTTTGTTCGTGCACAATATGAATGAAATTAAGCATGAAAACTCAGGTCAACTTAATAAAGCGAAGGAGGAAACTTCTGGGAATCATAGTGCGGACTCAGTTTCTCCATCATGTTATTATTCTACTGCTCAACCAGCGTTGGACGACTCTGTCAATCCTGAAAATTTACCAGTGACCCACAAAGTTCATTATTCTAACAAACCTCCGTACACTAATTTATCTGCATCAAAGTCTACATCAGCTCATTCATCTATCTTCCAGAACGCACCAAACATACCAATAGGAAATAAATTAAAGCCCCAAAAATCAAGTATACCGGTAAAACCACAGGAAATACCACGTACAAAGAGATATATGAAAGAGGTTGTCAAGTCCTCATCATCCGGAAGTGTGTCTGCACTGCAATCCAAGCCCACGGGTATTATAATTGCTACACCATGTTCTCCACTTGTGAGTGAACAAGGTCTTACTCGGTCATTTGATAGCTTTTCTGTGAGTGGCAGGGCTGCTTCGTCTAACTCACTTTCCGAAAGTGATGAGTTGTTTCATTCAGGTTGTGTAGTAACACCTTTCGCAGTGAGGAAAGAACATAGTCAGAGGTGGGCTCCTAGTCCTAGCAGCATGTCAAGTTATCCTTGTGGGCCAGAAAATTCGAGCACTTCGGCAAAAGATCAAGCTTGCAATCGAACACTAAGTGCCCAACCATCCTATTTACCAAAAATAACGAAAGAATCTTCTGTGATGATTGATTCACAGCACTTCTGGAAGAGGTTCTCTGACGGTCAAGGTGATAAACAGTTTTACAACTCACCAAGTCAGAAAGGTTCCATAGACAATGTCTTGAATCCTACACCTGTTTATATTTCAAATGAACATTCCAGTAATGACTCATATCCTCCTGCAGATCAACGCGCTTGGCACGCTGGATATCAGGAAATGCGAAATAACAATCAAGCAAACAGGCAAATCAAAACTCAACTTTATGGTCTACAACCAAGGCATGCCTCATGGGGTGTTGGTAAGTACCTTCAAATTAGTTTTTCTTCGTCGATGTTTTTTAAAGATAATAGTGGAATTTTGTGACATCCTATAAATGCTTCTCCGTGTGTGAACTAGTGTATTGACTTTGTAATTCTGACACGCTTCACACTCAAAGAGTTCATAAAAAAGCTTCATTTATCAGAGTGTACAGAACTTCGTCTACAAATTTTATCGCTGCATAGCCCAGTTTATGCCATTGTAACCAAAAATTTAGTGCTTATTTCAGCGACTGCCTGATAATTTCACTGGTGAAACAACAGCAGTGCCAAAAGCACTGAGGTATGAAATTAGTTGCATTATTCATTTGAAGCAATGATTCTGAAGGGGAGAATTTTTTTCTGTGTCTGTTTGTGTAAACAATGGTAATTTATTTAATGAGCCGGTCGCATTGATGCAAGGCTTATTACTAAGACCATTATCTTCTTTGGTGTCACTAACTCACTGGGAACGATTTCTCTCGCTCGTAGTTATCATTCATATCAAATAATTAGTAAACTCACTGGTAGTTACACCGAATTGTTGCGATTGGAAACTACTTAACTTGCTTACTAATCATGTACTCCGGGGAGTTGACTACGCACAAAGCATAATACTGTTGACTGTATGAGGAAATCATTTTTCAAAAATATGCTGCACTCTGAAAGTCATGTTTTCTTTCGAATTGTGTTACTAATGTTTTATTGACCATAATTTTAAATTACGAATACTGAGGGGTAAGTTGATTATGGGTAGTGAACATGACTATTCCGAATGTTTTTAAAAACTTCGTATATATTTCGCACTTTTGTGAATTAATGTTAGCAATACAACTGAGTATATGAGAGAACTGAACTTGGGAATAAAGTTCTATTCACCACTGCACATGACGCTTGTCTTATTAGTCGGGCCTAACACTTGTCTACCTTTCGATTTAACACTTCGATTTTCGGGATGCAGAGGATCTTATATTCCTTCCTGCTATGATTTACCCAAGTACTCTGATAGCGAAATCCATCTGGAGCTATATCCTCTAATATTAACAAGTTTATTCGCGATAATCTAGAGTCATCAACCGCAGTTTTGTACACTGATTACATTAAGACTTAAATAATGAAAAAATTAAGGGATAGTCTACAAGACTAGAGTCACAATACTACGTGCCGGTGTTGCTTTACTCTTTGTACAGAATATCTACTGATTAGAGTGTACCAAACCGTCAAAACTAACCAAAAAATAATGTATTTAGCTTGAATTAAGCTGCCATATAAAATCGTAACCACGATAAAATAACTGTTCAAATTCACCTAGATTTCACCGTGTTAGTTTATGCTGGTGAGCTAATCTGAGTGCAATAAAAGGGTCTTTTACCTAGCAAGAAAGTACTTTTTAAAATCTTTACTGATAATCCAACTATTTTATAATTATTTATATGATTTAAGCTGAGAAATAATATAATCTAGACCTATTACAGAAAATCTGTTTTTGTAGGTTGTTTTTAGGTTTTTCCCACAGTGTTTTTGTTTAACTGTTCATACAGGATGATAGAAATGCAATACCATCAGTGGGTATTTGGCATAATGTTACACAGTTAAAAGTAGCAAACATGTAACGAGAGATCATGTTTAGACACCATCTGTTGGGTTTGTTTTTGAAACTTTGAAGGCATTTGATGATTGTTGTATAGTCTTATTTGTTGACTGAGAAGTGTTATGCGTAGTTCTCGAAGGTGGCTTATAGGGCTATTACACTTCATTGGATACAAAACTTATTTTCCACACTGGGCATGTGAAACTTTTCGCTTTTGAAATTCCACTAAAATTAACTGGATGTATACAGTCAACTTAAGACAGCTTGTTCCCAATTTTCTAGTTACACTTGTATCCGGCATTCACGTCTCACAGTACTTCAATAACGGTGGTTGGCTAGTGTAATGCGTCTCTTTTTGTACAAGAGCTAAACTTTTAACTATATTAAAATTGGATTAGTTGTCATATAAATGAAGGTATACAAGCTTTTCTCATTGCAAGGCTTTTTGGTGATTTGATTTTCAAAATTCGTAAAAAGGGATTTGAATTTGCATAACGTTTGCAGAAGGGGAATTTCCAATTATGAGTTATTGTCCATATTTAATTTGGTAAAGAGAAGCACATTGAGATAATTTGCACAAGTATTTTATGAAAAGGAAATTCCAAATATCTGTTCAGCATTGACTGCCACTTATCATCAACAGTTCTATGGAATACAGAAGCTGTCTTAGAACGTATGGAAGGTACTACAATGTCTGTGGGTTTGTGTACTTTGAATTTCCTAAGTCGAGTTCAAAGAGTAGCTTTAGCATGAGCTCAGTTGACTAGAGGTTAAAAATAAAACAATACTCAAGCAAACATTTTTTCACTTAGCAAACTTGAGAAATATTAATTAACTTTCAGGACCTTGTTTAAGAATTAAGTAAACAAATATGAAGAACTATGCCAAATGACCTATGTGGGAAATTATAGGTTTTCTGGAGTGTAACAATTACTGGTAACCAGTCTTAAATTAGTCGTACCTATAAATTTACCATCACTTGCAACGGGATAGTTATCTTGTAGTTTTAGTGGTAATTTCATGATTTAGCGGATATTTTTTATTTGCATTTATAACTCTGTAACACGGTTTCAGGTTTGTCTAACACAACGGGGCTGCGAGCTTCAGGAATGCCTGGTCCACAGTGCACACAAAATGCTCTGGAGCATTACTTATCAGATTTGATAGCTGATGAACAACGTCTTATGGTAGGCAGTCCATACAATGGTTCTGTGCCTAGTTACTCTGAAATACCATCGAATTGTGGGAGCAATTCATCTGTATCCACATCTGGTGAAACTGTCAGGAAGACGTGTTCCACAGACCTGCTGCATTTTTTGGAGCAACGTATCGAAAATGCTTTGCGGAGTATGCCGTCCTTGGGTATGTGATTGGCGTGAATATTGTTAAATAATTCGACAGTTATCCAAACAGAGGTTATTATTTCTTCCTTGATTCTGTTACGGAGGCTGTTATTTTTTAAATTGAATTATATATTTTTCCAAATTTCCTTCTTTTGCTTATGTGTTTGGACTCAGCTAGAACAGATTGATGGTGTACCAGGCTGAGTCGCGCTTATTGTGTAAGATATGACGGTACTACAGAGCTTCACACGTTTAAGTAGGTGTAAAGGGTCTCAAAATCATGACTCACCCTCTCTGTAAGTCGCGTGCTTTAGTCAATGAATCATATCTCCACTTAAACTTGTATACAGATCCTTTGCAAAAGAGTTTTCTACATAAGCCTTATTTGGTGTGAAATGTCTCTTATCGATCAGATTGATTGCTTTCCTGTTTCTAAAAACAGAAGTCGACGCCTAGTTTAAAAATAGGAAGTGAAGTGGTAGAGCACGTTGACCGCTTCACTTATTTGGGAAGTACCATCAGCCCCAACGGGTTGATCTCTGACGAAATCTCAGCACGAATACAAGGGGCTCGTTTCGCATTTGTTAGTTTACGCCGTCTCTGGCGTAGACGAGATGTTCGACTATCGACCAAAGGGCGGGTGTACTGCTCATCAGTCCGCTCCATCCTCCTTTATGGTTGTGAGACCTGGCCACTGAGAGTGGAAGACATGAAAAGACTAGCTGGCTGTCTTTGATCATAGGTGCCTGCTCTCTATTTCCCGTGTAAAGTGGCATAATAAGGTGAGCAACATTGAGGTTAGGCGTCGAGTTCTAGGTAAACAGGGGAAATCAATCGACGAAGTCGTGAAGCTACATCGACTGAGATGGTTAGGACATGTGTTACGTATGCCAAGCCATCGCCTCCCTCGACGAGCAATGTTAGCGGATATAGGGTCAGGCTGGAAAAAAGCTAGCGGCGGTCAAACCAAAACATGGCTTCACCAGTCAATGAAATCCACAACAGTTGGTCTAAGTCACGTAGGAAGGTGTAGACTTCCAGGCTTGGGTCCTCGGGAGGGTAAAAAGCTATGGTCGGAAACAATTGGTGACATGGCTCAAAATCGTTCTCAGTGGCGCAGATGCATCCACTCCTTGTGACTTATGATCTCCAATGAAACTGTTTTGTTTTTCTTTATTACTCTTTTGTCTCACATCTCTGCTCACTGTTTCTATTATGCTTTTCTTGTACTTTCTTCTCTTGCTTCGCGTGCTACACGGAGTGTGGCGACTTGAACTTCCGCACATTTGTGCAAACTTCTATGTCGGAAACAGACAGACAGACAAAAACAGAAGTATTGCTTCTTTATATGGTTATTAGTCAAGTGTGAGTCTGATTTATTCTATTTAATAGAAATAATATGAGGAACTTTGGATTTGAACAGAAGAGTTGCAAGTCCAACCCATATTCTACTTATCGATGATTGTGCGATGTAAAATTTTGCATATGTTCCATAATTTGCAATCACAAACGTTTTTTTACGGATTGCTTACTTTCGGTTAACGAGTATACATCACTTCATAAACAAAATTTTGCCCACCTTATGAGATAATTTACACATTTCCTTCCTTTTTGCACTTAATGAACTTCCTTTGTTTAATTACTAGATTCTAAACGGTATGATTATTATGGTGTACAAGTCCGAGCACGCCCAAATAGGAGCGCTTCTCTGAATCCTGTCAATGAACCCTGCACAAATAATGTCGAGTCTTCTTCACTTCACAGTAACTTCTATCAAAATCAGACAATGTTTGATAATGATGTACAAAGTTCGGTGTACGAAAACATTGGTACTGCTCAAAATGCTCAGTATAGTGGCTCTTATCCCAGTAATATGCTGCAACAGTTTAATGTTGATGAGGTTAGTTTTGACTAAATGAGTATTCTAGTACATTTCTGTCTCTAAATATACCTTGATGACATTATTTTAGCTGTCATAGTAAAATTAAAGAACATTTTATGTACAGTGGATAAAGATGTTAACTTGAATAATATTGTACGAAATAACAGATAACTGAATAATTATCTGGGAAGACGACAGAAAAAATTGTTATTCAATTATTGGTTTCTAGGGATTTGGTAGAGTGGTTACAGGATTTCATCATGAGCTGACATTGGTTAGAGAACCATTGGAAAACCTGGGAGTACTGGAAATTGTTTCGTCCTAGTTTGGGACTCTTCATCAGTAAAAATTGTCATTTCACGCTGCTGCATTTCAAATAGGTATATCAAAAGGTGAGGAAATAAAGTAGAATGATACTGTAAAGTGCAGAGTCATGTGAGAGGAAGAATATTTCTATCGACAGTAGTGAAGTTGTTTAGAATTCTGAACACCAAGTGTGGATACATCGATACCAATATAAACGGTTTGATCTATATCACTGTCTTCACACATTGACTCTTAGTATTCAGATAATCAGCCTATGTATCCCCACATGGTACAAACCAATGGTTAATGATTTTGTGGATCAATTTAATGTCTTCATCTTACTACTCTAAACTCTTCCAACCTAATTCCAATTCAGTTGATATTGTTCATCAATGAAGACAGTGGCCTGTTATGTGTAATACGTATTCCAACCACCTCAGTCGATGACGATTTATAGGTTGGATTTGTATTTGGAAAACTGTAAATGCGCCATCGTGTCTCCTGTGCTTTTAAATCTGTTAACATTTGTAAAAGTAAGATGCTGAAATGCATGCAGTATTCTTGAAGAGGCCGAAAATTTTTGTTGATTATACGTTACATATTTTAACATTCATGATACCAACCTAATTATCTTGATCAAAAAGAAACTGTTTAGTCTCCATGAGTGAGTATGACCTCTTCATTTTCTTATATTTTCACATTTCAGCTAGTGAAATTTTTTCGGTAAATAATAACGCAACGTGCGACAAATAGACGAACTAGCTCTTCCAAGTTTCCTTTCAGAACCTTCCTGTTTACGTCTTTTATCAAAAATATTGATGCTAACCTCAATACGTTTGGTCCTTTATTTTTATCACCCATGCTGATAACTTCAAAGGATAGTATCTTGAACCATTACATTCGTCCTTTTGGATATCTAAATAGCTATACTCCTGTGCAGACTTAAATACAACTTGAATCTTATGTTTTCTAAGGTAGTACCGTAGTACCGTATCATTTTTAAGAAAAAGCAAAGTAATTATTATTCTGTTGAGTTCTTTTATTAAATACACCATCAAGATCCTTAGTGTTCGAAAGTCTTTTTACCCTGTCATTTCAATTCTTCAGAGCTTTCTTAAATAATATTTGTTGTTACAGTTTATCTTTAAACTTATGGCTGCATGATATAATTTCTGATTCATAACATACGTCAAGTGAATAGTTATTTTTCCGATATGCTTACGAAGATGTTCTTATTTTGAGCAGTTGTGTAAATTTGAAGTTTCCTGAGTACTCTGTACTAAATATTGAATTTTTCATTGATCATTTAGGTCGCTGAATCCACCGTAAAGTATCATAATGATGTTATATACCGGCATTACTATTGACAGCAGATGTGAGAAAGGCTAAAACAGTCACTTTTGTACTTGAACTCACCGTGTTAGTTCATTCGTCGCGGAAGTATGGAAGGGCATATAAAAGAACTGGTTCTTCGTCATTAATTCACTAGCCATCTGTACACTTTGTTTTGATTGTAACTCTATTTTCAAGAGCAAGAATCTTAGTGATTCTTTGAATATTTTGTTGTCGAGGTTCTTAGTATTTGAATTATGTCTCATGTAACAGTGACAGGTTGTCACAGATTGGGTGTAATAGGTTCACTGAGATTTATGATGTCAGTTTCTTTGGATTCAATTATGTTAACAGTTATCAACTCCAAAAGCCATATAAGAAGTAAGAGTTGCAGAACTAACAATGACACTGTGTAAATGTTGAAGTGAACTGCTAATTTTTCTTAATTCTAGAAACTACAAATATCTTTGTGGTAATTGGGAAGAAATTTTAATGGTGTGTATAGTCAATGAATAAAAGGTCATTTAAATGTGAAGATCGTCATGTAGAAGTACTGTGACAGTAAATGTACCTGATTGAGATTGGTAACTCTAATCGGTAATAGTTTTCTTCAAACTTTCGCCCTGTTATTTTTGTGGTTTGTTCAGAGAATGTTTAAGGTCACATTATACCATTACCACTTTTTAAATTAAGCAGATGAATTTTCCAACGAACAGTAACTTACCTCTTTACCGTTTAGGTTTCGTTAAATTATGGTTTACTTATTTCACGTTCGTAATATTTAAGTGAGTTGTAATTCGTTAATAAATATTGATAATCTTATATAAGTGAAAAAAATCCGAATGATCTTTCCATTGTTTGTACGTGTTTCATATTTTAGCTACAGTATCTTCTTAAAGCTGTCAAGGATTTACTAGCATTGCGTATAGTTTCGTCCACAGCTGCAAACAGTTCACAAGGATCAGATGCATCAAAGTTTGGCGAACTAGATAAACAAAAAAGGTTTGCTAAAACTGAACGACCTGATACATGTACAATTCCTGGTAAAGATGATCAGAGCACTCATGGAAGAACAGGTGCAGAATCTCCTTATATTACAAGGTCAGTATCAAGCAGTCGCAGTAATAGTGCTGTGAGAAATAATCGCTTTGAAACATCATCAGAATCTCGCAGCAGTCGCATTAGCTCTGGTGCATCTGAGGATGGAAGTCATTCAAACGCTGATTTAATGCACCAACGTTTGCCAATAGGTTTCCAACATTTTGAACGATATTTGGATAGCAAATTCGGTCCTGATCATCCAACTAACGGCACGGGTACAAACAATTCAGAAATGCAAACAAAGCCAGAGTTGGTTGCAAAATCGAAACAGTCTAGTGCCGGGCATTCATCCTCAGTCTTATCAGGGAATTTTTCTGAGCATGGCTCACAGGTGCTTACAAGACAGAGAACATCAAGCTCTATTCCACAACATTTGGGAGCTAATGATATGAGTTCTTCTAATGTTAATAAAGTTGACGATATTCTGGATCACTTCTCTGTCACAAATCTGTCACAATATCCAGTTTATGTAAATGAAGATCCCAATCAATCGTACATAAATTCCCAATCGGGTAATTATTTTTTACTTCATCCAAATATTTCATCTTTCTACGAGTTACCATATGAATAACAGGCTCATTCAATCCGCCTAGACTATCTAGTCACCAGACACCTTCAGTCGTGTATTAGATAGGTCATACTATTACAAACTGTCGCTATTTAATGATGCATTTCAACAACATCATTGTCTTAATTTATTTTCAGCTCAGTAATTATCATTATTCCTTTGTCATTGGGAATAAAGATCAGGGTGAAATGTAATTAAGAAAGCATCCAGTGAAGTAGGTTTTGATTTAATGAAGTTTTGAAATACACAAAGTAAAAAGAAAATTATTGGATGTATTGCTAGACGTTAGTTAACCCATTGAGAAACATTTTTTCCCGGGTGACAAATAATCAGCAAATGTTAATAAAGCAGAATATAATGAATTCACCAAATTTTGGTAGAATTCCTCAGCTGAATACTCTTCATACAGAGTTATGTATATTTACCATGAGAAATACTTAAGAAGATTTGTGACTAATAAATATATAGTTGCGACAACTGATCAAGAAATATATTGGTGTAAATACTTTCAGAAATATCAAACTGATAGAGACACAAATCCCAAAATTATGTGGTTGCATCATTATTGCTATTTTATTTCATCCGTTCTTCTTCTTCTTCTCTTGGTTAAATTGTGTTTTTTCAGTGTCATTATCTTAACTCGTTTTGCTACTATTATTATTAACTTCACAATTCCTTGTATTTTCAAGTTCTGTCACTCTAACAACTAACTGTTTATTATGGTGAAGTAACTGGGACGTTATCCATTGCTGTCATATTCAACTGATGGTGACTAGCAGTGGTTTCCAGTATTTCAGCCCCTTATAATCAATCAACGAGTAGTACAAATTAGCTTAAGTAAGTAGTAATTGATACCTGTCGCACAAGATACGGCTCTCGTAGAGCATTGGCTTAGTGGACAGCGCTTCGTAGTTTGGAATGACGGATGTTGAGTTTCAGTTTCAGTGGGAACACTATCACTCACTGGGGATTGGGGCACATCCGGATTTCACTGCTAGTCATCACCAACCAGATGACATCATATTAATCTTCAGACATCGTTAAAGAATCCTCAGTAGGAGCACAATATGTCAACAGTCCAAACATTTCAGTTCAATGTAATCAACCAGCGGAAAATAAAAATTAGCTTAAGCAATGTTTTACTTTACAGTGTCTCATGCCTCTCTCATCCTTTAATTATCAGAAATTGATCCGTAAGACATTTTCACCCTTCGTTTAGTAATGGTTGTGGTTTATTTATTAGTCATATATCTCCTTGTAATATATATATATATATATATATATATATATATATATATATAACTCTGTGTGTAAAGTATTCTGACGAGAAGTCTCCTGATTTATTAACAGTAATTTGTTTCTTCAACTGGTGTTCGTCTATCAACTGAAATTTAGATTTCTGAGTGATTTACGAGTGAAAGTATATTGAATAAGCATCCTACGAAGCGTAGACCAGATAAGACTGTATGTATACTGAACCAGTGGCGATTTAGAGAAAAAGCATTTTTTATTTTGCACTGGAAGGTATATTCACATACGTTTTTAGTATCCTGTGTTGATGGCAGCGATGTTCCTTACTACTTTAATGTTGCTAGCAAATATTTGAAATTTCCTAAGAAATGCTATATGATTTTATGAACACAATGTTAATGATTTCAATGTTCATCATAAGCTCGAGAAATAAGCCCATTAAGGAGAACAAAAGGAACTCGTTTGTCAATAAAGCCAGAAAAATTCACTCTGACCTCAAGGTATTAAAAAACACAAGTTTTACAATCATGAAAAAAATGCTGAGTTTACTTTGATTGGACACTAGATAACTGATTTCGTGGGTCTAACCTTCTGTTTGGTGCAGACTGAATTCTATCAGTCAAGTTTGCAATGTGACCACCATGTTAAATGGCTCGCCATCATCGTGCATTGTGAACTGTTGATATTAGGTGGTTGGAAGCAATCGTGGTTGTTAGCACGATACCTTTCGGACTCACACATTTATTTGAAGATATATCAGAAAAGCGATTCGATTCCTGTGGATTAAGGTTTTTGAAGTAATGGTGGAAAATTCGTATATTTCTCAACTTTATTTGTAAATGGAAGTTTATGCATCTTCAATGTATGTAGTGCAGATAACGCATCCATCAATGTAGTAGGCATAGACACCGTGAAAAATAGTTGTATACCAGATTACACTAGATTTTTTGATAAATTATGAACGAAGAACAAAGTGAAATTGCTAGTTAAAATATTGGTTTAGAGTTGTTTACTTTTTGTTTACCATTCTTAAACATTCTAATATATATCGGTTAGAGAACCATTTAAATACCTGCAGGGAGCACTGAACAGCTGTTTCGTCTTAGTTTGGGACTCGTGAATTGTCAGAACTCAAAATTCATGAGCCATTGGATCAGGTGCCAGTGGCTTAATGGTCTATGAGCCCGCCTTGTAACCAGAAGATCCTGGGTTCAAACCCATGCGGTGGATTCGTACAACTGAAGAGTCTCAAACTAGGACGAAACATCTTCCAGTACTCTCTACAGGTTTTCCAATGGTTCTCTAACCAGTGTCAGCTCATGATGAGATCCTCCAACCAATCAAACAAATACTTGAAGAATATATATATATATATATATAATGCGTAGAATGCTCGCTAACCACGTGCGTGGTCTGGGTTCAATTTCGGGCAGATACAATCCTAAATCTTGTTAAGCCAGTAGTATACCTGATAATGAGGGCGAGTCATGCGTGAGACCAGCAGCTCCACTTGATACCGAGACTCTACAGCTACTGCAAATTCAGACATCATGCTTGAAACCCTGTTCCAATTAGAACGCTGAGGAATTGATGCATATATAAATACATCTAAGCAAACGTTAAGACAGGCATTTTTTAATATAAATAAATAGTGCGTAAAGGTCCTAGTACATTTGTGAAAATCCAACCATTTTTCCAGTCAATTGAAAGCTAGGTAGAGTAAACTTAGAAAAGTACCTAATATCTGGTATCTTTTGCGAATATTTATCTATTGGTCAACATAATTTGTGCATATTTAATATATGGTTTCTCCTTGTTATCTAGAACAAACTGATTGGAACACGGCAGAACGATCTACGGCAGCTGGAGTACCTTACGTTTCTGCATCTAGCCAATCTGATCTGATGTCATCATCGAGGACAGCGAACTGGCATAATAACACTTGTTTGACCGTTCCACCTATCAGCTACGCACCATCTTCAGCAGGGTGTGTGGATAGAAATATCAGTCATACGAATTATTATACAGACTCCAATAGTAGTCATGTGCCTGATCCTCAACAAGGACAAGCAACCCCTTGGCCTCCAAACTGGTATCAGTGGTATACTTCTTCCCACATGTTTCCTCAGCGTTATCCATCTTATTCTCAATTTCCATATTATCATTATTTCTATCCTCATTTAAAACAGACACAACAACAGCAAACACTTCAGCAACAATTATGTCTTGACTATACAGCTTGTGCACACAGAATGAATCGTTTAATTAGTCCTTTATCTTATGCGGTAAGATATTACTCATTGCAATTTTTAAGTGGGTTTTGTTTTGTTACTTCAGGTTAGACTAGATATAGAGTACTGTCTCCCCTAGTTTACAAAATAAAATAGGTACTGCTTAGAATTTCAGTATTTTCAATGTGTTTTCAACTATTTATTGAATTATGGTCATCTTCCTTCTAAGCTAAAAGTCAGTCTTTATGTGAACTGTTGTTCATAGGTTTTTTTAAATAATGTAAAGACTTTTACAGCGTTAATAATGCTATATACAACACTTAAATTTCAGTATTGAATTCCTTAGATTTCAAAAGATCGGCTTACTACGTGTTAAGTGAGTGAATAAATCTTTTATTTGTTTAGTGTTTGTCCATATAAGTGTATTTTAATATATGTATATGTTTGTTATTATTTGACGTTACATGTTTTTACTATGTAACCTTCGTTTTGTACAAATTCACTTATTCTTTGTTGTTATTGCTTTTTGTGGACACTATTCTGTTGTCTTGTTTTCATTTTCATACACTGCCTCATTTTTATCTTTGTTGTCGTTAAAGTGGTTTATTGAACTTATTTGTTTTCAAGAGTTGATTTGTAAGGATTTACAAATTTTTTAAGCGCGACCACCAACCAATGTCATCGGCGGAACTGCAAACTCACTCCCGACTGGATGACCTTCCCTGGTCACGAATTCTCACTAGAACTCCGGTGATTTGCTACAGGACGGGGTTTCCTGGAGTTCTAGTGAGAAGTCATGACCAGTGGGGACCGTCCAGTCGGGAATGAGGATAGAGTTCCCGCCGATGACATTGGTTGCTGGTTACGCTAAATCATGAATTGCTAGAAGTAAGAATTCATGGACCACTTAAACGGATCTCAGTGGCTGAATAGTATACCAGCTTGCCTGGTTTCCTGAAGGTTCTGGGTTCGAACTCCAGTGGGCGCGTACTGGTGATAATTCCCAAACTAGGGTGAAACAGCTGTTCAGTACTTCCTGGTTTTCAGTGGTTCTCGAACTGATATCAGTCCGTGGTCAAACTCGAAGAAATTATTTCTACACCGCACTTATTAATATTATTGATTTTTATTATGGGTTATATGTCAGAGAATGAATAGGTTTTTAAAATTACGTTATTATTTCATAAATTCTACAAAGATAGTCTTTTGTTAAAGTTGAATACATCATAGTGCTTATACTTTTAAAGGTTTCCAGTCATTCAGTCTGACATATCAGCAACTTGTTAATAAAGGACAAGTTATTTGTAAACGAACTGTTCACACCAAATAAAAGGTAAAGGCTGTTTAAATTATGCATAAGGCATCTTTTAAAATTCACATTTATAAAACTGTCCAAATTACTGCATAAATATGCGATGATAAACAATGTCTGATCATACTTTTACAACTTAAAATACACTGTTAGTATTTAAAATCTTGCTATATAATCTTGTACTGGCAACTGAATGTTGTTGTTGACACATACCAATGTTATTTATTAAATATGAGTGTTTTTGTGACTTAAAAGCTATATCTACTTCGAAATGGTATTCAGTGAAGTTCATTGAGAAGAGGTACTGATGATAGATTATCGAAAATAGCGTATGGATTCAGTTGCATAATTCTTTGTAATTGCTAAAATCTTGTAAACTGTTACTTTGCCTTATTACTGTTTTCAAAATGAAGCATACAATGACATATTTGTTTATTACTTGTTTAATATTGCTTGTAATGTCATACTCTCAACCTTGAAATTTTGTCTTTTTCTAAAATAGATGAACTCTCCTCCAAATTATTCTCCAGCAGCACATTTATGCTATATGGACGCTAGTCACGCTCATGTACTTGAAGGGCACTGTGCGTCCCCTTTATCTGATAGTTGTCACTTTGTTTCTTACGATTCACAACCTCCAGAAAATCCTTTACCAGAAGCATCATCAACTGGTGGACGATGCTCATGTACGAATCCAGACGGGTTGAAAAGATTTGTTGATAGAATTCCGGGAAATTCTTATGTGTTCTGCCGACCATCTGGTGTATATTCACCTCCACCTGCCTATCCTTGGTTCCCTTATATGAATAATGTTCGCTGGGATCCGTTTTCCTGCTATAACAACAATAATCCAGGTATTTCAAAGTATTTTAAAATCAAGCTGGTAGATATTTTCTAATATAACCAGATTATATTTCCGAGAATTACTTCCTAATGATATTTTAGATAGGTTATAACAAGTCATGATTACCAAAAAATGCTTTAAATCAAAGGATATGAAGGAACACACTGATTAGTTCGCGTGTGATAACAGTCATTATTCGGATAGCATTTTGGAAAAATAGGCGTTCTTACCTTAGATTGTATGTGATCTTGATTTTCTTGTCAGATGGTTAAACCATGGTTGCAGCTTGTAAGGCCTAAATACGCATGTATTTTCCTAACTTTTAAATCTCAGTTATATCGCATGGAAATACACTCATCTCACTGTTCATATACTACTATTCTTCCTTTAAATGCCGAGTGGAACGTAACGCATTGGCAGCACATCTCTATTTCACTCTTTTGTCCGCTGTCTTTTTACCTTCCCCCACGATCATCATAAGCATTCATTTCCTCCTCGTGCCATCTCTTTCATATCACCCGCAGATATCAACACTGTACTTCCTATTCGGGTTTCACCCGATGACCTGCGCAGTGTTTGGTGTCACTCAATGGTCTTCTCAGCGTGTATCCAATCCAGTTCCGTTTCTTTCTGGATAATTTTTGGACTAGCAATATGTTCTTGGTTGGTTCACTGCATTGTCAGAGTTCCCTGTTGCTTACCCTGTTTGGCCATCTGATCTTCACTGTCGAGCTAAGGCAACTGTTAATGAAAGTGTGCGATCCGTCGGATCTGTTTTCCGTGATTCTCCGAGTTTCTTTAACCACACAGAAGCGATTACTTGACATTCGTGTTGAAAATTTGGATCTTGTTCCTCATTCTAATTGCAGTAAATTTCTTCACTGATTTGAAGGTGATGAATGCCTGTCTTTCTTTCTTGGTCTGATCCGGGCTAGCTTCTACATCCTAATCCATGACGCCTGTAGCTGAGACATAAATCACCTGTGAAGTTCAGGTCTTCTAAAGTCTTTTTGTCAGTCTAACCTCTGTCCACCTTTTAATTCCCCCTGGTCTGTCAATATAATCCAGTCTACTACAACCAAGAAGATCGTAGGTAAAAGGAGAAAGATTTATCTTACTTTTGTCTCCACTTCTAAGGCTTTACTGAGCTTTCCGTTGTGAATCACTCCGCATGTGGCATCATCTTATAGCTGTTGAATGAGGTTTATAAATGCTTGCGTCACCACATTCGGTGGTGTTCAAGCAGCTGCCAAATTACCCCACAGTTGAGGTAGAGTTGGCTGCTATTTTGTGTTCTGTTCGATGATGATATGTATCGTTGAGATTTGAGCCGAGCGAGATTTGCTTTTTTTGAATCTAGCCCGTTCTGGGAGGAGTTTTGTATCCATAGCATATTTTAATCGCTGCAGAATGACTTAATATTTTGCTCAGGGTGGACAGCAACATGACAGTACCAGTTCTTATAAAGGTTTAAGTAGTCATTTTTTGGTAGTCTGGCAATGTATATTTCATTCCTTGTGCATTTTTTTGCAATAGTGTCGTGGACATGTCCGTTGAGGTATGTAGGTGCGTCTGAAGTACTTCTAGGCAATATAATATGGTTCTGCTGGTTTCTCGGCTAGCTTTCGGTAACTTTAATGCTTTCCAGATTTCTAATTTTGTTCAAGGGAAGTTCGTTGTCTGTTAGTGATATTTACGGTCGATTCAAGAGACCTTTGAAATGACCAGTCCATTGTTCCCTATGTTTCACCTCTTTGTTAATCAGGCTTCTTTCACTATTATTGATTTCATCTGCGTTAATCACTTGCCGCATAGAGATTAAGCCACCTCATGTAATGTTTTGAGGTCTCTTTACCTACAGCCTGTTCTGCTTGGGTTGTCACTGTGTCTTAGAAGCATCTTTTGTCTTTCCTAGTACTCTTCTTCACTCCTTTGTTCAATGCTTTGTAGGTTATGCTCAGCTACTCCTTTCTTTGTTCATCGTCTGCTTCACCGTCTTTTTCTACTCGGTCGTCTTCCAAGTGTCCGTAGAGCGCCATTACTTATCTTGCCTCCCCCCCCTCACTTAAGATTTCTACACAAGTTCTCTTACACATCTTCTTCAGACAGTTATAGTGTTTTTCCGAGCAAGTTTACTCGATGATGTTTCTTGATATCTACAATATTTACCTGATGCCTACAGTAAAGTTTCTTTTTTTAGTTTCATTTTTCATTTTTCGAGTTGTAAAATCTAATTTGATCCATTTCCAGCTTCTTTGAAGGCTTTCAACCTGAAATCAGCAATAGATAGGAGGTGGTCCGAGAATACATCTACCTCTCCTCCCGATTTTGTGTCCAATTAGCTTCGTTTTCACTTCCTTGAGATGGAAATGACGTCTACCTGCTGTTTTTTGTCCATATGGTGAGATCCTTGTTGCCTTGTGTATATCGTTGAAAGAGCAGAATTTTCTAAAATGTTGCCTTCTCATTCAATTCACAGAGACACCCTCAACTCATAATGAGTTCTCTTTCTGTGTTGTCTGCTTCCAGTTTGGCCGCCATTCATACCACTCATTAGAATATTAACTTCACTATCTGATTGGTTTCTTGTCCATTACTGTTTCGAACTGTTTTCAGAAGTCTTCCTTCCCTTGGTCTGCGTTGTTTGTAGCACTGAATAGTTGTAAAGCTCCTATCTTTTGAGTTGGATCTTTCTGTCATCATCCTGGAAGAGATTGGTTCTCACTGCATGAGACCCGTCGATGCTGTTGGTGATGTCCTAAGGAACATTCTCCGCGTGTGTGTTTGTGGTTGTCGTGTGGATGACCAGAGTAGATTATTGACTCTGCAGCTAACAATTTGTTGAGTTCAGTTACGTTCCATGCACTGGTTCCTAATACTTCTGTACCACATCTCCTGATTCCTTTTACAATCCATTTCCCATTGCTTATTTTGCTTTCAACACTGGATTCCCCAGAGATTCCACTGGCCCGTTTCATTTTGCATACGCGATTCCAGTGAAGAATGATTATATCTTTTGTATTGTCTGTGTGTCTTGAAGTTTCTATAGTGATTCAATTGATTTTTCGTTGTGGAGTCGGTAAACTGACGCCTAACCACCCCTCTTTTTCATTGCTTTGGAGCAGTTAGTAAAACAATAAAGTGTAAGATGTTTTTCCGTCCTTACAAATCAGTTATTGGATTATACAAGCATATAAAAAAAGAATTTTTCTATCTGTTGAAACCAGTTGTGATTGGTTTACCAACATTTATAAGTGCGTTTTCACTTAAGCTAATTAATCTATAGAGAAAAGTGTCTGAAATTTCATGTTCTTTATAATCTCTTCCTTAAAAGTAGTGAAATATATCATAAACGTAAGTCTTTCTAACTGCCTACATTCATTGCTTGTAATTTGGTTTACGTGTTTACCACTGAAAATTGCCTTCTAAGTGAACTACTAAACGGTAAAAATTTCAGTGATTACCTTCTTTAGAATACGTAAGCATTAACAACTGAATATTTTAATCAAGTATTCCAATAGGCTTGTTTATTTTCTGTAGGTATGAATGTATGCGAATTACAGAAAATTTATTTTCACCTGGAAATGCAAAGGTCGATTGTCTGACACTACATAGTAAACAATTCGTGGCAGTTGTTCATACCATTTGTGAACAGATTATTATTATTATTGTATCCTTTAGTTCCTAGAGGAACATAGGGCTTCAGCTGCGCACCTCCATTGCCTTCGGTTTTCTGACAACTTTTTCACCCTGCTCCAGGACTGTCCACATGCTTTCATCTCCTCCTCGCATGACCTCCTCCAAGTCACCCTTGGACGACCAACTCGCCGCCTCCCTTTCGGGTTCCACTCGAGGGCTTGTCTAGTGATGTCACTTGATGGTTTCCTCAGCGTATGGCCAATCCATCTCCATTTCTTCCTGCCTATTTGTTTCACAATCGGTTCCTGGTTGATTCGCTCCCAGAGATCCCTGTTGCTGATCTTTTCTGGCCATCTGATCTTGAGTATTGAGCGAAGACAACTGTTAATGAAGGTCTGAAGTTTGTTTGAGATGCTCTTTATGACTCGCCAAGTCTCTGATCCGTATAGTAGCACTGACTGACTTCACATTGGAGTTGAAAATCCGGATCTTATTTTTGATGCTGAGTGCTGTTGACCTCCACACAGATTTGAGAGTAATGAAAGCTTGTCTTGCTTTTCCGATTCTGGCTTTGATATCCTCGTCAGTTCCGCCTGTAGTTGAGACGATGCTTCCCAGGTAGGTGAAGGAGGTTGTTTCTTTCAGGTTCTTCCCATTTATGCTGATTGTTGTCTGTTTTGTTGTTGCTGTTGATGTTGGCCAGGAATCTTCATCACCTCTGTTTTATCTATGTTCACGTGAAGTCCTATCTTTGATGCTTCTTCTGCCAACTTGTTACTTTTCACTTGCATATCTTCCAGTTTGTGGGAAATCAGACATATATCATCGGCGAAATCCAGATCCTCCAAGTCTTTTGTGTCAGTCCATTTTATGCCTGTTCCCTCGTTGGTTGCCGTTGTCTGTCGCATTATCCAATCAATTGCAATCAGGAAGATCATTGGTGATAGTAGACAGCCTTGCCTCACTCCCGTCCTCACTTCGAAGGCTTCCGTAAGTTTCCCGTTGTGGATTACTTGGCATGCAGCATTGTCGTATAACTGTTGGATGAGATGTATAATTGTCGATGGGACCCCGTAGTAGCGAAGTAGTTTCCAAATGACCTCTCGATCGACGCTGTCGAAGGCCTTTTCAAAGTCGATGAAGTTGAGATAGAGAGGTGACTGCCATTCCAAGCTTTGTTCAATGATGATCCGTAGAGTGGCGATTTGATCAATACATGATTTGTTTCTCCTGAATCCGGCCTGTTCCGGACGAAGTTTTTCATCTAGGGCTTGTTTGATTCTCTCCAGGATGATGCGACTTAGTATCTTGCTTGGAATGGACAGAAGCATAATTCCACGCCAGTTTTTACATTGACTTAAGTCTCCTTTCTTTGGAAGTTTGAATAAGTATCCGTTCTTCCAATCCTCGGGTACTTTGCCCTCTTTCCACACCTTCTCCAGCAGTGGTGTCATCAAGTCCGCTGTTGTCTCTGGGTCTATTTTCAAAGCTTCTGCTGGGATTCCATCTGGTCCCGGTGTTTTCCCAGCTTTTAGCATCTTGATTGCATTCAGGACTTCTGATTTCGTCGGGGGGTCAGTGTTCACTGGTAGTTCTGCTTCCGTTGTTGGTATTGTTGGGTGCGTTGTAGGTGGCGGACGATTTAGAAGTCTTTTGAAGTGTTCAGCCCAGTGCTTTCTCTGTTCCACCTCTTTGGTGATTGACTTTCCATTGTCGTCCTTTATTGGCTTAATCTGTGTCGAACGTTTGCCCGAAAGGTGCCTAGTTGTTTGGTAGAGTGTGGCGAGGTCTCCTTTGCCTGCAGCTTGTTCTGCTTCGTTTGCCATGGTTTCATAATATTTTCTTTTGTCTTCCCTGGCACTCTTCTTCACTCTTTTGTTCAGTGTATTGTAGCTTGCATTTCCTGTTTTTGTTGCTCGTCAGTGCACTGGATAATCTTTTGTTTCACTGTCCTTCTCTCTTCTATTAGTTTCCAAGTGTCCGTAGTGAGCCACTGTTTGTCCTGTCTCTTTTTTCTGCCTAGAATTTCTATGCAGGTTTGGCTCCACACCGTTTTCAAGTTGTTCCAGTGCTTTTCGACGCTGACCTTTTCGCTGGTGTTGATTTGTGTCTCGGCTTTGTCCTTTATGCTTGCAATGAAGATGTCCTTTGTAGCCTGGTCCTTCAGCTTTTGAGTGTTGAACTTGGCTTGTGGTCTATCTGCAGCTCCTGTTTCCCTGAAAGCTTTTAATTTGATTTGGATTGTCCCTTGTACGAGATAGTGGTCTGTGCCAAAAGATTATCATCCCGATACCCCAGACTTTAGTAGCGATCAGGTTCCATCTGAAACTTGTAAAAAGTGAGATTTCAAGATGTTATCTTATTATTTTTCATTGTCAATCATTTACTTTCTAAGTGAAACATAGAGCTTCAAGCTGGAAATAAGAAAAGTAGCAGTAGTGTTTATTTTTACGAGGTGGGGTCGCCAGCCTCATGCTCAAACTTCCCTCTTTACCAGTCTTATTATTGGCTTAGCAAGGTAAAGGAGTGCGTCGGCCAGGGATCGAACCGCGAACTACATTTGTGGTTGGCGAGCATCCCAACTCTGTGTCACCAACGCGAGATTTGTTTATATATACATATAATTAAAAGTGATCATGAACTTAGGGTGGCTATTTTCAAAATAATATTCAAATGAATTTGGGTAGTCGAAGTCACCATTTGCAAGAAGTCGTAATTAAGTCGTAGAAGTTTGTTTAATAATAATGAATATACATTCTAGATCCTGTCGTCCCATCCTAGTTTGGGACTGTTCAGCAGCACGCACTCGCCGGCTTTCGAACCCAGAACCCTCTAGTTACAAGGCGAGCTCGTAGACCATTAAGCCAATTCGACTCGAACCGATGGAGAATTCCAACTTCTGCCGATTCACAATATAGCGCGACCACTAGCCAATGTCTTCGGCTAGTATTTGTCCTCACACCCGAACCCCGGTGGGTGTGTACTGATAAAGAGTCCCACGCTAGGACGAAATACTTTCCAGTACTCCCTACAGGTTTCCCAATGGTTCTCTAACCGCTGTCAGCTCATGATGAAATCTTCCATCCAATCTAACAAATCCCTACAAACAAATACTTGAATATTTTAGATTTTTAATGTATGGATTGCGTTGGTGGCATAGCGGTGGAACGCTCGCCAATTACAAATGTGGTTCGCGGTTCGATCCCTGGCCGACGCACTCCTTTACCTTGCTAAGCCAATAATAAGACCGGTAAAGAGGGAAGGTTGAGCATGAGGCTAACAACCCCACCCCGTAAAAACAAACACTACTGCTACTGCAACTTTTCTTAGCTCCAGCTTGACGCTCTATGTTCCATTTGGAATGTAAAGGCATAAAAGGATTATTTTTTTCACCTGCAAAAAATCAAACAATGCACGCGAACTGCATAATAATATATTTAATGCAAATGTATACAGAATGAGTGCATTGCAAAAGCCACTGTGAAATATAAATATATAAATATAAATAATATAAACAATAGCAAGTTAGACTTTCTAATCCAATTAATTAATCGTGCACAAAATAAAAGAGCTGTCATCACGAATGATTCCCAATAATTCAGAGATTAAAACAATTACTCCCTTTGATAAATTTGATCAGGGCACTTAGAAGACAAAATTTCACATAACTCTAATTCAAGGTTATTGAAGGTGATGGTAGCACTTTGGATTAATCACATACAGCCTAAACTGTGCGTACAAAAAAAATAGACTTCAATCTTCGCCTACCATGGACTACATGACCTATCTACATATGATTGGTCATTAATTAGTATGTACTTTTGTTTTTTATTTAACTGAGTAATTGTCATAAAATTTATTTCATTATTATAAATCACGTTAGTTGTAAAGCGGTTGTAAAGAAACTACGAAATGATATCATCTCGCGAAATTTGTCTTCTTAATGCTTTATTCAAATTCAGAGATTCTTAAAATCAGTAGTCATTACAATTCCGCAAAAAACAATTATATGTTCAGCAAGTGTAGATGTAGGCGAGATTTCTTTAAACTGATTCCTAACATCACTACTTCGAATTTTAATGAAAACAGGGCGTGTGGAGTCAGTATGAAGAGTTCCACGGTCGTCTTTAACATCAAATCAGTGTTCTAGTAAAATGACTTGAATACACAGATAGAAGTAGATAGAAATCCCTAATATATTCGAAATACGAGTAATACTATGCATAATTATTAAATTGACACGACTGGAACTGATTTTCGAAAAAAGGCATTTTACACATCGTTAGACATAAAACTGTAAAACTTGTAAATTGCCTTGGTCACTGATTATTAGTTATTTCCAGTCTTCTTCCTTGATCTATTCTTTAACAGAATAACTTAGCAAATATGAAATTCTAAATAGTTTTTGGAAATATCATGGAAAACAAACAGGAATTTGTTTATATGTAAGTGTTAATAAAGAAAGAGAAATGTATCAACTAATCAATGTGCACAAGTATATAGTGATCGTGAAAAATAAGTAAATGTATAGTAAAAGCAAAAGTAAATCTAAAAAGAAAGAAAAAGAGATGAAACCACCCACAGATTTTCGCGCACTCGTACAAACTTACAAGAAAACAGAAGCAAAATCCACAAAATAAATAACAATAACTAAATAGCACCAATATGGAATTCTACACAAAAAACCTTTTACCTCCCCCACCCCACCCTACCCCACCCTCACCGTCTAGGCATCACTCGACAGTGAAATGAAGGAAAAAGTAGAGAAAAACAGAATGTACAAAGAAGTATTTAATAACAAGTGAATAATGAGGGGAAATTTTCAAGTATGGGAAAGTAAAACAAACTAAACATACTTTTATAATACGTTTTAATTTTTTGATGCAATGAGAATAGAATTCTTAATGGTTGAACCTACCTAATTCACCTGACTATTTTAAAAAATACAGTTAAAGGATGTTGACAGGATCAGTCCAATTAACACTTTTCGACATAGTCTTACACTTACATTCCCAATTAACTATGTTACTATGAGAAGAATGTGTAATACAGAATATTTGTTACGACAATCCATGCTGTTTATTGAGTAACCCATTATATTATGGATGTGAGTACAACCTAAGAATGTCAGCCTATTCTCAGTGAAAAAATTTAAAGTTTTAGAACTACACAATAACACCTAATATACTTATTTTAATGAAATTCACAATCCATAGATTTTTTATTCCTTTACATTTCAAGTGGAACATAGAGCGTCAAGCTGGAGCTAAGAAAAGTTGCAGTAGCAGTAGTGTTTGTTTTTACGGGGTGGGGTTGTTAGCCTCATGCTCAACCTTCCCTCTTTACCGGTCTTATTATTGGCTTAGCAAGGTAAAGGAGTGCGTCGGCCAGGGATCGAACCGCGAACCACATTTGTAATTGGCGAGCGTTCCACCGCTATGCCACCAACGCAATCCATACATTAAAAATCTAAAATATTCAAGTATTTGTTTGTAGGGATTTGTTAGATTGGATGGAAGATTTCATCATGAGCTGACAGCGGTTAGAGAACCATTGGGAAACCTGTAGGGAGTACTGGAAAGTATTTCGTCCTAGCGTGGGACTCTTTATCAGTACACACCCACCGGGGTTCGGGTGTGAGGACAAATACTAGCCGAAGACATTGGCTAGTGGTCGCGCTATATTGTGAATCGGCAGAAGTTGGAATTCTCCATCGGTTCGAGTCGAATTGGCTTAATGGTCTACGAGCTCGCCTTGTAACTAGAGGGTTCTGGGTTCGAAAGCCGGCGAGTGCGTGCTGCTGAACAGTCCCAAACTAGGATGGGACGACAGGATCTAGAATGTATATTCATTATTATTAAACAAACTTCTACGACTTAATTACGACTTCTTGCAAATGGTGACTTCGACTACCCAAATTCATTTGAATATTATTTTGAAAATAGCCACCCTAAGTTCATGATCACTTTTAATTATATGTATATATAAACAAATCTCGCGTTGGTGACACAGAGTTGGGATGCTCGCCAACCACAAATGTAGTTCGCGGTTCGATCCCTGGCCGACGCACTCCTTTACCTTGCTAAGCCAATAATAAGACTGGTAAAGAGGGAAGTTTGAGCATGAGGCTGGCGACCCCACCTCGTAAAAATAAACACTACTGCTACTTTTCTTATTTCCAGCTTGAAGCTCTATGTTTCACTTAGAAAGTAAATGATTGACAATGAAAAATAATAAGATAACATCTTGAAATCTCACTTTTTACAAGTTTCAGATGGAACCTGATCGCTACTAAAGTCTGGGGTATCGGGATGATAATCTTTTGGCACAGACCACTATCTCGTACAAGGGACAATCCAAATCAAATTAAAAGCTTTCAGGGAAACAGGAGCTGCAGATAGACCAAAGTCCAAGTTCAACACTCAAAAGCTGAAGGACCAGGCTACAAAGGACATCTTCATTGCAAGCATAAAGGACAAAGCCGAGACACAAATCAACACCAGCGAAAAGGTCAGCGTCGAAAAGCACTGGAACAACTTGAAAACGGTGTGGAGTCAAACCTGCATAGAAGTTCTAGGCAGAAGAAAGAGACAGGACAAACAGTGGCTCACTACGGACACTTGGAAACTAATAGAAGAGAGAAGGACAGTGAAACAAAAGATTATCCAGTGCACTGACGAGCAACAAAAACAGGATGCAAGCTACAATACACTGAACAAAAGAGTGAAGAAGAGTGCCAGGGAAGACAAAAGAAAATATTATGAAACCATGGCAAACGAAGCAGAACAAGCTGCAGGCAAAGGAGACCTCCCCACACTCTACCAAACAACTAGGCACCTTTCGGGCAAAAGTTCGACACAGATTAAGCCAATAAAGGACGACAATGGAAAGCCAATCACCAAAGAGGTGGAACAGAGAAAACACTGGGCTGAACACTTCAAAAGACTTCTAAATCGTCCGCCACCTACAACGCACCCAACAATACCAACAACGGAAGCAGAACTACCAGTGAACACTGACCCCCCGACGAAATCAGAAGTCCTGGATGCAATCAAGATGCTAAAAGCTGGGAAAGCACCAGGACCAGATGGAATCCCAGCAGAAGCTTCGAAAATAGACCCAGAGACAACAGCGGACTTGATGACGCCATTGCTGGAGAAGGTGTGGAAAGAGGGCAAAGTACCCGAGGATTGGAAGAACGGATACTTATTCAAACTACCAAAGAAAGGAGACTTAAGTCAATGTAAAAACTGGCGTGGAATTATGCTTCTGTCCATTCCAAACAAGATACTAAGTCGCATCATCCTGGAGAGAATCAAACAAGCCCTGGATGAAAAACTTCGTCCGGAACAGGCCGGATTCAGGAGAAACAAATCATGTATTGATCAAATCGCCACTCTACGGATCATCATTGAACAAAGCTTGGAATGGCAGTCACCTCTCTATCTCAACTTCATCGACTTTGAAAAGGCCTTCGACATCGTCGATCGAGAGGTCATTTGGCAACTACTTCGCTACTACGGGGTCCCATCGACAATTATACATCTCATCCAACAGCTATACGACAATGGTGCATGCCAAGTAATCCACAACGGGAAACTTACGGAAGCCTTCGAAGTGAGGACGGGAGTGCGACAAGGCTGTCTACTATCACCAATGATCTTCCTGATTGCAATCGATTGGATAATGCGACAGACAACGGCAACCAACGAGGGAACAGGCATAAAATGGACTGACACAAAAGACTTGGAGGATCTGGATTTCGCCGATGATATATGTCTGATTTCCCACAAACTGGAAGATATGCAAGTGAAAAGTAACAAGTTGGCAGAAGAAGCATCAAAGATAGGACTTCAAGTGAACATAGACAAAACAGAGGTGATGAAGATTCCTGGCCAACATCAACAGCAACAACAAGAACAGACAACAATCAGCCAGCATAAATGGGAGGAACCTGAAAGAAACAACATCCTTTACCTACCACCTGGGAAGCATCGATTCAGCTACAGGCGGAACTGACGAGGATATCAAAGCCAGAATCAAAAAGCAAGACAAGCTTTCATTACTCTCAAATCTGTGTGGAGGTCAACATCACTCAGCATCAAAAATAAGATCCGGATTTTCAACTCCAATATGAAGTCAGTCAGTGCTACTTGCTATACAGATCAGAGACTTGGCCAGCGCGTCATAAAGAGCATCTCAAACAAACTTCAGACCTTCTTTAACTAGAGGGTCCTGGGTTCGAAAGCCGGCGAGTGCTTGCTGCTGAGCAGTCCCAAACTAGGATGGGACGACAGGATCTAGGATGTATATTCATTATTATTAAACAAACTTCTACGACTTAATTACGACTTCTTGCAAATGGTGACTTCGACTACCCAAATTCATTTGAATATTATTTTGAAAATAGCCACCCTAAGTTCATGATCACTTTTAATTATATGTATATATAAACAAATCTCGCGTTGGTGACACAGAGTTGGGATGCTCGCCAACCACAAATGTAGTTCGCGGTTCGATCCCTGGCCGACGCACTCCTTTACCTTGCTAAGCCAATAATAAGACTGGTAAAGAGAGAAGGTTTAGCATGCGGCTAGCAACCCAATGGTTAACGTATTTTACATTCAGTATAATAATATCGTAGAAATCAAGCCATTATACGCACATATATGACGCAGGAGATCTCTTGAGACTTTTGTTTTCTTTTTAATTATAACAGCAGTATTAACAATTGTCATTTCTTTGAAAGTTGATATTTTTCTTCTGTAGGTTTGTTTTTAAAAACAAAGTATAATATTGTAAATTAATTTGATGTATTCAATTTTTCCGTAATTGTTACTTGATTATGGTATATAATGCATATTGTATATCCAAAATGTAAACCAAATCTGCAGGTGATTTCGTGTGTGTTTATCATTAATTCGGAAAGATCAGATGTATTTTATTTATCTATAATGTTATTGAAATCCTTTCTCTTTTTCATACAGACAACCATAATTGGCATGTCTATTTTCAACGTCCGGGTTATAACCGATTCACAAGTTGTATGCCTCGTTCAGGTAGTGCAAATGCTGGATTTACATATACTTCTGAGACAGACAATCCACCAAGCCATGTTTCAGAACGTGGAATCCCCTCAGAATTCGATAGACTTCGACAAAATAACAATCGTTGGGATAATTATCATTATGCTGGTGTATCAAGTAATCAGATATCAGTGATGTCGGACCAAGTAGGTGATGGTCAGAATTTCATAAACAACAGTAACACAAATGTTCTACAATCACCAGCTATACGTTCAATGACAAACTCATTTAGCGCTAATGACTTAGCTGCTTATCATAACCAAAATCGAATAGGAATACGGTATACAAAATCAAGTTTTGATTTAGCTCCAGAGTTACCTGTTGAACCAGGACTAGCTTTACTGGATCATTCAAATTTCTATTCAAAAATTTCAGTAGGTCACACCTATTTTGTACGCTTTTAAACTGATTAGTAGTGATGTTACATTATCAGTATCGTTATAAGTTTAGTTAATAACAATAATAATAATAATAGAATATCGATTAAATGTGTGGTTGTCTGATAGGTTCAATGAAAGGTTTCATGTACTTCACCGTTTGTATGTTATTTCCTGTATTTGAATATAACTCATTGGCTTATACATAAGCTATTTATCCAGTGTGTTATAGAGCACAAGCATTGCTATAATTCCTTTAATTCCGTTATTGAATAAACGCCATGAGACTCATAGTCTAGTATATAAATTTCCTATCTAGTAATTTAGTCGTCTTACTGTTGTATCTCAGTGCGTCAAGCATATGTTTTGATTCTGTTATCACAGATTGCTTTTTTTCAGTTGACACTTACAAATCACAAGTAACTAGAGTAGAAGAAAGAAAAGGAATTATTGGTCATCCAACTGTCAGTAATAAAGGTGCGTGTGTGTGGGTAGTTATTTAAAATAGCTTAACAGATGTCCCATTACAGGTATAACCATTTAACTTATAGAATTTGCACCCAAGTTTACACTTGCAATTATAAAATACTGAATAATTTTTTGAAAATTTATGATGACGATAGGAATTCCTCATAGATGAAAACAGAAATTATTATTATTTATTATTGTTCCCTTGGGTTCCTAGTGGAACATTTCTCCACTTGCTTCTGTCTTCTGCTGTACTTTTTACCTGCATCCATGTTAGTCCATACTGTTTCAACTCCTTTTCACACGATCTTCTCCATGTCACCCTTGGACGTCCCACTCGCCTCTTCCCTTTTGGGTTCCACTCGAGGGCCTGGCGCGCGATGTCACCAACCGGCCTCCTCAACGAGTGTCCAGTCCATCTCCACTTTCTCCTGCATATTTGTTGGTTGGCGATTGGTTCTTGTTTTATTTGTTCCCATAGTTTCTTGTTGGTGATTCTTTCCGGCCATCTGATCTTCAGTATAGAGCAAAGCAAGTTGTTGGTTGATAAATGTCTGCGACAGGCTGTTGGAAATATTCTTTGTGACCCGCCCACCAAGTTTCTGATTCGTATAGAAGAACTGACTTGACGTTTGTATTGAAGATCCTAATATTATTGTTAATGCTGAGTGACGAAGATTTCCAGATTGGTTTCAGGTTGATAAATGTGTTTCTCGCCTTCCTGATTCTCGCTCGATTTGACATCCTCGTTCATTCCTCCTGTAGTTAAGACAATGCTCCTTAGATAAGTGAATGAAGTAACCTCTTTCAAATCCCTCCCGTTGATGGTGATTAGCGCTGTCAACAAAAATTAAGTGTTGCGAATGAAGGAAATCCTTGGTGTACGCTTCTAGAGAGCCATCCCATTCAGGTCAATATTAAATGATCGCTTCGGTAGAAGATTTCATTCAGTATCCTTTAAAATATCTTGGGACTAAACTAGTGTTTCCTTATATTTGTCGATTACCATTTAATGGTTTTTACGCCTAATAACATAACTCTCATTATCACACTGAAAACCTTATTTAGTTATGCAACGCTAGATATAGTTATTTAAACTTATGTAATATATATATATATATATATGTATTCAGTTGGGTTTCATAAGAATTTAAATTATAATTTCCTACTGTATACATCTAAAATTACTTGTTTGATTTCATTTTGTAACTAATTTTTTAAAATCTGGCTTTGTTATAAGATTTTCGCTGTTCTTTTAAATTTACTAGTCATTAATTGAAATGGATAATAATGTCCGCTTAATATTACCAAATGGATGGTCTGAAAGACGATCTGGTCTTGGTCGATCGTACTATACATGCGACTCAACTAGACGGTCCACATGGAATCATCCACTTATTGGCCCCTACATCCCTTTAGGATGGGAACGCGTTGATTCAAGTCAGACGGGTGTTTACTATCAAAAGTAAGTATTTGAAATCGTTGAATCGTCAGCTAGTTCTAACTGAGCTTTCTTAACACTCGACTTTGGTTCATCTGCTTTTATATTATTTAAAATATAATACTGAATGATCATTGTTTAAGTGTCCTTTCAAGTATAGTTCATTTTTTAAATTTCATTTTTTTATGAAGGTTTGATTTAATGTTATTTGAGTGCACCTCTCATACCTTCTAAACTCACCTTTGTTGTGAAGAATCAAGACACTTGCTGGTTATTTCACTCCGCATTTCTCATCCGAATCACCTCATTTAATGTTATGTATTTTTATTCAACCACGAAAGGTACATCTCAAACCTATACCTAAAAATCAGGTATTCTGTTGAAATATCTGAACTATAATGATTGTTCATCGAATATCAGTCTGTTTCGTTACACAACATTTCGTCATATCGTATGATAATTTGTTTTTTCCTCTTCGTCATATCTGAAAGTGTATAAAGATTGTATAAAATGGCCACTACATGACAAACATGAATATTAAGAAATAAATAGCATTAGGTCGTCTTTTTGCAACGTGTTGGCAAACATTTCGTAGATAACTTTTTTCTGAAAGACCCAGCATTAGCTCAGTTCGGACAGTACATTTTAAGTAGGATTCACCTGGTCCTTATCTGTATTATGATTGAGCACCATCCTCTCAGCATCTTAACGAGATGTGGAAGTTGACCTTCCTGCTTCACTAAGTAATGTTTGACTGAAATAACTGAAGTTATAATTAGCACATGAGAGTGCGAGATAATTTCACCAGGTAAGTGAAAATGATTGATTGTTACAGATTATAAGGAAGGGAGCAAATCTTGGTACGATAATTATGGTTAGATCAAGTCAATTAATAAACTATGATTTTCAAATGAAATGGATCTCAGAAAAAAACTTTAAAGAACCTAAAGAATTTTAGATATGGAAGATGTTGCACTCATCGAATTTTCACTCTTTAGCAGGCTCTAGATTTTAGATACATTTATTGACTTCCGGAATTTGCCATATTTCTTGACTTGCATTTGAGCATTCGAGATAGGCAATGTTTAATTATGAAAAGAATCCTAAACTATTATGTTATGCCGAATTCTGTTCAAACTTACAGTCTTATTTGAGCTTTTAAGGAATTTTTATATGGTCGAAGTTTACAGTAAGATTGCACAAGGCCACTGTTCTTATTAAAATTTAGTATATATGTGGCTAATAGTTGATGTATCTGACTTCGTGCTAAGAGTAGACCTTATTTACTTTCGATACAACAACGGTGAAGTCCTCTTTGGTAGAGGGCTTCATAAGATTCAATGTGCAAAGGTCTGTTCCTGCTTGACATGCGTTTTTTCTCTATTTAGTCTGAGACTGTCTATCAGAAGTGTGCTATGTCGATTCCCAGCTTTAAGACGGGAATGAAGGAACCATAGTTGTTTAACACATTTATAGGAAATGGCGTTGTACTTCGTGGACTGGTTGGTGGTGAAACCTCGATTCGCCAAAATGCGTTATCTGTGGCCCTGAGGAGTTATGAGGCTTCCCATCAAAACTGATGTATGCTTAACATCATTCCCCTTTATTCCCCTTAACGACTGTAGAACATGGCAACTTATAGTGGAATGCATTAAAATATTACTGGTTTTCGACCATAAATGCCTCCATTCAGTTGCTTACGTTAGGTAGAGCGGTAGGAAAAGTGATTCAGTGATCAGGTTGTGCTAGATAACGAACACTTATTGAGTATAAAAGACCACTGTCTTTCTTAATGAACAATATCAACTGAATTGGAATTATTTTTTGTACACATAGTTTAGGATGTATGTGATTAATCCAAAGTGCTTCCATCACCTTCAGTAATCTTGAATTAAAGTTAAGTGAAATAATTTCAAAACATTAATAAAGAGAAGACCAGTAGTTCACCGAAGAGTCTCGTTTGGGCGAATTCATTTTCATAGCTGCACAATCGCGAATATATATGGTTATTCTGTATGTGTGTGGACATTAAATTTGCCAAACGGAATAAAAGAGAATCTTCGTTGAACTACTGGTCTTCTCTCTATTAATGAATTGGAATTGGTTGCGAAGACTTCGGAGTGATCAGATAAAAACATGGCATTAATCCACGAAATCATTAACCATTGGTTTGCATAATTTTGGGTTGTGTAGTTTGATTGTCTGCATTCTAAGAATTAGAGTACAAAGACGCTTAGTGATATGTCTTCTCTCATATGACTGCGCACTTTACAGTATTATTCTAGTTTCGTCCTCTTCCTTTTTGTACACCTTTTCTACTTATTGCAGTTTGATGAGTTGCACTTCTGTAAGAAGTTTGAGTTTGATTTGTCAGTCAGTGAGTGGAAGTTCCAGAGTGACTAATTAGCTAATTGACCTGACTTCCAGATGCACTAAGGGGACGATTATTTAGGGGCGGGGGTGTCATTATGTAACATCAAATTCCAATTTCCTGCTTTTGACACACCTTTTTTTCGAAATACATACCTACTTTTCTAGAATCTAAAGTTACGTGAAGAGCTAATATTTATGTAGACAGGTTAATGACTTAAGAAATCCCTTAGAAATGTACATGAATGTATACCTTCATATAGGATGTAACTAAAAGTTTAGTTCACAAATTGTACTTTTATCCATATTATTGTCATGAGTTAAATTTTAAGCTTTAAGTGATAAAACCCATTGATTAAGCATTTATCTAACTTTGTTATATTCATTGTATCTTTTAGTTTGCTTATTCCTCACTGTCAACGTCATCATCCAAACCTATGGATTAGTGCTCCCATGAAAGATCCTGAAACAGAACGGAAAAGTTTCTTCACAGATCTTCGTAAACTGCAGCTATCCCTACGGCATAGTTTACATGGTATGTCGCTTTTATATTTATCCATGGCTTATATGCCGAGTATTTTTTTAAATGTTTGCCAAGTGTTATCACTATTATATTCCCTATGATTCAACGTTTAATTTCGGTTTTCTGGTCAACATACCTTCCCAAAGGGATTTCTCTTATCCATGCTTTCAGCGTATAAAGTTTTCAGCATTGGAAGAAACAATGTTACTTTCTTTTCCATCCATTGAGAAATATAATAACTCACAGAAGTGTGTATGTGTTATTGAAATTCCTTCTCCATGAATGATTACATTTAACAATCAAGTTTTGGTTCTCAGCGATTCGATTGGTCGTAGGTTTGATCACAAGCTGATATCAGTTAGAAGAACCTTTGGAAAACCGAGAGAGGGACTGTTGAAGAGTCTGAAGCAGGGACGAAACGACTGTTTAGTACTCCCTAATTTTCCTTTGGTTCTCTAACTGACGTCAGATCGTGTTTACTTTTAAATCATAGTAGTCTGTTTCATTTTGATGAAACTAGACTTTGGGTAGATGGAGTAAGCTCTGTGGGCTTATCAAATATCGGAAACGAATAATTTAAGACGTTTTATACAAACTTCGAATAATCATTAAGGGAAATACACATTCACTGTAAACATTTCTCTATATAGATAGATGGGATGTGCTGCCCTTAACTTGAACGTCTTATTACATCATCAAAACGGTCCTCTTCATGGACAGGTGAGTTACACTTACTAAAATGCAGCAGTCCTGACAGTTAGCACTTTCTTAGCTTTTGACACGGTTCACGCACATATTTTAATAAGTCTTCAAGAATATTAATTGGAATGTACTTAACTTTTTTATAGCCTATCATGCTGAAGTGGGAGAATATAAAAATGCAAACGAAGAACAAGAGCAATACTACATAGTAAGTTTATACTCCTGTGATTAAAACTTTTTAATTTTGTATTTTTTTTGGTGAGAGGCGGTCATTGGGATGTAATCAGTGTCATGTGTCTGTTCTTTAGTGTTGATACGGAGTGAATTCTGTCAGAGCAGTTTAAAATGTAGTTGCCAATCCAGGAGCCCTGAGATGCATTTGAATCAGTGTTAGGTGGTTGGAGACGATCTGCAGGTATTCCTGGACGCAAGTTTCATGCTTGTTGGCACTCTTCATCAGGCCGCATTTGCACTTCCCAATGTCCTGACGTCCTCTCGGGGATAGAAACCTGCGTCATCTAGTGCTTTAGCCAGAGACGTTTCCATTGACATATACCGTGTCTATGCGACTCTCAAAAAATATTTTGTGATCGTCATTGAAGACATTCTCAATCCATAAGTACCCTTAAATTGACTTTGGTTAGTTAGGTGTAATAAGAATAACTACGTTTTATTAATGTTTGCCAGTGTTCGTCTTAACAACAGATCGCTTAGAGGTTGTCTGTTAACTGTTTTAAGCCAAGTTCGATGGAATATGCATGACAAATTTTCATAGAGCTGTTGCTTGATATGAACAATAATTATAATACGGAATTTTACTAATCTTTATCCTATATTGCTTCTGTTCCATACTTCTCACCTGTTCAACAGATAATTAGATTAACATACAACAATGAATATTTTAAATGAAAAATAATAATTACCAGTTTTGAGACTATCTTAGAAGTAAAAATGATGTCTGAATGTTTTTTAGCCTATGTAGATTTTATTCTACTGATTGAAATAATTGTAGTTTTCCAATGAACTTTAATAAATATATTTCGTCCTTCTGGGAAACTGCAGCACGTATTACATTAGGTCTTCTTATACAACGATTTATTGCACAGCCTTTACTATGAGACAGTCATGTTGAAAGGGAAGGAAAACTGATAAGATTCCTATTTTATTGAAATTATTTATACCTTCATCATTATGAAGTTGATGTATTTGGACAGATTAAGTTGAAAGAATGTAAACTAGGAATCTGTATTTAGAGAGTTAAAAATGGCTGTACACAGCTGGGTTGTTTTCTTACTCTGAACTACATTTCAGCTTATCGTACATATGTGTTAATTTTTATTACTTTTCGCTCTGTCTCTCTTTAAAATCAAATTCATCAAATACCAAACCGCCCTGATTTGAATGTTGTATCTAACATTTATCCTCTTGCCTATGTTTTCTCGCTCATAGAAGAATCTTTAAATGTTAAACAGTAAAAGGGTATACTTTTTACCTAATAGATTTATTCACCAACGTACAGACACAGAAATGCATATACGAACTTCAGCTTTCTTTTGAAGTTGATTAGTTAAATATACACAAATATCCATACATAATAGTATCAGTAAAAAAAACAATAACAAATACCTTTGAAATTCATTGGACAGATTTGTGTATCTGTGATTTCTTCTGTGAAAATATCTTCTTAGCAAATACCAAAATAGTTCACGTGAATGGGAATAATGCGTGGGCGACAAGAATAATACTTTCAAGGTGTAATTACACTTGAATAAAATATCGGAGCTTAACTTGTTTTCATCTCTTGTGTATGTGCACATTCATGCCTTCAAAATAGTAGTTACATACATAATAAAGAAAAACTGTATTTCCTAATCAATAAGTGTATGAATCTTTCAATAGCATATTTTATGACCAAATATATCCCAGTATTTGTAGCCTTGTAACAACTTATCAAGTAATAGGCAAAACTATAATTAAATGACATCCTAACATATATATATATATATATATATATATATATATATGGAGATTTAAAGGGTCGTTTTTAGTTTATCTGTACGTACATAAGCGTTATTTAGTCATATTCTAAATCTACATGTATTCGTTCGATTAATTCTACTAAAATTCATTATACTTTTTACGTACGGACAACTAATTTCTTCTGTCATAAGCTTTACGCGGTATGGAAATGGGACTGTGTTTCTTTTACACTTATCATTTTTCTCGCCTTCCCAAGACCAATCTTCTCCTTTTGTTCTTTCGTAATTTTGAAGTTTATTCTTGAAAGACGACTCTGGTGAAGCTATGTGACTTGAGTTCACCAAGTACTCTACAAGTCAGCTAGCTAGGTTTATTTTCGTTACTTGTTGAATTGATTTTATAATAAGACGTTGCCAGTCGGTAGGTTACAAACTGCATTCAGAAAAGGCGAATCGTATGTTCACCAAATTGCAGCTCTACACATCCTCATCGAACAAAGCAAACAATGTCAGTCAAATCTCTGCCTCAACAACTTCGTCGACCTCGAAAAAGCCTCCGACAGACAGCGTTGACCGAGAAGTAATTTGGAAACTACTTCAAAACTATCGAGTGCAGCACACCAAATTTTTATCAACCTTATTCAACAGCTAGCTATATGACAATGCCACATGCCAGGTAATCCACAACGAAAACCTCAGCAAAGACTCTGAAGGGAATACAGGAGTAAGACAAGCTGGCTGCCTATTATCGCTAATGATATTCCTAATTGTGTTGGACTGGATTATGCGGAAGACTGTGAGGAGCGAGAAGACAAGGATACACTGGGCTGATAAGAAGCCCGAAGGAGATCTAGATTTCGCAGATGATTTATGTCTAATGTCACGCAAACTCGAAGACTAACAGGCGAAAACCAACACACTGGCTGAAGAGGCGGCGATGACAGGCTCCAGGTGAACACAGGGAAGACGGGTGTTATGAAAATAACCGACTAACAACAAACAGCACCGATCACCACCAACGGGAATGATTTGACAAGATTACTTCCTTTACTTACCTAGGAAGCACGGTTTCAACCATAGGCAGTCGGAACGGATGAAGATGCCAAAGCCAGGATCGGAAAGAGAAGATATTCATCACTCTGAAATCAGTATGGAAATCTTCTGCACTCAGCACAAAGAACAAGATTCGGATTTTCAACACCGATGTCAAGTCATTTCTTCTATATGGGTCAGAAACTTGTACTGTGTGTCATTAAAAGGATTTCCAACGTATTACAGATTTTTATCAGCAGCTGTCTTCACTAGCTCCATACTGAAGATTAAATGGCCAGAAAGAATTAGAGGCAAGAAACTTTGGGAACAAATCAACCAACAGCCGATTGCTCACCAAATATGTAGGAGAAAGTGGATATGGACCGAGCATGGGTTGAGGAGGCCGCTGAATGACATCGCGTGCAATACAGGCCAAAGCTCGAGCGGAATCTCGAAGGGAAACGACGAGCGGGTCGTCTCAGGATGACATGGAGATCGTCTGAGGAAGAGATGAGAGATTATAGGCAATCGTGGACCCAGCTGTAGAGAACAGTACCAAATAGAGGAAAGTGGAGATGTGTTGTTGAAGCCCTATGTTCCACTCGGAACCCACGAGAATAATAATGCTAAGTCGGTAGGTTATGTGAAATATTCAAAATAACTGCTAATCCCTGTAGTTCACTGTTTTAGTATTTTCGCTCGGGTAGACTACTGACGATAATTATACTGGAATATGTAGTCTTTGAATATGTTGCAACTTGTCACTTCACTTACTTTACATCATTAGCGATAATAGGCAGCCAGCTTGTCTTACTCCTGTATTCCCTTCAGAGTCTTTGCTGAGGTTTTCGTTGTGGATTACCTGGCATGTGGCATTGTCATATAGCTAGCTGTTGAATAAGGTTGATAAAAATTTGGTGTGCTGCACTCGATAGTTTTGAAGTAGTTTCCAAATTACTTCTCGGTCAACGCTGTCTGTCGGAGGCTTTTTCGAGGTCGACGAAGTTGTTGAGGCAGAGATTTGACTGACATTCTATGTTAGCACTACGAACACAATTTAGTATTCATTATCATACTAATTTAACTTCACAGCTTGTCTTTTTATCATTGTAAATATTCTTTGTGTTAATATACGCTGCATGAATAATTATAGGAATTGCTGCTATCTTCATTGTTATCTGCTGAATCCTGCCCAGTATTGGTGATGTTTTCCTTAAACTAAACTGATATGGCTACGGAACTGCAACTGTAACTGTATATCCTTTTTGAGTTGTCCAGTGAAGTTTAAATAAATAAAATCCATTTCAGAATCGGTTTTGATTGTATGAGATATCTGTAAGTTCTAGAGCACAGTCAATCGAAACTCAAATAATATGGAATTGCAGCTGTTCAAGCCTTTCAAATTTTCTTATATCCTGTTCATTCTGAAAAGCTTAACTAACTTTGCACTGAAATTATTCGAGACAATTTTCGGAGTTTTATTTTGTCCAAACTGCGTAACAAAGTATTCTGGTTCTGAACACATTTTAGTGACAATTTACCTGTATAACATCATATCAGATTGTCAGTAGGTTTAATTGACACCCAATCTTGTTTGTTAATGTCAATGATTGGACGGTTTAAATTATTCACGGATGAAATAACAGCCGCTGTTTTATTTTGGCTAAAACAATCCATTTTCACTGAAATTACACACTTTTGCCAGCATTAATTTCACTTGGTTATCTTAATGGAACCTTTTTGTTTGTCACTTTTTAATACGTGTTTTCAATGATCACATTTTTAATTAAATTTTAACAGAATCGCTTCAGATACCTGAAATTGGAGTCGCTGATGGAAATCCTTTATGGTTTAGATCAATTATTCTATCAAGATCTACATGCGTTGATTGTATCATTTGAACAACAAAGACTGTCAATAGTCTGTCACATGTTTGCAATACGACCACCACAGAAAACCTTCCCTCAGTTTACTGATCCTTGATTTCTTTACTGACATATTTATCTTTTCAAGTGTTGTTTAGTATATTATTTGATGCTTATCAATTCATGTATAAAGACGCAACAGAAGTTTTCCGTTTCCTCTGAATAAATGAGCTATATGTAGATCCTTGGTAGGAATATTTTGCAGTTTTCTTAAAAGCCTCTCCACTTAAACTATTTGAATGTTAAAATAAACTTAGAAAACGGATTATTGCTTGATTTTGATATGCAAGGAATGGCTCTTTCACATTAAAAATTCGTATATATGTTTTAATCTTTTGAAATATTCAGTGTGTTCTTCAAATTTTACATGGTTATGTGTGGATATTTATCAAGCAATGCTGCGAACAAACGGTTCCTTTGGGTCAAATAAAGTATAATTATATTTGAACAGTGTACACACGATGATAAGTTTTGTTATTGGTAATATTTCGAGCAAAATTACTGCCCGTGTTCACACCACTTTTGGAATTGTTTTTGAGATTTAAGGCTTGAGCTTTATGTTTTCTTGGAACTAGTATCCGTCTTTTCCTTACCTGACCTTTCTGTCGATTCAGTAGTTGTAACATCTGATAATCTCAGAAGCCACAGGTCATATCTTTTAAGTATTTTGATTGATCAATCTTAATTTTCTACTGTGATAAAATGCTTTCCGAAGTTTAGGTTGCGTTTACATTCATACGAACTATTCCTACGGATTAGTTGAATAATTTCCTAGCTAGATCACGAATTGATGCATTTTAGTTCAGTTTAAGTGGTGTAGATTTACGTTGTATAAAGAGTGCTTCATTTAGAAGAAAATACGAGTCCCAGAATGACTGCACTTCTCCAGGTTCCACCAAAGGCTGCAGCCGATGTAATGAAGAATTTTCGAAGTGAAGATATAAATGTCGGTATACGTACAGCCAGTCAGCCTGAAACAAATATGCATTAAATTACCCTTAGATTATTCCACATGCCCTGTAACATATTTTTAAACTGTTGTGAAGACCTAACCAGGTGATTAACTTTCTCTAACCCTACTGTGCAACTTACTTTTTCAACAGGTATTTAGTGGTTCAACTTCACATGAATGTTACTGCGTAGGTATTGTAGTCGAGTAATTCCAAAAGTTGCGTCACTAATTGCACGATAACTAGAAGTTGTTACATAACATTAACTAAGCATATCAGTAGATCATTCACTTAATATAGTGTGGCCCCTACAAATGATCTGGTACAACCGAGGTTGGATGGGTCCTGGCTTTTCTGTCGAAAGACTTTCATGTGGTCAAGTGTTTATAGTCTCTGACAGATAAGTTCCATTCCAATGCTCCTTGGTTTTCAAGGGATCTCCAACTGAAGTCATTTTATGATCAATCTTGAAATCAAACAGATTCATGCAGGGCAACACTCAGTGTCTTCATGCAGCTGGAACGTTCTCACAAATGTTCGGTGGTTGTCACTGGTGGATAGAGAGGTTACTCAGGACGGATGAAATACTCGAATTCCAAACCTAGGCTCCAGAATCCAAAAGGACTGAATGGCTTACTAACCTATTTTGATCTCCGGCAACCACAGCTCCTGACTGTTCTCTGGGGCCTTTTGGATTACACTTTAAGTCGAATGCTCGGGAATGGCTCCTTCAGATAACCATCTGCTTCGGTCTGACCGGCCATGTCAGCTCTCGCACAATTCACGGAACAACAATCAGTGGGAAATTCCACTCGAACTCACTCTGTCACAGATTACTTCGTCCGTCATTTATTTAGCAGCCTGATAGTTTATCACTTTATTTTTTAAATGCGAATCTTTTGTTTTATTCTTATCACATCTGCATTTTTCATTATCTCTAATTTTTAGCCGTTCTCTGTTGTTTGACATCTCAGTCTATCCGTGCTGTTTCGAGCTGCTAGTTAGTTGTCTTAAAAAAGTTAGCCTCCAGTGCAATATCTGATATTCTGAAACTGCTTATCGCATTCAAGCTTGCCACCTACAACATTCTGATTTTTGTGCAAATCAGACGAGAAGCATTTTCGACCAGAATCCTAGGAAATATCTATTGGTGTAATCTATGCTCTTTGACCCGCGTATATTTTCTCAGTAAAATGTTTCAGATATTTTTTCACCTCCGAATCCTAAGTGTGTACCAAGCGAGCCGAGTACCTGAACCGTCGGCATCCAGCTTTGCTGGCGTCGCAGTAAGCGCTGGGGTCGAAACTGCATTATCCCACTGGATCCCCACTAAGTCTTTTATGTGCTGTGAAGCGTAAAGGTCGTACTACAGTGAAAGGCCATTGGTCAGAGGTCCATCGCCTTTTCGTAATCCGCCAATGCACTGGGAGCTTGGTGGTCGAACTCAGTTAAGGATATATTCCTCCACCAACTGCATGAGCCTAATAAGAATGCGTGTTCAACAGATATCGAAGTACAAGCTAGGAACTTATATGCACTTTTTAGACATCTGGGCTCAAAGTAGAGCCATTTAGATGGGCAATGGTGAGTGTATGGTCGCAGGCAAATAATGTGGTAGCTCTGCGCAGATTACATCCAATTTCTAGCCCCTACCAACTGCCTGACAATCACTGCCACTCAAGTCTGAACTCAAACATTTCATATTGCTACCATTGGCGTAGATACATAGTGGACCTTCACTGCTTCTGGAGTACTTTTCTTGATTTTGATTATGTTCTAGTGTGTATCAGGTTTATCATTCAATTTGGCGAAGATCACAAACGTCGTCCTCAACAGGCTAAAATAAACAGACTGGTAGCATTTAATACCTCTGCCAAGTACCGAATCTAGCCAAACTTAATCCTTAATTGTTGACTAACATTAACGGGACTCACAATGTGCCATGAATATGATGAGTAATGTTGCTACGCTAGAAACCACTGGGCTTTTGTGGGCTTCTCGACGCTTTTAGGTCTATTCAAGTGCGAATCGAATACAACAAAGTGCGTTAGGCTCTTACACGTAAGGTCTAAATGTGTTTACATGAGGTCTGACAATTGGAACGTGTATGGAATGTGAAATCAGGTGCATCCTACGACAGTAAAAAGCTGTTCCAGCTCATTTGAGCCACCGTCAAAGAGACTGTCTGTGAGACAGGTGGTATACTGACTAGAAACCGACAAAACACGCTTGAAAGACTGGGCACAACACTTTGAAAACAGTTTAGCTGGCTCATAGAACCAGAATCTAAAACTAATAATCACAGTGCTTTATGGTCAGCTAGTACCATTCATCTGACGAAACAGAGGTTGAGAAAGAATCTTGACTACCCTGATGCCACAGAGCACCCAAACCACTCGTCTCTGGTTCCCTTTATAGTTGGCATTCAGACTGTAGTTAGGGAACCGAGTAGATTTCACAAGAAAGTGTTTGGAATGAAGCCGTGACTGCAGCTATTTCAAAAAAGGCTTCCGTAGTGCATGTGACAATCATCCAACTATTAGCCTGTTACGTCAAAAGTAATTGCTATTGTCTTACTCCGCGGCCTGTGTAAAACGCGATGGGAAACTATCGGCGAATACCAAGCTAGGTTTGTTCATGTTGTGGATACATTAATCACGCGTTCACATTTTGTAAGTCCCTAGTACATTATTACACTCACTGCAGTTGTACTTCCTAATTCTAAGGCTGCCTTCCATTCGTTGAACAGAATCGATATCTATAAACGTTTGTTAGAGACAAGTGGTCTTTGGAAGTCCTTAAGCTCTAAGGAGAAGCACTTCAGCCAGTAAGAGGTTACACAAAAACTTTCGATGATGTCCTCAACTAGCGGTGATGTTAGACAATGTTGCTCACTCTCAACATTCCTCCTTAACTTTGCCGTCGATGACACTCTGGAAACGGCTTTGAAAAACGTGTGTTGGTGGAGTAGATATGTCTGGGAAAATACTTTCTGAGCTCAAGTGTGCAAACAATATTGTCTTACAGTGTGATAACATACAATCTACCCATTCGCACTTAGTCAGTGTTTACAAGTCTGGTATGTAGTTTACTCCTTCTAAGTGCAATGGCCTGTTGCAAGAGTGACGGGAGCTTTTCAGGTGAACCGCTAGAAGTAGTTGATAAGTTCGTGCATCTAAGTAGTAATGTGAGTATTGTAGAATGTGTGACGTATGATATCTCTAATCGTATAACTAAAACCAGGTCGGTATACATTAGCCTAAGCCACCTTTGAAGTCGTTAAACTGTCTGCCAAAGGTCTGGTTCACAATGTTGGGGAGTGTTCAGTCTTGTAAACCTGTAAATCTGGGCCTCTCTGAGATGTAGAATTGCTTACACTAAATGGCACTATCATACCAGTAGTTCAAAAACTTGACTGACAGTATATGATAGGGTTTGGATAGTTTCCCTTCGTCTTCCCTGGTGCCTGCCAGTCTTCTCTGGACAAGCGTTATCTGGAACTTTCTGGAATTTGTGACGTTCAATGATGCCTGTGTCAAAGAAGAGACGGAGCGTCTTGGAAGCAAACAGGAAAGCAAGTCATGTTGACTTGTCTGTTACATGTAACGATGTATTCGATCTTAAGCATGATATGGTTGATTGTAATGTTTCGCCGTCTAGGGATAATAGGAATATCAAGCTTCCTAAATTTGAACCTCGGTGTTTCGACGGAAACTCAGCTGACTATTTACAGTTTGTAAAGGAGTTTTAAATCATGTTCAGTAGTTTTTTAGTAAATGATGAAATGAAGTTGATGTATTCGATGAGGTACTGCACTGGAGTTGCTTCAAGAGCTATACAGTGCTGTGAGTTCTTGCCCCCTAACGAAGGATACTCTGAGGCTATGAGTATACTGCGTCAAATATTCGGAAGAACTTCGATGATTGTAAGGAACGTATTCGAGGCTGTTGAAGTTGATGGTAGTCAATTACAAGATGACTCCAAGGCACTCACTGAGTTTTCGGATAATCTGATGACTTACAAGAATACGTTGATTACGATGAATTCCAAGAATGCTCTGAACTCAAGTTCCGTCCTAGAAGTAATAGCGAGACGCCTACCTACTCGACTGCGAACGAAGTGGGTGAAGATAAGCTCTCGTAAAGAGGATGAAGGTATTGAGTCAAAGTTTGATGATATTCTGAAACTGGTAAAAGATAGTGTCAATCAAGGTATGAGCAAGTTTGCCAGTATATTGCATCCCACCTCTGGAATAGAGAAGACATAAGGCGAAACGGAATCATTCATGAGGAAGAGGCCCCAGCGAAGTGGATATCGAGAAAGCTTATAGTATCTAGTAATCCATATAAACTTGGTGAGTGTAACAGCTTTCGTGGGACATCCCCAACAGATAGGTTACAAGTCGCGAGACAAACACGGTTGTGTTTTACGCGTTTGCAAGAAGTGTATACAAAAGCGAACTGTGAAGAAGTGACTACGTTTAGTGGTAAGCTAAATGTGAAGTCAGCGTCATCAAGGTCTGACTCCGAATTGTGTGACGATAATCGTGCAGTGAAGAAGCCTGTATTTGCGACTGGTAAGCCATTGTTGAATGGAGTGTCACAGACGATACCGCAGTTTGTGCAGGAGAAGAGAGTTACAGTTTCAGAGTCTTATTCTGACTCCACAAGTTTTCAAGGTACTACTAGTCAGGGTAAAGGTATAAAACCTTTAAGGATTTGTCTAGTGCCGTTATTAAAGAGTTTGAAAATGATGAAATTGATCATGCAGACGGAGGTAAAGTGAATATTTATGATAATGATCATGATAGTGCACTTTTGTCTTTGGTTGATCATGATGAGATGAATGGAAAGCCTACCAATGCTGAGTTGAACAAAGGGTCTGTACAACTTGAACGTGAAGTAGAGTTACGAGCAGATTCTGTGGTTTTAGGCATGGATGCTACTGAAAATCAATCTTAATTATTTGTTCATTGAAGTTTTATGAAACCGCTTTTTCACCTTGATCATAGTAATGTTCTTTCTAGCTTTTATTTTATTTTACCACTTGAATTCATTCCACTTCAATTCACATCTTCATTCTTATCATTATCGTTCTCCTTATTTTTAAAATTTTTCGACAACATTTGACATTTTAAAGACATTTTTGATATCAATTCACTTATAAAACAATCATTAATAATTTTGTTATTTATCCACTTTACGTCTGCGCTTAATGACATTTTAATTATCGTTATTCTTATCACATATATATGTATATTGGCTGAGCAATTATTTAGTGGTACTTAATAACCTTTTTCTTTAACATAAATACGACTGTACAGCTTGAAAATGAAGTCGTTGAAAAGAAATTTCTTCGCTGAACAAAAACAAACTGTTTTTACTTATGAATAAATGGGTATTTTTGGCGATACTATAGTTCTAACTTGTAATACATGTAACTTTTATTTTACGAAAGTAAAATGATAGTGTTTTGCACGTTAAGAAGCTTTTAAAGACATTCGCCTGACGAAAACATAATTAATACTGTATATTTTCAAACATTAAAAGTTTTTGTGGCCTTCAAACGAACTTATCAACTGAAAGATATCCACGTTTCGGATCACATCTAAGGATCAATGCGACTTCCTACACTTTCAACGTGATCAATCATATACTGAACAGGATCTTCTGGTTGAAGCAAAGCTATCTCATATACAAGTTTCTAAAAGAAATCCAATGGATCACTAGATCAGCAAACCTGCATTAATCTCAGAATCCCATGTTTTTGCAAGTATTTCATGGCTGTTGACTTCGGATCCTCTGCAGTTTTTCCAATATGTGAAGGACCAAGAAGTGTATCAAATGAAAGGTCCATGACTTAAACTTCGAATTATCGCCGAGTCGTTGTCAAAACCACTGTTCAATATCCTAGTATCCAATGTCGTTTAAATATGAATAAGATTGATTTGTTTGTGCTTAGATGTAAAGCTTTCTAATCTTTAGTAAACCTTGATTTGATTTGTCCCTCAATTTGAATTCAGCAGCTTTAGCGAGGGGAGGGGTTTTTCATTGGTAATATGTGGTTAGCAGTTTGTTAAGAATGTGTCGCGGCTCTGATGCATTTGATCCTGTAACTCATTTGTCGTCCAGTGTGGCCAAAAAGAGAGACAATGAAAGGTGCACTAAGCGTAGATTATGCAGACCTAAAATAGGGACATGCAAACAGATACGTAATGAAATTTAAAAATTGGAAATAAATGAATAGATGGGAATAAGTTGAAAAATAATAATGACAAAATAAGTTAATGAATGGTTGAATAATGAGGGGAATCCAATAACGTTTATACGAGCTAGTATAAACCAATTTGATTTCTTTGTTCCGGCTTCTTGATTGTGAGGTATAGGTTACTGATCTTCGGTAAACTTCTGAGTAACTCGTCCCGCCACCAGACTATCGTGGCTCTGGTTGATTTCGAATGGAGTAGTGATGTGATTAGTTATATGCTTTTTGTAGTGTGCGGTGTGTGGAAACTGTTACTACGGTGAATGGAGTTGATCCTTTTACCTTTTAGTCCTCCGGTATCGTTGTCAAACAAAAGAAATAATAGATATAATTAGTTGTTATTCAGACTAACAGACATAAAAAGAAGTAAAGAAAACGTAAAACAGACAGCTGATTAAATCTGAAGTTGATATATATACATATACATAATATCGGTTATAATAAGTGTGGCAGTTGGAGTTTTCAGGAGAGTAAGACGGGAGAGAATGTAACGAAGTAAAACGACGAACTTAGTTGCCTACTCCTGAACGGTGTATGGAATTTTAAGGGGATAGGCCATTTGGACTCAGTCCTCGTGTCGCTGCTTGACTTTTCAGCCTTCGCTGAAAGATGTCCACAGTCGGTGCCACAGCTACATCTGCCGGTAAAGAGTTTCGGGGACGGCCAACGCGCAGTGAAAAGAAGTAGGAACGCATCCGGGCCCTTGTCCTCTGGTGATCTATCCTGGCGTTCCCACGAGGAAGCCCATACTTCTAAATAGCACAATACCTTTGTTTGGGTGATTCTGGTCATCTATTATCTTGTAGGCAGTGATAGAATCTCCCCTAAGCCGATGGCAGCTGTGTTAAGAGGCCTAATTTCTTCAGCCTTTCATCATATGGTTTATTTTGGAGACCAATCACTCTTTTTGTCGCCTGTCTTTGAACTCTTTCTAAGATGTTGACGTCTCTTCTAAGCAGAAGGGGTGGAATAATATTATGTACTTCAGGGTGTGGTCTGACGTATGTTTTTTACAACCTTAGAAGGAGCTCAGGAGTGAGTGCACCTGTCTATGAGTAAAGTGTATGACCGCATATGCCCTCGCTACGTCCCCCATGTAATTTACGCTTCTGTCCTTTTTGTCCGTTAGAACTAGACCTAAGTCGCACTCCAGTGTTGTGCATGTCAAGCCTTCATTGCACGGGGTGTAACTTGCATTCTACAGCTTACAACTGCGTAATTTCACTACTTTGCACTTTTTCAGGTTGAAAGTCATGCCACTGGCCAACGCCCAGTCTTCCAGAACGTTTAGATCTTCCTGCAGCATATCTGAGTCCTCCGGACACTTTACCGCCCTCCATATCTTTACGTCGTGAGCGTATAGAATAGTCGGGCAGCTTAGACAGCATGGTAGATCATTGATAAAAATCAAAAACATCAGTGGTCCTAGGATAGAACCCTGCTACACTAATGATGACGAGCTGAGCCAAGATGATTGGACTCGACTGACCTTAGTGTAAAATTTCCTTTCAGCTAGGTATCCCTTCAATTATGAGACAAGTGACTTACCTGTACCTGCCTGACTTATTTTGTGTAGGAGAAGGATATGGTGAACACTGTCAAATGCTTTCTCAAAGTCTAGGAAGATTGGGAGGATTCATATCCCAGTCGTCCTAAGCTGATAGTCGGCTCGTTACACATGATCTGCCTTTCCTGAAACCATGTTGGGCTTCATGGAGTACCTTAGTCCCATCCGGGTCATCAATAATAATTTCCAGTACTTTTGATACCACTGAGAGTAGAGCTACTGGTTCATAGCTAGTGGCGTTTTGTCTATCCCCACCCTTCAAGATCGGAGAAAGAATGACTCTTTTCTACTCTCTTGCCAGTTTCCCCGAATCCATCGAGTGTTGAAACAAGTCGCATAGGGGCCCACAGAGAGCTTAGGCTCACTGTTCCAGAACAGATGGCCTGATGTCGTCACAACTTGGGGACTTTCGAGATGTGAGTCTCTGTAGCTCTCCCAGTACTATTGCTGGGTTTATTTGGGGAGTAGCCAGTAGGTCTTGGTAAGACTCAGCACCATTTAACCCATCTATCATTTGATTTATTACTTTTTGAAACTTTGCAGGTGAAACCTTTAAACCAAAAGGCAAGGACTTATACTTGAACAATCCAAATTGAGTATAAGGGGTTGTTAATGCACTAGAAGCTTCGTTGAGATGAATCGGTAAATAAGCATCTTTAAGATCTATTTAGGAAAAGTACTTTGGGTTATGTAGCTTGTAGAGAATTTCTTCGGTTTCTAGCGTAATCGAACTTTGCTGTAGTAGCGGACTATTTAATGTAAGGCGGTAGTCATCACAAATTCTCGGTGTTTACCCATCATCGTTTAGTATTAATAACATATTTATTCACATAAATTAAGCATTTACATGATTGAATTACCGTTTGTACAGGCATGATCATATTTGACAAGTGCAGTTTGAAATGGAACACTGTTTTGTGACATTAAAAATTGGAAAAATGGGAAAAAACCTCCAGGGGCTTTATAAGAATAAATTACAAGACATTGGTTTAAGTCTAAATTATAGTCTGTAATATACTTATATTCGGTCAAATTCATGCGGGAATAACGAAATGTTGCGTTAATGGAAGGTAAGAAGAAAGGTGATATATAGGTGCTAGAGTAAGACGCACAGGATGCAGAGCTTACAATCAATGTCATTTAATCGATTAATAAGGGCTTGAAAATTTATAAAACTCCACAGTAGACGGTAAGTGTGGCATTATTTTGGTATTAGCAGATAAAAGGGACCAACTTTGCGGTGATGAACAGATTTAACGATGAAATTTGTTCTCTTGTCCATCGTGTGTGCTAATAATATTCTGAACATTTACCAAATGTAGGTTCAAGTTAGTTCAAAACACCGTTCGAGTGATACAAACGTAGAAAGCAGCACTACTGTTCATTTGCAGTGCTTCAATGCAATACCTTCGAGAAGAGAAGAAAGAAGAGAACAGCAAGAGAGGTGCAGAGGCAGCCAGCAAATAATAATAATTTAAGCAAACAATATGCGATAACCGCAGGGTTTATTCCCCTTTTTATTACTAAGAACTTACATTCATTGAGTCTTATAATGCTACACACTAACGGTTAGTTCAATTTTATGGTAGTAAACAACAAAAAATATGGAATAAAAAATAAAAAGTAGGGCAAAACGAATGATGATTTTCACTCTTATATAGAGTAATCTTGGGAATAGAAACTGAAGAAGTTAAATCTAAACGCCAAAGTACATAAAATATGTAGAAGGTAAGAGGAAATATAATAATACTTATTTATGCTGTTGTTCTGATTTATACAGTTAGATGTCCTTCTGAAGTAGAGAAATCGTACCACGAGCTTGTTTTCAAAGAGTTTATACACAAGCTGTGGCATACAGACAGCTTTTATTTTGTTGAAGTTATTCAAACTCAGTGGCCTTAGCAATAGAGCGCTTACGCACAGATGAGGGTGGTTCTCTTAAGTCCCCACCATCATGCTTAAATAGCGGCGTTACTATGGGAGTAGACCAACGCAACGTGAGATTTAGACATTTGACATTTTGGAAGAAGCCACTGGGTCTTCCTCCGGTGAAATAGTAGTGTCGCCATTTAGGTCCGTTCTGGTAATACCCACATTGTTGTTTAACTGTTTGGCGAAGGCTAAAATGAATGCTTCCACCATCTCCAAACTACTGAGTTATTGACCGTTTGTACGTAGTGACGCGCATGCCCCCTGGTTGGCTGGTTTTCTTTCCGGCGCGAATCGATACAAGCTTTTGGTGTTTGCCAAGAATTCTTTGGCAAGGTTAGCCTGGAATGACCTCCTGATGCTCGAGTTGCGCTGGTTCCTGAGTTCCAGTTGTGCGTCATGATCGGTCTGACTCCTGGATACACGCCGCCTAAACCAAGCCTTTTGCTTTGCTTGCAGTATATGTTGCGTGTCTCTCTCCAGCCATGATGACTTTCTTTTGGGCTGTGTTATGACTAAAGGGTCGGTATCCAAGATTACTGTGTGAATAATCTTTTTTACAACTTCTCAGTGTTCATCCAAAGGCAACTCACCCCATGCTAAGGGCCATTCTACTTCGGGCAAAAGCCTCCGCATTTCAGCATAGTCCACCTTGCTATAGAACAGACATGGTCACGTAACGTCCCAGTGCAAGTGCTCACGGAGAACAAGATCAAAACCTATGGCTGCATGGTCACTACTTCCCAGAGGAGTAGTGATCTGGACCTTTCTAACGAGTAGTTGGTCACTAGTCGGAATGTAATCTAGATTCGATGACTTTCCACACTTTTCCACTTCTAGTGTGGTCTCCAACATTCTCAGTCACTCCTGTATTTCAGTTGGTTTGCAGTAGATTTCGACAAAATTTTCCCTGGGCATTCCCCGAGTCAAGGATCAGTGATGGAGCACTGAAATCTCCATCTATGATGATTTGGTTATAGCCCAAGTCCCGTATCCCTGTGATGGTAATGGAAAGTAGCTGGTTGTGATCGGTAGATGACACCCAGTAACTGCTTAGTGTGGCCTACGTTGAAATGACACCACATGGAGTCTGGGAGTTCAATAAGTGGTGCGTCCGTTGCGCATACACATGTAAGTTGCTTGTCAAATATACGGCAACTCCCCCATTCCTTATTATCCCAGTCTCTTCTGACCAGGACCATATCACCTATACTGATTACGTTGTCGGTGACGGTGGGAGTTGGCCAGGTTTCAGTGAGAATGATTATTTTAAGGTGTAGGTGTGACTGGAGATTTTTGAGATCACCTACTTTTCCTTCGGTCCTCTCACATTGCTATATAGGCAGCTGACAGTGAGTCTAACAACCTCAGCGTGTTGTAGGGTAGTTGACGTTACGCTGTCTGCTGGTAGGGCACTCACTGTTAGGACTGGTTGGCTGATTCCGGTGAAACCAGCCCGTTGTCGTTTTTTCCTTGGATTCGGGTAGGACACTTGGGTGACAATGACTGTTATTCTGTTGACTTACACGAATGCATTGATTTCGATGAATTGCATGAGTGATCTGAACTCGAGCTCAGTCCTAGAGGTAATAGCGGGACGCCTACCTACTCGACTACAAAGGAAGTGGGCGAAGATATGCTCTCGTATAGAGGATGAAGGTATTGAGCCAAAGTTTGATGATATTCTGAAAATGGTACTGGATTGCGTCAACCAGGCGATGGGCAAATTCGCCACCATTTCGCATTCTAAGGTAGAACCTAAGGAACCAGTAAATATAAAGAAAGCATTTGTGGTGAAGGCTCAAGGCACATCGAGAAAGGATTAGTGTATTGTTTGGCATAACACGCATCAATTGAGTGATTGCAAGCGCTTCATTGCTATGTCCCCCGTAGAAAGGTTAAAAATGGCAAAACAGAATCGGCTGTGTTTCAGTTGTTTAAAGATTGGGCATACAAAGTTGAATTGTAAGGCAACAAACAAAGGAAGTAGTGATTTAACTGATATGCACCCACTTCTGAGGATAGTAAACGAACAGAGGAATTCGGTTAATTGTAATAGTATCTCTAGACCCCTGACAACCCACAAGTTTATTTAGGGGTATTACCAGGTAAGGTGAAAGGACCGAAATCTTCAGTAGAGACTTATGCATTGTTGGATAATGGTTCAGACGTTACGTTGATAGATGCTAAGTTGGCTGGTTGCTTGGGTATCAAGGGCCCAAAGCAATCCTTGGTTCTAAATACTTTTAATTCTGCAAAAACAGTAGTATGTGAACGAGTGTCATTCCAGTTAGAGTCCTTGACTATTGGGGAAACGGTTGAAGTAGATACTGCTTCCACTACCTCCAGTATGAAACTCGGCGAAGCTATAGTACCTAGTCGTGAAACAGTTGTCGGTAAGCCATACCTGTGTGACATACCGTTTCCAACACTGGAAGATGGTAGAGTGAGAGTACTCATTGGATGTAGTGTGCCAGAAGCTCACAAGGTATTAGAAGAGAGATTCGGAGGATGAACCACTTGACGAATTTCCAGCCTAGGGCGTCAACCTGAGAAGGGTTGTAGGCGTACTGCTGTAAGTCCTATAATTCTTTAAAGGGTAGCGCATCAGTGAGCAGCCCAACGTGCTTGGTGTGTGATTTTGTACATATTTTCATATTGTATATACTGAATTGGTATCATCTCCCATCTATCTGTTAGTAATTTTGTTTGTGTTTGGACGACTTCCACTTGGATCATCAACCTGAGAAGGAATGTGGACGCACTGCTGTAAGTCCTACAGCTCTTCAAGGGTAGTTCGACATGGCAGAATCCACAACATTTGGTGTATTGACTGTACATATGTTTGTGTTGAATAAGTGTGTGTTGTAATTGTTGGTTAATCTTGTTTGCGTCCGGACATTCCACAACTTGCAATCGTGAACCTGAGAATGAAGGTAGGCGTACTGGTGTGAGTCCTGCGATTCTTCAATGGAATTACATCAAGACACTATCGGCGAGGTCATTTGTACTGTTTGTATATACGTGTGGTGTGTCAGATCAATTGGTGTTTTTGGATTCACTGTGTTTGCTTTTTGTTTTCGTATCTTGTTGTTATTGCGTAATCTTGTTAAAATTTTCGTCGTGATTACTTCTGAAGTTGTTTCGAGTCTCCTACATCCGTGAATGAATTGATTGATGTTAAGGGCAGCAGATGGGTCGTATACGCCGGGGAGGCTTTTGCTGAGAATGAAATTCATACGGAGACAAGGATTAGCTGTGGAATCAATGATTGAGAGTGAATGTTTCTATTTAAGCTGTGAACCCGCACACCGGTGAGTGAGAGTGTAGACGACTGAGGCTTGCATACGTCACCGTTACTAGAACTGAGGCAGAATGAGTGACAAGCGATCGCAGTGGTAATTGATAGTGAATAAATAAGAGGATGGGCGAAGAGTATCATAAGGTGGTGCTATGGTCACGTTGCTTTCTGCAAGAGTCATTCTAGCAAGTGGCGATTGTGTTGCAAGATGTCAAGCGAATGCCTTTAACTGGAAGGCGTAGGTCGTCATCGATGAGTGTAATTGTGCTGTGGATATGCCTGTGGTGTGTAAGCTTTTCTGTTTGTTTTCCATTTCAGCTCTGTCCGTGTGACCCAGGTTCTCGCAATGGAATCCAGGTCAACGTAAATTGGTCGTGATGGCAAAAAGGGATGGATCAATATTTTGCCGGGGAGCGTCAATGTAGTTGAAGATTGAACGATCAATTCATGGGTGTTTGCTCAAACCCAGCTTCCCTATATTTCCGCGGATTCAACAATACATCAGTCATGGCTTCATTGGTCGCTGTTCAGAAAGGAGATCAAAAACATTCAGAAACATTAGTTATTATGCTGCTCATATGTTGGTGTTAGAAAAAAGATTTTCGAGTCACCAATCGGTGTTTGGGTTTTGCGTTCGATAATACTAAGCGTTTCTGAACTGTATTCAGAACAGCGACCGATGAGAAGATGATTGGTGTATTGATGCCTCCGCGAAAATACAGGCAAGCTGGGTTTGAGCAAACAAACATGAATTGATCGTTAAATCTTCAAAACAATCGTAAAGAGATTGCCCCGCAAGCGTCAAGGACTATCTGAGATGACAGCCATCTCTATTGCTGCACGTCATGCATGTGCTTTTCACAAGCTTTATCAATTTCCAGCTCCAAAACACCGTGTCTGACCATAGTGGTGGAAGGCATCAGTTCCGGTGACCTCTGGCCGATTACCTGTTAGCTCATGATCTATCATGTCTCGCTCTTATGCTAGAACTCCCGTCGATGGCTAGCACCTAGGCCGGTAGCAGTATTCTTTCAGCCTCTTCTGCAAAGCCCAGTGTAACTCTTAATTGGAGTGGCTTACCCTGAGGTGCATGGACACCCCTGTACAGCCTGCATTATTTCGCTGAACTTATGTTCAGACCTAATTTATTGCACAACTTGAACTACTGTTCCCGATCAAACAGAGCCCGCTGTTCAAGCAAGCTATCATTGCTCACAGGTACATTTAAAAGGATTAGAGAATTAGACCAACTGGCCTCAGACTTTAGTTTGGCTTTTGGCTGCCTGTATTCCTTTGCAGGGTCAGTAACTTCGGACTTCATCAGGTTCTCACCATCCCTTGTTGTATTGCCAAGCTTGCCAGTGGTTATGCGCTTTTGCGTTCATCTCGTGATGTTTGAGATTCGATTTCCTTGACAACATATCTTCTGAAGTTTCCATTTTTGCTTCTTAATACAGCGCTATGTCTTTCACCGTGTAAAGTGTTAGCACAAAGAAAGCGAAAAAATGGATGCGCTATAGTATCATAATCAGAATCATAATAAGTACACCATCAGTTCACTTAGACACAGCACTTGTGTAGCTGCATGATTATCCAGCCCTCTTTTAGAGTTTTACACTGAAGATGCATTGACGACTGCTACTGGAAGACAGTTCCATGAGCGGCTAACTAGAAGCTATGGGAGAGCACTCGAGCCTCTGCCTCCTGTTATCATATGCGCGTTGCCACGAGGAGGCACATAATGAGTTAATGGCAGAATACCCTTGTTTAGGTGATTCTCGTCATTTGCTATCTTGTGGGCAGTAGTGAGACCACCTCTAAGCCGATGGCAACTGGGTGTGAAAAGGTCTGATTTTCCTTCATCGTATGATTTTTTCAGGAGACGCCTTTTGTCACCTGTCTCTTGACCCTCTCCCAAAGGTTAACGTCCTTTCAAGTGATAGAGAGCAGTAATACTGTGCACCTCAAGGTGCTATCCTACGTATGTTTCACACAGTCCCAGAAAATGTCCAGAGGTAAGCACGCCTTTCTATGCGCAAAGTTTGTTACCGTTCGTCGATTCGTCCCTGAAATTCACACTTTTAACCAGCTTTTCCAATATAGCGAGACATAAGCCGTGCTTTAACTTTGTACAAGACAAGTCGTTACATGGGGACTAACTTAGTCCCTGGGATGTCTGGACATACAGCTTCTCCACCGTTTAGTCCTTTGGGTTGGAAGAGGGACTATAAGCTTCCCCCGGTTTCCAAGCTTTTTCAGATCTGCTGGCACCGGGGTCTTCTGAATACACTTTTGCCCACTAAATCTCTACATTGTAAGTGCTCATTAAAGCAGGATAGCTTGGATGGCATAAGAGGGCATAGTTTGTCGTACTTTACTGCGTGATTTTCGTTTTTCATAATTTTCTCTCGTATTCTCGTATTTAAGGTAATATTTTTAGTATTACTGATTGCTAATATAAATAGCAATATTTTTATTTCCAAACTTCCCTTTCTAGTCGTTGGATACTATCCCTGCTATTTTACCGTTTCAAGTTTTTGTTTAAACATTACGACATCGAGAATCCGTCTTTTGATTCCCATATTACAATTGTTTTTTAACTTGAAGTCAAATAACATAAGACTCGCATAACTTCAGTCCAACAGCTGTTTATAATCTTTACACAAAATATTATTTAAGTTACCCAAATATCTTCCTCTACTATCGACTGAAAACTTCAGCAAGAGACATAGATTTTGTGTGACTAAATACTACGGTAATTGTTGTAATTTTTTCCAATCGTAGTATTAGTATTTCGAGATGACCGAAATACAAGAGTCCAATCAAAACACAGAGAGGGCGGAATTCAGTAATTTGCATTTGGCGGAATTATATTCAATTCATATAAGAAATATATTAACAATCAGCACTAAGTATTTCACCAATACAGAGATAGAAATAGTCAATCACCACATCCCCCACATATCGAATATCTCCTTGCGTATTTATAACGATGTCTCGGTTCGCTTCCAAGTAGCTGCGACCTTCTAACTGATTCTGTGATATCATTTTCATCAGCATTATCTAGTTTTGCTTCTGAATTATTCCATTTATTGTCACTTTGTCCAGGTGTCTGTTATGAACTGAGTGATCTTTGATGTCTAATATCTTCACCACTCGATTTCCCATTTTTTGTAGTATGATTCCAGCAGAAGGTCTATAGTCATTCCATTTGTAATAATGTACATTAGAAGTCGCGGACAGCAGATGCTTTCTGAGAATTCGAGATTTGAATAGTTTTGCCGGACTTTCATGGGTACTTGTATGCTCTGAATTCAACAGACGCATTCAATGCATATGCAGCAATTCCTCCATTTTAATCAGTTACTCTCTCATATCAGTCAGCTGTTGACGAATGGACAACCAGCCAGCTTCCATTTCACTCACTTTTTTCGCGTTTTCGACAGTTCGCATTGTAACTTGGCTGCTTCATTTTTAAAAACACGTGATACAGTTGACGCTTGAGTTGCTGAACTTGTAGTGGAGGTTTTCATTGGATGAGATTGAGTATTTTGAAAGGTTGAAAGGCACATTGACTCCATTTTACCAGACAGATTGGGAGAATTATAAAAATGCTGAGTAAGATAAGTATTCGAACTTCTGCAAACAGTCTTGATGTGTCCAACTTTACCACATTTTCGACACTTAGCACCCCGAAAACGGCAAGTGCTTCATAGATGAATCTTTCCACAGGAAAAACACGGTTTAATGTTTTTGACCTCTCGCTGCACTCTATTACCTGTGGACGACAGTTTGGGTTTCTTTCCATGAACACTTGCATTTTCGCCTTTGGACGGCATGATATCAGATACTGACGCAGTGGGAGCAGAGTATTCACTGTTGACATCTTCATATGTAATACATAAGTCTTTAGCAGTTTGAAAGGTACAGGAAGGAATCTGAATTAACTCTTGCTCTAACTTAGGAATATTGATTCCAGCGATTAGACGATCACGTAGTTGAGTATGCAGCTGATCTCCAAAGTTACACTTTGAAGCTTGAATTTGAAGTTGAAGAATGAAGTCTCTGATCTTCTGATTGGGAGCACGAACCAGTTTATTGAATTGAGCCCTCTCTCTGGTCTCAAGAGTAGTTATATGAAAGTGATGTATCAGAAGCTCACGGATCATGTCATATGGCAGAGAAATGGGTTTATCTGGAAACGCCAGATTCTTCACTAGGCTATATGCATCTAGCCCAATAGCAGTGATGAAATGTGCTGGAATTTTGTCATTCCGAACGTTCTTTGAAACGCACCATGCATCGAGGCATTCAAGATAATCAACAATTTCCCGGGGTGAACCATTTATAGGAAATTTTCCAAGGTTATTTAGTTCCATGGTGACGCCAAAATGTTGTAATTATTTGTAATCGTAGTATTAGTGTGGTGAGAGCAGGCTGCTAGCCGATTGGTTGGCACTAATCTACGTTAAGGTCTAGGTCACTAATATGGGCCGTGAGAAAACATGAACAAGCCTGAGTCAACAACCAATCACAGCAAAGTTAACGTGACAAAATGTGATTCGCAGAGAGAACTCTATTTGTCAAGGAATCCCGAAACAACCAATCAGAAGCCTGCGTTTGTCTACCTAAACAACCAATCAGATGACTGCGCTTGTCTATAATAATGTAGTTGAAAGATGTATAAATACGTGTTGATTTTCATAATAAAACGATCTGTTGCCTGGCCCTTGTCTTCTGTTGTTACATTTGGTGTCGCTGCCTACCGACAAATGAAAAGCCTATACCCTGCAGTTTTTGATGGAGACATATGGATCTTCGGGCAGGACTTCAAGGCTTCTGCGCAGTTGAGTGGCGTTCAAGATCTGTCAGCGATGGAGCTGCTACTTGAGACGCTGCTGGGAGGTCGGGCGAAAGCAGCATATGAAGGTGTGGGCCGAAGTATGGACGAATGTTCGACAGGGTCAGGCAAACAGTTTCCAAAGTGGGAAGGACCATATATGGTCACTTCGAGATGGGGTTACGCAGACACAGTCGCAATGGCGAACAATGAGAGGCGCGTGAACGTCAGCGAGCTCCAGAAATGGATGCAGCGAGACAAGCCAACGATGACGCCTGCACCAAGTAGATCAAGCCGACTTCAGTCGCACGTATTTGACGGGGGGACGAGTGTGGTGAGAGCAGGCTGCTAGCCGATTGGTTGGCACTAATCTACGTTAAGGTCTAGGTCACTAATATGGGCCGTGAGAAAACATGAACAAGCCTGAGTCAACAACCAATCACAGCAAAGTTAACGTGACAAAATGTGATTCGCAGAGAGAACTCTATTTGTCAAGGAATCCCGAAACAACCAATCAGAAGCCTGCGTTTGTCTACCTAAACAACCAATCAGATGACTGCGCTTGTCTATAATAATGTAGTTGAAAGATGTATAAATACGTGTTGATTTTCATAATAAAACGATCTGTTGCCTGGCCCTTGTCTTCTGTTGTTACATTTGGTGTCGCTGCCTACCGACAAATGAAAAGCCTATACCCTGCAGTTTTTGATGGAGACATATGGATCTTCGGGCAGGACTTCAAGGCTTCTGCGCAGTTGAGTGGCGTTCAAGATCTGTCAGCGATGGAGCTGCTACTTGAGACGCTGCTGGGAGGTCGGGCGAAAGCAGCATATGAAGGTGTGGGCCGAAGTATGGACGAATGTTCGACAGGGTCAGGCAAACAGTTTCCAAAGTGGGAAGGACCATATATGGTCACTTCGAGATGGGGTTACGCAGACACAGTCGCAATGGCGAACAATGAGAGGCGCGTGAACGTCAGCGAGCTCCAGAAATGGATGCAGCGAGACAAGCCAACGATGACGCCTGCACCAAGTAGATCAAGCCGACTTCAGTCGCACGTATTTGACGGGGGGACGAGTGTGGTGAGAGCAGGCTGCTAGCCGATTGGTTGGCACTAATCTACGTTAAGGTCTAGGTCACTAATATGGGCCGTGAGAAAACATGAACAAGCCTGAGTCAACAACCAATCACAGCAAAGTTAACGTGGCAAAATGTGATTCGCAGAGAGAACTCTATTTGTCAAGGAATCCCGAAACAACCAATCAGAAGCCTGCGTTTGTCTACCTAAACAACCAATCAGATGACTGCGCTTGTCTATAATAATGTAGTTGAAAGATGTATAAATACGTGTTGATTTTCATAATAAAACGATCTGTTGCCTGGCCCTTGTCTTCTGTTGTTACATTAGTATTTCGAGATGACCGAATTACAAGAATCCAACCAAAACACAGAGAGGGATGAATTTAGGAATTTGTATTTGGCGGGATTATATTCAATTCATATAAGAAATATATTAACAATCAACAGTAAGTATCTCAACAATACAGAGATAGAAGTGGTCAATCACCACAATAATACAACTTCCCCTGATCTGGTAAAGAAGATAAATTTGTGCAGGTCATATATTACCGCCTCTTCACCGTCTCGTGCTTTAAGTGATTTAGTACAATTTGTGAGACAAGTATTATGGATATATACCAAGCCACACTGGATCTTAGTAAAAGGTTTGACACCAGCTCCTTTGATGTGGTTGAATCCGCACCACCCAAATGCTATGCTCGGAACTGCCTGTCTGAAGGTCCGAACATACATAAAGCCTCACTGTCATCTGTGCCTACTAATATCAATACTTTACGCTATGTGAAAAGAAACCATCACCACCTTAATCCTTTGTAACCATAGACGTCAACCCAGATAATTCCTGCAATACACAGACAGATTTGCTGTCATCTATTTCTGATCAATTGGATGCTTTTAGGCAGCGAGCACATGCGCCAGTATAGAAGGTAGACCGTAGCACCACCGCCACTTTTACCGATGAAACTCCTAATCGTAAAAGTTTCCATCGGTCATCAAAGACACATGAATGGTAACCTAGTGCCGGATTTGGAAAAGCTAAAAATTCTTTATCTTCGCAAAATACATGCTTCGAAGACAATAACATGAAAAGTACAAACATTCTTACATTAGACCGTGATCTCCTACCCCTCAGGTATCTGATTAAGCCTGCCAATGATACACCGTAGACTTGTAACAGAATAAGTGATGAGCAAAAATAACAGGGATAGTATCCAACGACTAGAAAGGGAAGTTTGGAAATAAAAATATTGCTATTTATATTAGCAATCAGTAATACTAAAAATATTACCTTAAATACGAGAATACGAGAGAAAATTATGAAAAACGAAAATCACGCAGTAAAGTACGACAAACTATGCCCTCTTATGCCATCCAAGCTATCCTGCTTTAATGAGCACTTACAATGTAGAGATTTAGTGGGC